>CM029637.1:31796647-32162377 GCA_017311315.1 Dendrocalamus latiflorus | reverse complement strand
TTTTTGCTATTGCACAGGCGACAGAATTTTTTTTGTGTTTCAGTTACCTAAAATTGCACTCTCAATAAACTAAAATTGCAAGCCCCTAAAAAAACAGCTGCAACTTTAGTTGATTGAGAGTGCAACTTCAGGTGACGTGATTAATTTACCTAATCCATTTGTGGGAATGGATTTATATTCTATCTGATTCAGTTTTGCTATTGCACAGGCGACTGAAATTTTTTTGTGTTTCAGTTACCTAAAATTGCACTCTCAATGAACTAAAATTGGCAGGCCCTCTAAAAAACAGCTGCAATTTTAGGTGATTCAGAGTGCAACTTCAGGTGACCTGAAATTGCACTCTCAATCAACTAAAATTGCAGCCCCCTCCAAAAAAACATGTGCAAACTTCAGGTGATTCAAAGTGCAACTTTAGGCGACTGAAAGATAAAAAATTTCAGTCGCCTGTGCAATAGTCTATCCCCTATCTGATTACAGCGGATAAGGAAAGGAAACATGGTGACATTGGGTTTGTTGTTTGAAATTTTAATGCAATGCAGCAGTGAGGATACCGTCTGTTTTGTCATGTACTCTGTACTTATTTGTCATGATTCTTGCACAAGTTTCTGTTCTTGATCTCTTCCATTTATCTCCATAAGAAACAATTGCATGACCCGTTTCTATTAGCGCGCGTATCCAAAAATAAGCTCTGCTCTAGCTTTAATTGTTTGTTATTTTCAAAGGTTTGTCATTCTTGTGTGAGCTGACCCTGCAATTTGGATGCAGAGGAGGTATGGCTGCCGCGCAATGATGCTGGAGACGGTGGCGGCGGTGCCGGGGATGGTGGGCGGCATGCTCCTCCACCTGCGCTCGCTCCGGCGCTTCGAGCAGAGCGGCGGGTGGATCCGCGCGCTGCTGGAGGAGGCCGAGAACGAGCGCATGCACCTCATGACCTTCATGGAGGTGGCGCAGCCGAGGTGGTACGAGCGCGCCCCTCGTCATCGCCGTCCAGGGCGTCTCTTCAACGCCTACTTCCTCGGTTACCTCCTCTCCCCCAAGTTCGCGCACCGCGTCGTCGGGTATCTCGAGGAGGAGGCCATCCACTCCTACACTGAGTTCCTCAAGGACCTCGAGGCCGGCAAGATCGAGAACGTCCCTGCCCCAGCCATTGCCATCGACTTCTGGCGCCTCCCCGCCAACGCCACCCTCAAGGATGTCGTCACGGTGGTGCGCGCCGACGAGGCTCACCACCGCGACGTCAACCACTTCGGCATCGGTACGCATGCTTGCAAATCATTCCACAAAGAGATCAGCATCGTTTCTTGATCCCATTTCTTGATCATGCTGTGTGTACTTGTGTATGGATTGGTTCTGATGTATGATCTGGTATTTGCTTGTGGCGTGCAGGACATCCATTACCAGGGCATGGAGCTGAAGGAGACCCCTGCGCCGATCGGATATCACTGAGGCTGTCTGCTGAATTTTGCATCGCTAATAAGCAAATGAGTGTTTCGTTTTCGAGGGAAAGCAAATGTTCTCTCTTTAGCTGCACTAATATAGGATTTCGTAATCGTTACTCGTTATTAACTACCGAGTACTGCGGAATAAGGAGCCTGCTTGTGGGTAGTACGAATCTAGGAGATTCTTACCAACTTTCCGCTCTAAAATGAACCTATTTCTTGTACGCCATGTCGTCTTCTTTATCAGAACAACCTTGTTCTACCTTGGAATGTACATATTCCCCCATCTGAATTCTGAATTGTGACAGCTGCCTTTCTTGCGTTTGGGCGAAACCTGAGGTGAGGAACTGATTGTTGGATCGCTGTTGACTTTGTCTTGTTTTTATGCTCTTTGTTGCATGTGTGGAACGCTTAAATGTAATGGCACCTGAATTTCTTCTGTTCTTAATGACCGCTGAGTTGATGAGTACTCTGTTCTGGAATGTACAATTTCTGCATTTGACGTCTGTTTGCAGTTCTAGCGGTCGAATACTCCGCTTGTATGGGATTATGAAATTGGCCATCCTAATTGACTGCATTCTTCAAAATTATCTTGTCTCTACATTTCTTGCGTCTTCGTCCAAAGCGCCCCGCCGACCCGGTCGGTGGTACCGGCGCCGATTGACGCACCAGCGGTGGGGTCGGCTGTCACATCACGAGTGTCGATGTCGACGATCTCAACACCGGCGTTGCCATCCGCGCCAGCTCCGCCGTTGTACTCCTTTTTTTTTTGTTGCCGATGAAACTTTCTTAGATTGCCATCCTTCCTCAGATCTTAAGGCTTGTTCAGTCGTTCCACGGACGGCACCAACTGTTATGGCTACTGGCCAAACAGTAAAGTACGAGTATGGTAGTAAAGATGACAGATGAACAATGCTTGCCCCCTTCCCCTTGTCTAGAGATGGCAATGGGTACCCGATACCCGAATACCCGACGGGTTTTACCCGATAAAGAGACGGGTATGGAAAATTTCATGTACCCATGGGTACGTTATGGGCGAAATCCTCTACCCGCCAGGTATGCGGGTGCGGGTATATACTACCCATACCCGCCTACCCGCGGGTAATAAATACCCGCATTAGACAACTAGACATCCCACTCAAATGTTAATTTTATTATCTACTTGTTGTTGATTGTTTATTTGTTTGTCATATGTTGATATGGTCATGTCAAGTATGTTTATGTGATGTACTAATTTTGATCATTAGACGCTTTTGTGCTTGGCATGTATGATTAATGAATGTCTAAATTGATGATATTTTTATGTGTTGAACCGGGTATGCTTGCGGGTACGGGTTACCCGTCGGGTAGTAATACCCGCGCGGGTACGGGTATGGGTAAAATTTCCTACCCGCGTGCGGATACGGGTAACCCGACGAGTAAATTTATACCTAGCGGGTACGGGTATGGAATGGCAATACCCGATGGGTATTTACCCGTTGCCATCTCTACCCTTGTCCAGGGCAGCCATATATATATATATATATATATATATATATAATATATATATATATATATATATATATATATATATATATATATATATTCACATAAGGAGTATTTTGCAACCATGTCCTTACACTCATGTACCCTCCGTAGGGGTACTTGTGTCATTGCACATATCCCGTTTTGGGCTTTGCGATTTCTTAGCAGGTCGGCTGGGCTTATGTGGGGCCACCCCTACAACAGTTTTTAATTTTTTATTCAGTTTATTTAAGTCAAAAATCATTTAAAACATGTCGATTTTTAATTTTAGTTTATTTTAGCCTTTTGTTTTTTTGCATGTTTTCTCTTTATTCCTTTGCATGTCCGTGACAATATAACTTTTTTATTTTTTTCTTATTAATTTTTAATTAAATAACTCAGAAAATTTAATAAATAATAGAGTATAATTTTAGTCAAAAATCAATAAGTCAAAATCATAAACTAGAAGTTTAAGCTCTTTGAAGCTGCTCTTAATTTCGAGTCTACACTATAACTCGGAGAATAGATTCGAGAATCCTACCGCTAGTTTGGCTCTGGCTCTGTGTTGTGTCAATCAGTTCCAACCTCCAACAATAAGGTGTTCACCTCGCCATAACTGTTTTCGTCATTGAGCCTTTTCTAGCTCGTCATAGTTGTACTACTGTAAACAGCCTTCATTGCCTTACAGTAACACAGACCTTAAGCAGGTCGGTCCTGGGATTTTAAAGATCCGGGGCGAAACTAAAAATAGGGGTCCTAATATAAATACTAAATATAAATCTACATACACACACATATATATCTAATTTTACCAACAAACACTTAAAATGCGTTATGTATTAAAGAAAAATTCATATCAAAGAGTTCATAGATATTACCTTAAAAATTTCTTCTAACATTTCTAGATACGAAGTCATTGATGATGGTATTGATATCAATCTCATCCAATAATTTCTTCTCAATACATAAAGTTGCCAAACCGTTTAATCACTCTTGAGACATTGTTGACCTTAAATGATTCTTCAACAATTTCAACTTTGAAAAGCTTCTTTCAGCTGATGCCATAGTCACAGGCATAGTAAATAAAATCCGATAAGCAATAGAAATATTAGGATAACAATCCGCTTCTCCGACAAACTCAAAGATCTCCATAGCAGCCATTGATTTATCTGATAAAGTCAATTGCATAACACTTAACTCAGAAATTAGATCATTTAACTCAACATCAGATGAACCATCTAGAGAGAAAGTTTCTGCAAATTTTGTACAACATTCTTTTAATTTAGTTCGATCCAATGACTTCAATGTTGTTGAACTCATTAAAAATCCAAATATACTTCCGAATGTTTAGAGTTCTTGAAATATACTTTTCAATGAATTGATTGCCATATCAACCATAACAAAAAAAATAATTAACTTCAAATTCTTTCTTAGCTTGCAAAAGTGCTTCATCACAATCAATTTCATCAAACTGTTTCTTCCTAAGAACACGCCGCTTAACTGGAAATGATGGCTCTACATTCATTTGAGCTGCAATATCTTTGGCAATGATCATACTCAAAGCAAACCCTTCATTATATATATAAGTATTAAAGTATTTAACTATGTCTTCTATTTGTTGCATGTATATACTCTACATAGTATATGGGAGGCCTCTAGATTTTGGGGGCCCGGGGCGGCCGCCCCTCTCGCCCCCCCCCCTCAGGGCCGGCCCTGACCTTAAGCTAGGTAAATAGCCAAGCTAAGATATTTCCGATGGGAGCGAAAGCATCCTACGAACCACCTTTGTTAGCGTTTTTGTGGCCACCGTCTTAGTTTGTCCCATGCTCATGCAATTCTACTGTTTACTGATTAGGGGTGCAATTGGTTCACATTCGAACGGATATTACTTATACCGTATCCTAACTTATATTTTTTCTTTTAAATTTGGAGTCGGATATAATAAGGCCGAATATGAATACGAATTTGGAGCATTCAGGGTTTTGGATACAGTACTATCGGGACACGGATACATAACGGTTTTGAATCAAAAATAGATAATATAGACGGATAGTATGTGCATACATAAAGAAATATACACTGAACCAACCACCATCACTTCAAGCACTCAGCTAGTAATAAATTCATCTAGATTACTTAAGTACGATAGCCGACACGACACAAATTCAACATAAAGTATAAATTCATATATAAGTTTGAAAACGATAAACTCATACATAAGTTTGAAAATCGATAAATTTATACACAAGTTCAACATAAGTGAGATGATTGGTGGTAGCTGGTTAGAGTGGCTAGACTCTGGAGTTAGGTTAGGACTTGGGTAAAACTTAGGGTGGTTGGTGTCAATAATGGTTGATGAGCTGGACCGACTAGGGTACTAACTTGCTTGTCAGATATCCGGTCGGATATTATCTGTTTTACCATTTACATACGCTATTCGATTGGATTTTAGCTCTCTCACTTTCGCTACTATATTCGGCAATAACAATCCGGTATCAGTTGTATTCAGTACCAGATAATAAATTACCTTCTGTATTACGTATTGATCGGATTTGGTAACGAATCGGATGGAATTTACCCGTACCGTTTGCATCCCTGTTGCTGATGCCTAACCTGAGCTCCATTTACAGGTCAGGTAGGCATCATTTCAGAACACTCGAGGGCACACATCAATTCCCTTGAATAAGCTGAATCACATTCAGGCTTAGATTTCTACTTTTTTAAACTAATTCTAGGCATAATAAAAGCATTTTTGTTAGACCACTAGAAATATAAATAATAAAATTTTAACTGATATAGATCTATACTAAAAATTATGTGAGGTCCATACCCAAATAGGCCTTTCCTCGGTCCGCCCATTGATGGCGCCCAACAGTATTCGCCATCAGTACACAACAGGACTGCTGACGCTTATTATGTCTTCACTACAAAACGTGACAAAAAAAAAGGAACAAACAATTCCATGATATTTCGCCGCATGCATTTCAACCAAACGGTGAAAGGTTTCTTGGTTTGTAGTTCAGTAATTGTACCGACTCTCATTTATTCAAAACATACATTGTTTCCATGTATACAAAGAAATGCAGTGGAGTACATCGCTGAGGCGTTGAATTCTTCAAGCATTGCAAAACAGTACAGAGCAAGCCATAGGATTTACACAAGGTGCATAATAACCGTATCATTGAATTGAATCAGGGTGTGACATAGGAGTCGCTTATCCGCAAACCCAATAAATACAACACACGCGTGACAAGACGGACCAAGATCACAATCCATGGTTGAGGCAATTGTAATGCAATGGAATCGACAAAAGAGGATTCAATAGACATAAAAAGGGGCAGGCCGGCAAAGCAAGAACTGGCAGATACTAGAAATGCTCTCACATGAAAGCTCACTTGGAGCCAAATTGATACTTGTTGTAGTTTGCTAAGCTCTCGATGCCACCGCTTTGTGTAGACAAAGGAATTCCAGACATCCCTAGGGCAGATCCTGCGGCGCCCATGGTCCATGAGGGCAGAGCCTTATCATCGGACCCATCACTGAGGCCACCGACAATCCCAACATCGGCTAGGTTCACCTTCTTTGCTGCAATTTGTGATAAACAAATAGAACCGTCAACACTTCTGCCATCAGATATTATGACAGGTAGATATCCCTGCTAAAAGGGCAAGGAGGAAAAAGGAACTTACGTGCAGTTATGTTCAGATCAATCAGTCCACGGCTCAAAGAGTCCGCCCATATGCCAGACTTGACCTGAAAATTTTCTTTAGACTTGGGAGCTGGCAGAGGTGTTTGGTCTGTCCTTCCAAGGTTGCTACTCGAAGAAAGTTCGAAAGGGTCCTTAGCTGTTTCCTCGGTGCTTGATACAAAGGCACCAAAATCAGATGCATCAGTTTTGGGAGCCGCCAAATGTGTTTTGTCTGTTTTGGCAAGATTGCTATTAGAAGAAAAATCGAAGGGATCTTTAGCTGCCTCTTCAGTGTTCGATTCAAAGACACCAAAGTCGGATGCTGCCTGAAGGTTCTGACTAGATGTGCTGATATTTCCAGTGGAACTGTGGGTGGGTGGTGGTGCAGTAGATGATCCAACATTGGAGCTGAATGCGCCAAATGGGTCAGATCCATCAAAACCGTTTAAAGGAATAGCACCAAAAGGATCAAAAGGTTCAGGAATTGTGTTCTTGGGCATGCCAGTATTAACTTCAGAAGATGTCCCAGAGCTTGGTGGTGGAATAAACCCCGTCTGTGGTGGAAATGCTGCAGCAAAGGTTGGATTTTCCGCAAAAAGGTCAACATTGTCCTGCAGTATCATTTTGATGAGCACACTGTATCATGATCAATGAATTGAAGAACTACACGATTTGCTTAGTATGTATCATGATCAATGAATTGAAGAACTACACGATTTGCTTAGTATATTGAAGCACAACCAAACAACATGTTCACAAGCAACAAACACAAAAAAGGGCACAAAATCCTGTTTTTTTTAACAAATTTAGTATTTGAAGTGGGAAGACAACAACAATGGGGCACTTTTCTTTCTATTCATCACTCTTGCCCAGTAACCCGATCAGTTACAGGAAGGCATGACAAATGTCAGATAATTTTCTATTGTTAATAACATATTCAGCACTCTTAATATACACAGAACCAAGGTTCCAAAAACCGGAACCGGAAGAAATCCCGGTCGGCGGCCGGTAACGGTAAAAAATCAAAAATTCATACCGGCCAGTTTTTTTGTTACCGGTAACCGGCGGTTACCGGCCGGTAACCGCCGGGATTTTGAACCATGCACAGAACCATACCTGGACATCCAGATGTGCAGCTGTGTCTGTACTTGGGGTTGCCGATTGGAAATCTGCATCAGCAAATAGATCGACCTGAGGTTCTGCAGCACTGTTTGTTGCTGGAGTTGCTGCAAGCTCATCAATGAAATCATCCATCAAGTTTGGGCCAAAAAGATCCACCTCGATATTCTTCGTATTAGCTGCACCTATAGACAAAGATAGAATTAGGAATCACATGTACACAAATAGCTGTATCCCTATCTTGGTTGTTGGAAGATTTCCAATACAAGATAGGTACTTTTGATGGTAAATGGCAAATCTGCCTACTTTATTTCTGGCATAATAGGCAGAATGAGAAAAATCAGCAGTTCAGCACGTATTTCTTTGAGGCACATGAATTCAATTATCAAAAGGTGTGCGATTTCCATAGTCTCAACGAACTATGGGATTGTCGTCCCCTTTGGTCAAATGATAGTTAAACACTTGAACTATCATTCGCTTGATGACCTCTTTATAATTAGGCAGAAGCCAATATTACAAGTGTACTATTTGCAAGATAATCTGGTTCTAGCATAGTGTGCGTCCAGATTCCAGAGTTGAGGGGTGAACTATTTGCCGAAATGACAGATTTGAACAGACTTTCGTGTCAAGATTTGGACATGCATTCAATACAACAGCCAACAACATTCTTGATAAAGAAGTAGCATAAGCACAAAATAGACAGAAGATTTTTACCATTTGAAGAAGATCCACGAGGATCAAAGTAATCGAAGTCGTTCTCATTGCTGTTTGTATTAGATGGGGGCTTCAAGGAGCTGGGTGAATTAGAATCCCTATTCCTGGTATTCAGACAAATACAACATCAGTGAATGAGCACAAAGTAACAATAAAAGGTAAGCCTGAGGCTAGAAGTCCAGAACTGATATCACTACATTTGCCATACTCAATGACAAGGTTTACTGATTCAGCAAAATGGCCTGAGCCTCCAATAGCAATAGTAGTATACTTTTAAGACCATAACTGTATTTTCACAGGAAATTAAATGATCCATCCCCACAAAAATAAATAAATAAATAAATAAATTAAATTAAATGATCCATCATGCACCCAAGAAAGCTACCAGCTATTATAATACCCTATCCGACCGGCTACCCAGTTTTGAATTATATGATAAACTGGATAATATAAATAAAATGTTATTGGCTATGATCTTTGAAAACCAGTACTGGCTATTCAACGTATGAATAAAACGCTAAGCAATCTTGAAATACCTTCTATCATGCTTCACATCCTTTCTTATCTTGCTGCCAGATTTCTGGTTGCCAGTACTACTTGCAGAGGTTTTACCAGTTTCTTTATCCCTGTAACTGTCACTGAATGAGTCAGCTTCCCTTGTGCCACTGAAACTCTCATAACGTTCACCTGAACTGTAGTTGCTACCAAAAGAGGTTGAGCTTGATTTATATGTTATCCCTGTTGATGATAGCCCAACGTACCTTCAGCCACGACAAATATATGTTAAAGTTAAGGCTGTAGAAGATGAGCACACAACTAAAAAGGTTAGAATAAACACTCATTTAATGATTTTGCAAAAGAACTCACTTGTCACGGTTACTGGCTGCTTTCTCTCTCAAAGCCTTTATTCTCTCCTTGTCATTTATGATGCCCAATATAGTTTCAACTTTCTTCCTCACATTTAATCCAGCATCTTTTCCGTTAGGTTCCACATACTCAAAACTTGAAAGAACCTTAAATGAAAAATGTTTATCAGCAACACTGATGGCATGTAACCTCGACCAAGAAAGAGTTTATAAACCAAAGCACAAACAAGACATACCGAGATCTTTGAATAATGATCGAGAATGTTGTCAACTGCCCGCTCAGAACCATTGGCTATCAAGTACTCAATAATTGTCAATGCCTGAACATTCAGAGTTGTTTCTTAGTGAACTACATTACTGATACAAAATCTTACACAATACCAAGGTTTATTTCCCTTTGGTGGGTAGTGTGACCATTGTAGAAGTGATACCTATCAAGCCCAGTACTTGTCAAAAAAAAATAATACATGATGGTCATCAAGAAGCAATAACCTTATACACATGACGCCATTTTGAGCCTCGCTCACTCAGCCTAGTCCAGAGAACATTCATTACCATCTGACACTCAGCACTGAGGATTTTAGAAGCATAATTTCAGCATCAACTATAAGAGGGAAAAAAATAAAAAAGACACAGTGTGAATACAAGATTAGATCTTACAACTTCTTGGTGGCATGCGCTAGCTCTGAAAGAGCAGTTCCATGGGGGCCCCAAGGTTCATCACTTGTTGCATCAAGTACCTGATATTTTGAAAAGAAAAATGAAGGAATAGACATATAAGGGTTTACTCCATAGGAAATATAATACACCCAAATCTCAAAGGTTACGCTATAAAGAGACAATTATTATAAATTTGCTCTGTAGAAGTGTTATGAACCTTAGTTCATAAGGGGTAAACACCGCCGAGAGAATAGCCGGACAGCATCGACGTAGAGGGAGAGAGAGGCTATAGATGAGAATGATTTTGTTATTTCTTATTTGATTCCAATAGTATACGGCAGCCCCCTTATATAGGTAGGCTCTCCCTAAGAGATAAAATATAATCTTAATCATATCTCTAACAAATAGAAACTAATATCATATCTCTAATTATATCTCTAACAAATAAAAACTAATCCCTAACTTACTAATAATAAACCGGTTAGGCCCAGGACCCCCGCCCATGACATTACACCCCTCCCGAACATGCATCTCGTCCTTGAGCTGCTATGCGGTGGCTATGGTTGCAGTTCCACGCCAACGAAGTGTAGCACTTTCGGCTAAACAGTGCCTGCAAAAGAAATCATTTTCTCTTTTTTTTCAGCTCCTCTATTTCCTATTTATTGCCATAGACGCGCGAGGCATGGTACACGTCGATGGAAGCAGAGGCGGTGTGGCGTCGGCTCCCCAGCAGCGTTGACTCCGGCTCCCGATGGTCAGCAACTGGTGGAGAGCGTCAAGAGGCGGCAGTCGTCAGATCCACTTGCCGTCGCTCAAGGCGGGCCGAGGTGGCGGCATCGATCCAACGTCAAGGTCCAACGAGAGGCAGCATCAATCCAGTGTTGGGGTCTGGCAAGAGGCGACGTCAGTGAAGAGCCCAACATCGGGGAAGAACCCAAGGCGAGGTGGTCGTTCTCTTGATCGACTATTCTACATCTATTCCTTCCTCAAACGGTGCTCTCTTCATCTAGCGCCGTTTTACTTCAAATCATCGCCATCCGGCCTCTCTTCGGCGGATAATCACTCCTTTATTGTGCTAGTTCACAATAATTGGTATAAGAGCCACTTAACATGGCTTCTGATGTTGCACCATCTCCCTTGGAGAAGTTGAAGGCTAACAACGAAGAACAGAAGGTCTTCAACCATGGCCACTACTATAGCTCGAGGATGAACTGTTTCACCAGGAGAGGTGTAATGTTACATGCGTGGTACTGCAGCGTACGGTACTGTTCATCCTGGGGTGGTTACTGTAGCATAGCACTGTTCATCTGCGCTGTTATTGTATCATGGCTCTATTCATCCGTGCGGTTACTGCAGCGCAGCACTATTCATCCGTGATTAGTTTCCCTTTTCATAGATTAAATTGATTTGGTTAGTTTGGAAGTTTATCTTCAGTTAGTTTGTTTCTTTAAATTAGAGATTATTTCTTAGGGGTCAAGTCAACTTCTCCCCACAAAAAGGGATGGCATTGTATCTTCTTTAAGGATAAATAAACAAGTCTCTAGTCCCTAAAGTCCAGCTGTGGTCGTTCCCTTAACCAGCTATTCTCGATCTATTCCTTTCTCAATCGGTGCCCTCTTCATCTAGCGCTATTCTACTTCAAGTCGTCGCCGTCCGATCTCTTTCCAACAATGATTACCCTTTTGTTGTGCTAATTCACAACAAGAAGCCAACAAAATATACATTAATGCTAATCAATTTCCACCCTAGCATATATAAGTCTGCACCAAATAGGGGTGAATCTGGTGCCACAGATGAAAATCCTTATAATCATACACTATGGCTTGGATAAGACATGTGATTGTTAAAGTAAGATCTGCCTGACAACTCGTTACCCCTAAGGTGAGCTACAAATCTACAGAGAATAAAACAATATCCACACATAATTTTCGACAGTGTCTACATGGACCCAGATAATGCTAGAGAAGAAAAAGAAAGACAGATCTGACAGGAAAGGAGGCAAAGGATGGAAATGCTATTGCTGTCACTTCTCATCAAACTTCTCAATATAATCATTTAGGAATCCAACCTCATTACAGGCAAACCAAAAGAATACTGTGACAGCGAGCATTCGACGGTGCAAATATTTCCACTTAGGGCACTGAAAATCTCAAGTTCACCTCTAAATTTATCTAAACTATCAATGTAGACTTAATTTGTCGCTCCTACTTGTTTCAAAAAAAAAATGTTACTCCTAAAAACCAAAAACCTTTATCAATTTTCTTAAACCATTACTGCCCACGAATTTTTTTAGAACTGACTGTACACGAATTATAGCAACACAATAATGGAGTCAGAAACCAAACATATCTAAACTAAACCATTAGGCAAAATCAATTCCCTCATCCACCACATGAACCAGTTCAATAATTAAAAATTTACAACTCCATTACCAGAAAAAAACATTTTTTTACAGAGAATCAGAGTTATCTGGGCGAGATCCAACCTTCTGTTCGATCTCGGGGACCTTGAGCACCTTCAGATTGACCTCCCTCTTTCTGCAAGAACACGTACACAGCAAACGGATCAAGATCTCGCGGATCCAATTCAATACACGCCGTATCCACGAAAAATCGGATACCACTAGCGAGATCTCGGCTCGGTCTAGAACTTACATCTCCCGTACAGTCTGATCGAAAACCTTCATGAAATCCATCGCCGGAGAGGAGTCGCCGGAGCCGGCTGCAGATTCGCTGGGATTCTAGAGTGGGAGATCTGGACTCTGAAGCGCCGGGTTGTGGTGGCAGCTAAGGGAGTGGCTTAAACTGTGTGTCTGTGTTTGGATGGTTGGCAAGGAAGAGAGTAGCAAAGGCCGATGGGGAAGCGGTAGCGGCTTTCAGCGCGGGAGGGGGCAGGAAGTGAGCGCGGCAGCGGCGAAGTGGGCAAAGGCCACTCGTGGAGCAGAGAAGATGGGAGGCGGGCGGTGGGTAGGAGCTAGGAGGAACCTTGCATGCTTTCGTTGGATGGTCAGGATCAAATTGAGCATGATCTGACGGCCCATTTAGCACCAAACTGCAAATGCACTGTCACGATCTGGATTAACGCGCTAGCAAGGGATGAAGAGAACGGCTTTGCGATGGAATAGACCCTGCTAATTTGCTGTTCCTCTTACCATCTGAAGCACAAACATCATCTGTCAGTGAGCCATGAGTCAAGGACGAAAAATTAAAAAAAAAAGCATGAGTCGACAAATAAATGTGATTCCTTAACTGAAAGAAGTGCATGAGGCTAACAAACGGCTTGTCACTTAATCTTAACATCTGATCTACCATATGGAGTTTGAACAGATATGGAGTTTGCCATCTTCGTTACAGCTGAGCATTTGGGTGTTTATCTGGGACTGGTGGTCATCAAGAAATAAGGTAAATGCTGGTGAAAAAGGACGAAATGCAGAGGAGGTATGTTTTCTGACTTCGAGTCATATTTTGGAGTTTCAGAAGCCAGATGAGAAGGCAAATAGCCTGCGGTTACTCTGAACCAGATGAGCAAATGGTAGGTTCCAGCGGAACCACATCTCAACATCAACTGTGATGGGGGCTTTAAACAGGAGAGTAAGCAGGGGCAACTGGGGATTTGTAATCAGAAACAATCAGGGTCAAACGGTTGCTGCGGGAGCCGGATTTTTACAGAGCGTATCATGCGCTGCATTCTGAAGCGGAAGTGTGTGCTATGGCCCTTAGGCCTTAGGTGTGCGCATCAGGTGGGGATGGAACGGGTAACTATGGAAACTGACGCCTCCAATCTTGCCAAGGCAATTGAGAGCACTGATTTTGATTTATCTGATATTGGGTTTCTTGCAAGGAGCTGCTCATCAGTTGCCGGAGCTTTCTCAGGTTAAAATCTCGGTGTGTCTGATAAGTTGTAATAGGGTTGCAGATGGTCTAGCTGATTTTGGGTCGAGGAAGGTTCTAAGCTATGGCTGAACCAGTTTCCTGACTTTGTAATGAACTCGGTGACTGGCGATTTGTCCGGGACTATCGGTTAATGGAAGTTCCCTTCTGTCTCAAAAAAAGAACTTATCTACCTTAAGCTGTCAAAACATCTAAACTGAAGGTAAAATTCTGTTCAAACAGGTGCTAAGGTACGTAAAAGCAGGCAATCCAAAGAGGCAGACGGTAGTAGCAAGAAAGAATAGCTTGGGAGGCTACGAGAAGTCGGGGCTCACAAACACATGTAGTTCTGCTCGGTTGGGCTGAAAAGCTGTGGTTTATGGCTAAAATTGCATTGTAGCATGTTAGATAATCTGCTGTTGTATCTGTTTCCGTTGCTGTTTAGAGTATGTGTTGGAGTATAGTCCGAGCAAGAAGCTTGAGTTGTATCTGTTTAGGTGTCCGACGTTGAGTTTGTTTTTATCTCCGTTTTGCTTTCAGTTTCGGTATTAGTTTCTGCTATAAAAAGGATCAATGGTGCGGCTAATTAGAGCAGCGCAGCACACAGAAAAACATTGTGTTTTCTTCATATATTTCTGCTGCCTCTCAATCTCGTGAGAGTTTTGTGCGAGCGTGAGCGATCGGGATCGGTTTTCGCCAACATAGCAGCTGAAATTTCATTGTAACTAAAAATGGCTTATTTGACATAATTAAATTTAAAAAATTAAAAATAGAAAAAAATATTAGCTCATTACGGACAATGCGAACGAATACGGCAAAAAAACCCAGCAAAAAAGTTTTAAAAAACGCAAAAGTTTAGAAAAAGACAAAATTTATGTATAGTGAAAAATAAGCCACCGACTACTACCTCGGAAGCTAAACTCTTGCTGACCGAGGAGGAATGGATGGCGCGCCTCAAGGAGAAGCAAAGCGGCGAGGGATCGTCTAGCAAGTCTGGTGGCCATGGCCATAGCCGTGGCAGGGGCAACCGGCGACCTAAAGGCAAGGGTGGCCGCGACGCCGGACGTGACGAGCGCGAACCAGGGCGTGAGCGCAACGTCAGTCGCGACAAGTGCCGGAACTGTGGCAAGATTGGCCATTGGGCCAAGGATTGCCGACAGCCAAAGCGCGAGCAGGTCCATCTCACCCGGGAGGATGATGAGGATCAGACGCTGCTCATGGCGCAGGTGTGCGCCCTCACTGACGACGTCGAGCAGATGCCATCGAATTTCGTCAAGCTAGACGAAACGCACGCCCAATGAATCTGGGGTGCGATGGAGAACAGCGGAGCGACGTGTGGTACCTGGACACTGGGGCCAGTAACCACATGACCGGTTGCGACAACCTCTTCGCGGAATTGGACACGGGCGTCATCGGATCGGTGAACTTTGGCGATGGCTCGGTGGTCGACATCCGCGGGCGCGGCACGGTACTGTTCATTTGCCGGAACGGCGAACACCGGGCGATCAGCAACGTCTACTACATTCCCAGGCTCAAGAGCAACATCATCAGCATCGGCCAGCTCGATGAGCGTGGCTGCCAGGTGCTGATTGACGGGGGAGTGCTGCGGATCCGCGATCGGCAACGTCAACTGCTTGCCAAAGTAAAGCGCGCCAAAAACCGTCTGTACATGCTCAACTTGAACATTGCGAGGCCAGTGTGCTTAATGGCGCGGCAAGATGATGAGGCTTGGCTATGGCATGCACGCTACGGTCACCTCAACTTCGACGCTTTGAAGAAGCTGGCGCAAGACGGGATGGTGCGCGGACTCCCGGTGATCAATCATCCCGGTAAGATCTGCGGCAGCTGCCTCATTGGCAAGCAAAGGCGTGCTTTGTTTCCAGCAGCGACCCACTACCGTGCCGAGGGGTTGCTCGACCTCGTGCATGGTGACCTGTGTGGGCCCATCACACCGGCGACTCATGGTGGTCGGCACTACTTTCTCCTTCTCATCGATGATTGCAGCCGCTATATGTGGCTTTGCCTCCTGACGAGCAAGGATCAGGCGCCTACCGTCATCAAACAGTTCAAGGTTAGTGTCGAGGTCGAGACCGGGCGGTGTCTGCGCATTCTGCGAACTGATCGAGGGGGAGAGTTCACCTCAATCGAGTTCGGGCAGTATTGCGCGGATCAGGGAGTTGCACGGCAGCTCACAGCACCATACTCGCCGCAACAGAACGGCGTTGTTGAGCGGCGCAACCAGACAATCGTCGGCATGGCGCGCTATTTGCTCAAGACGAAGGGGATGCCGTCTGAGTTTTGGGGGGAGGCGGTGACCACCGCTGTCTTTCTCCTGAACCGTGCATCCACCAAGAGCTTGGACGGCATGACGCCGTTCAAGGCCTGGCACGGGAGGAAACCCGACGTCTCCTTCCTGCGCACGTTTGGATGCATCGCTCACGCCAAGGTAACTCACCCAAATCTGAAGAAGTTGGATGATCGCAGCGTGAAGATGGTGCTCCTCGGGTTCGAGCCGGGGTCGAAAGCGTACCGGCTGTTCGACCCGGTTGCGCGCCGCGTCCACGTCTCCCGCGACGTGGTGTTCGACGAGAAGGCCAGCTGGGATTGGGCGAATCCCGGCGAGCTGGAGAAGACGTCTAGCACGGGCACATTCGTCATCGAACACGAGATCACCGTTGATCCGTTGGAGGTCCCTGCTCCGGGAGAGCAGCTGCACACACCACCTGGCGCTTCGGATCACGCACCGGGTGGGCGGTTCGTGTCGCCAACGGTTGAGGCGCTTGCCGAGCTCGATCACGATGACGACAGTGGCGCACAACACCGGTTCAGGACGCTGCGGGACATCATCGGTCCCGCACCCGCTGGTGCCCCGATACGGTTCTTGGAGCCAGAACCGGTCGCCCCTGCTGAGTTGCACATGGTGAGTGCAGAAGAGCCGGCCACGTTTGGCGTGGCGGAATGCGACCCGTCTTGGCGACGGGCGATGCTGGAGGAGATGAAATCTATCGAGGAGAACAACACTTGGGACCTCGTCGAGCTTCCTGCCGGACACCGCGCGATCGGGCTCAAGTGGGTCTTCAAGGTAAAACGAGATGAGCATGGCGCCATCACCAGACACAAGGAGCGTCTCGTGGCAAAAGGGTATGCGCAGCGCGAGGGGATCGACTTCGAGGAGGTCTTTGCCCCTGTCGCGCGAATGGAGTCGGTGCGACTTCTGCTGGCTCTGGCGGCGCACCAAGGGTGGTCCGTGCACCACATGGACGTGAAGTCCGCGTTTCTGAACGGGGACCTTACTGAGGAGGTCTACGTCGAGCAGCCGCCGGGTTTCGTCGTCGATAAGCAGGAGCACAAGGTGCTCAAGCTGCGCAAGGCGTTGTATGGGCTGCGTCAAGCCCCCCGCGCTTGGAACGCCAAGCTGGACGCCAATCTCCAGGAGCTGGGGTTCAACCGGTGCAAGGACGAGCACGCGCTATACACGCGGCGGGCACCCGGAGGAATGTTGATCAACGCATCTATGTCGACGACTTGATCATCACCGGGACAACTCAAGCAGGCACGACGAATTCAAGCGCGAGATGATGTCCATGTTTCGCATGAGCGACCTAGGACTGCTCACCTACTACCTCGACATTGAGGTGAGCCAAGGCGTCAGCGGGGTCACGCTTTGTCAGAGCGCATACGCCAAGAAGCTCCTGGATCAGAACGGCATGACAGAGTGCAATCCTTGCCACACGCCAATGGAAGAGAGGCTCAAGCTGTCCAAGGCATCAACGGCACCGCCTGTGGACGCAACCCGCTACCGGAGCATTGTGGGGAGCCTGCGCTATCTGACTCATACCCAACCGGACATCATGTTCGCCGTGGGGTATGTGAGTCGATTCATGGAGGATCCGCGGGAAGATCACCACGCCGCAGTGAAGCACATCCTCCGGTACATCGCCGGGACACGGAGTTTCGGCGTCACCTACCCGAGAGAAGGAGGCGGGCTGGCTTTGTCGGGCTACAGCGATATCGACATGGCCGGAGACCTTGATGGGCGAAAGAGCACCACAGGTATCCTCTTCTTCCTCAACACAAGCCCAGTCTCCTGGCAGTCTCAAAAGCAGCGGGTTGTGGCTCTCTCCTCGTGCGAGGCGGAGTACATCGCTGCTACAACGGCAGCCTGTCAGGGCGTCTGGCTTCACCGGCTGCTGCAGGAGCTCTTGGAACAGAAGCTTCCGGCGCCGGGACTCAGGGTGGACAACAAGTCCGCCATCGCTCTCAGCAAGAATCCAGTCCTCCACGACAGAAGCAAGCACATCGACACTCGATTCCACTTCATCCGTGAGGCCGTCGATGGAGGACAAATCATCCTCGAGTTCGCTAAGACTGAGAAGCAACTCGCGGATATTCTCACTAAGCCTCTCGGTCGTGTCCGCTTCTTGGAGCTGCGTAACAAGATTGGCATGATCAAGGTCAGAAGGGAGCAGCAGAATTAGGGGGAGTTTTGTTAGATAATCTGCTGTTGTATCTGTTTCCGTTGCTGTTTAGAGTATGTGTTGGAGTATAGTCCGAGCAAGAAGCTTGAGTTGTATCTGTTTAGGTGTCCGACGTTGAGTTTGTTTTTATCTCCGTTTTGCTTTCAGTTTCGGTATTAGTTTCTGCTATAAAAAGGATCAATGGTGCGGCTAATTAGAGCAGCGCAGCACACAGAAAAACATTGTGTTTTCTTCATATATTTCTGCTGCCTCTCAATCTCGTGAGAGTTTTGTGCGAGCGTGAGCGATCGGGATCGGTTTTCGCCAACATAGCAGCTGAAATTTCATTGTAACTAAAAATGGCTTATTTGACATAATTAAATTTAAAAAATTTAAAATAGAAAAAAATATTAGCTCATTACGGACAATGCGAACGAATACGGGAAAAAAACCCAGCAAAAAAGTTTTAAAAAACGCAAAAGTTTAGAAAAAAGACAAAATTTATGTATAGTGAAAAATAAGCCAAAAGCCGAAGCTGAAATGAGCGGAGACATTGTTGATAAAAAAGGGTATTATTGACATTTTCCTTATAACAATCGTTACATCAAACTGGTCTTGATGTACATTATTTATGAAACACAAACTCGCTATAATAATGTATGATGATGATCTCTATGTAACATCAGTTCTTGATGGCGCCTCTGATGACTTCCAATGTAGTTAACGAACCCATTGCTATCAACAGTTCTGGAATTCAGGAAAGCCTCCTAAAAACTGGCAAAGGAAAAAAAATCATTTGTTATTAACCAGTTCATGATTACATGTACATTTATAATCATGGAGCCAAGGGGGATACAATTACCTTGTGATGCAATTACTCCTCGCACGCAGCCTGCTACTTATCGGATATGATTAAAACTGTTGAACATCCCAGTGTGGGAAGCCTTGGCTGCAGGCTTAGGTGCTTCCGGAGTTCCAAATACATTCCAGAATCTCAGGGTCTCATCTGCAGCAGCAGATGCTACCGTGCAACCATCAGGGCTCTGCAAAATTACCGCAAGCCAAGGCAAGCAAACCATAAGCAATCTGTTCACAACAGTGTCAATTTATCTGCAAGCATACGGTGCAAAGATTACCTGAGCCATGAAAAGGACACGGGAGGTATGCCCAGTGAGTTCAACCATCTTAACCATTGACGGGTACTTCCACAAGGTGAGCTGATTCTGAGTGAACCCGTGCGAGCTCAACAGCTCTCTTTCATTCTTGTTCCAGAGCAGTGAACACACTTGCGATCCAGTGTCAACAGAGTTGAGGCATGCGCCGGTGTGTGTGTTCCAAAACTTGATGCACCGGTCACTCCCACCACCACCAGATGCCAGCAGGTTGCTCTGGAATGGGCACCATGCGAGTGCCTTCACGGCAGCCAAGTGGTCCTCAAGCCTGTGTAACCATTGGATGCGACCTGCAGACCGTACAGAGGATGCCATGGACACATCCCATATGTGCAGGAGGTTGTCGTTGCCACCACTGGCCAGCTGCTGCCCTGATGCTGACCACTTGAGTCCACAGACCTCCTGCTCGTGCCCCTGGTATGTCTGCACAACATGGTTCCTAATCCTCACATCATTGTTCACAATCTTGCCGTCCATTCCACCAGTTGTCAGGATGCTGTTGTTCCATGCCAGTGAACCGACCCTCGACTCATGCACACCTCGCAGTGTTCTCAGCTGCAGAATCAATCACAATTAGCAACGAAGCACAAGTGATGCTGCTAATAGAACATTAACAGGAGAGGCCAAGAAGTACCAACCAGTCGGTTAGAGCTGGAGTCCCAGAGCTGGACATCTGAGGAGTTGAGGCCGAAAGCAATGTGCCGGCCATCAGGAGCCCAGCTAACGCTGGTGACAGGGCCATTGTCCTCATCAATGGTAACGAGCTCAGATGTAGACCCATTTGAGGCGTCCCAGAGGTACACCGTGTTGCCCAGCGCAATGGACAGCACATTGCTGCTTCCCCAGTCCAGTAGGTTGAGGTAGTAATCGTCAACTAGCTCTGGAGCATCCAGAGTCCTCTCCGCGGACTGCGTCAGGTTTGCAAGGCACATCCAGTCAGTAACCACCATCCAGGCATCCATTGACACTACAACTGCAACACCAAAGAACGCTACAACTATGCGTGGATACCTGAGGAATGTATCGGCGCTGCTTCGCCGGCTTGGCCTGGAGGGAAGCCGCATCAGCACGGAGCTCCGTGAGGTTGCTCTCGGGCTCCGGCGGCTTGTTCCGGAAGCTGAGAATCCTGGTGCGGTTGTTGAGCAGCTTCTCGGCCAGCAGCTTCCGGTACGCCTCCTTGGACGGGGACGCCGTCGCCGAGTTCTCCTTGTCCTTCCTCGGCTCCGTCAGCAGGTAGTGCGCCATGTCCATGTCCATCGTCGACCTGTCCGGAATGAACCTGTCGCCCTGCCAAACAAGTAGAATCACCCGTTCAGGCATTCCGTCGACAGCCTGCAGGCACACGCAAAGGGAGATGAGAATCCAGCAAAACTTACGTAGCACTTGGCGGAAGGGTTGCGGGACGCCGTGCTCAGCGAAGGCATGTACGGCCTAGATCCGGCCTCCTGGAGCGGCGGCCGCGACGCCGCGTACCGGCTGCTCTTCTCCGATGAGATCGAGTTCGAGCCTGCATCCATGGGCCAGAAGCAACAAGAACAAAGCAAACAAGGCACACCACAACAAGAAACAGCGATACGATTAACACGAACAAGATTAGCGCAGACGAACAATTCAAGCCGGAAATCGATCACAAATTAACACAGCGAATTCGCAGGCAGATGTCGGGGTAATCGATCAGAAAACCGACAGGCGCAGACACCCTACCGCAAAGATTTTACCAAAGAACAAGAAACCGTGGCAAGATTAACAACAGACGAGCAATTCAAGTCAGAAATCGATCAGGCACTAGCACGCGCAGACAATTCAACACGGTAATCAGATGATCAGGTCAGTAAAGAAGAGAGGAGCGCGGGATCTTGGAGAGCTTGATCGCGAAACGGCGTCCCCCGAGACGGCGCTGGGATCGCTTGCGAGACCTGGGAACACAAGAGAGAGATGTGCTTCGGGAAGTGGTTTCTTTGTGGGGTTTATTGATGGACCCGTGAGAAATACTTACACGTCACGGAAGGGGAGAGAGGGAAGGGCTGCTCTCGGTGGCCGCAACGGCTAGTGTAGTGTGTCCGAGAAATATAGCCGTTGGGTGGCGGCACGTTCGAGAAATAGTAGCTTCCAGAGGATAGAAACTGAAATGAATACGTTAATTTTAAATTTTATTTTATTTTTTGATTTTTTGATTTTATATTGTCTGTAAAGATATAATAATATTGTTTTATTTTTTCTTTAATATAATGACTCAGAAAAAACTAACAACTACTACAGTACAATTTTGCCTAAAAGGCAACAACCAGAAGTTAGAAGCTATAAAAAAAAAAGCCAGAACGAATGGGGCCTAAAGGGTTAAGCGTATGCACCATGCAGTCCGAAAAAATAGAGCATCAAATGCATGAATTGGGTTCGTAGTACATCACAGAACAACAAGTTCAACAAACAACATCATAAAACGGTAACTTAGCTGTCTCTATCTCTACTAATATAAAAAGAGAGTTTGTTCGTGCATCTCTCCTCTCTTCGGTCTCCTCTTGCATGTGCTGACACTTGGGCACATGTCGTTAGCCCCCCCCCCCCCAAACTGTTATATCGCTCGTTCTCGCTTAACCACTTCGCCATGTTCCTACTTTTCGCACTATTCACACGCAGCGAGGCAACAAGTACCTTCAATTTGTTGTCTTCTCCCGGAGTCTCCGCTACTCCTTCCTTCTGTGCGCATACACAAACCACAGGCACAGCACACACGAGTGTGCCTTCTTAGAATGACTAGAAAGATGGAGACTAGATATAGATTCGTGACTTTACAAAATTCCTACTGAAAGCGCACTTGCATGTGCGTAAAAAGATGGGCACCGGGATTTTAACCCTGATGGGTGTAGTCGTACACTCATAACTGCACCATCCCACCAAGAGATGGTTCCGCTTAGGTTTTAGCTTTTGGGGTTGGCCAAGCAGAGACAGTTGGAAGCACCGAAGTAGCAGCGTCTCTTGTGGTTGTGTTGGTAAGGAGGAAAAGAAGCAAGACTTGTGAGGCCGCTCCTTAGGCCCCTTTGGCATAGCTTCTACTTGAGCTTGTGCCTGGGATAAGCCATCCCAATCGCTTGGCTTCCACATAGGCTTTTGGCACAAGACCAAACTAAGTTGTGAAGAGAAGCGGAAGCTAGGTTTGGGTGGTTTTTTGGGCTTTTACGGATTGAAGGTAGTGTTGGATGCGGGTGGGCTATGTGTAAGTTCAAACTCCATTAAATTAGTTTTGGTAATAATGACAAATACAATTGCGAGACTAATATGTGTATTGATTATGATATTGCTTAGTCTCATTTAGATGAAAAGGTATAGTTGAAAGCCTGAAACTGTACCTCTTGCTATTTTAGGAGATGAAGCTAGTGGATCTAAATACCAAGCCATTGTGGAAGCATGTTGATATACATTTACTGCTCATTGACTTGTTTGCAGATATCGGATTTGGATAACATAAATATACAGACACATGGATTTACTAAGGATGGAATTCCTGAAGCTGGTGACACAATTCGGATAGATTTAGTTGGAGGCTTTGTCTTGCAAAGGATTACAACGGAAAGAAGCTTTTTCAGGTAAAGCATTTGATGCCATTTTGCATTTCAAAAGTTATTAGAGAGCACCAAACTTCATTTTAGATCACTCCCTAGGCCTTTGAAATCGCATCCACTATTAGGTACCAAACCAGTGATTTGTGAATCAAGGAAGTGATTCTTTTTTAAAAGAGTGTTAATTTTTTTGGTGAAAATGGGAGTTCAAATAAGTGTTAATTTTTTGGTGCAAATGGGAATTCCATTAAGTCTTTTCTTATTGACATGTATCTTTATGACTTCAGAAATATACTTCTACTATATTTTTTAACCAAATCCTTTTTTATACTATTATTCAATTTTTTAGCTTTAATAAATATATTGCTACTCTGTTTTTTTAACCAAATCCTCCATTCAGGGCAATGGCTAATATGGATATTAAGCTGGACTTTGTTCCACCATGGTTGATCAACTTCATATCAAGGCAGCTAATCGGCAGCAGGCATAAGTTATATCAGAAGGTTAGTGGCATACTACCTTGATTGCGGACCTTAATGCACATTTCATGTTAGTGAGGATAACAGTTTGCATATTTCAACTATGGTCTCTACTCTCTACATGGATTTCTTTGTACCACAATGTGGGGTGGGTGAACCATGACACGAGAGAAATACAACACGATAGTTTATGTTGAATCATGAGATTCTGAAGTACCACAACTGCTAGTAGCCTTTCCATTTTTTTTAAATTTTTACATATACACTTGACGTATCAACGTATCTTTGTTTTTATAAAATATCGTATTGTGGTATCGCCGTATCCGTATCGCATATCAGGGCATCCTAGGAAATCAGAACCAACTAGTTGAATGCCCGTGCGTTGCTATGGATTTTTAAAATTTATCATACTATATATTTTAAAACTCACGGGTGGTAAAATTTTTTAGAATTTGCATACAAACATGTTCTAAAGTTTTTAAATCCGTCAAGTAAGTCAGAAACCGTCAATCACACCTCATGGTCATAAGTCGGAAGACATTGACCGCACCTCGTGGTCGTAGATCGAGAACCCTCGAGCACACATTGTCGTCGTAAGTCGGAAGCCGTCGACCATCGCGCGTGATCATAGGTCGGGAGCGGTCGACCATTACTGGTGCTCGTAAGTTGGCAGTGGTCGACGATCTATCATGGTTCTAAATTGGGAGCCTTTGACAATGGCTCATGGTCATACATCGGAAGCTGACGACTATCGTTCGTGGTCGTAAGTCGGAACACATCGACCAACGCTCGTAGTCGTAAGTCGGAAGACATCGACCACACCTCGTAGTCGTAAGTCAAAACAAATCGACCAGTGCTCATGGTCGTAAATTAGAAGCCATCGATCACACCTCGTGGTCGTAAGTTAGAAGCCGTCGACCATCGCGCGTGATCGTAGGTCAGAAACGGTCGATCATCGCTGGTGGTCGTACGTTGGCAAGCCTTCAGTGCGCTTGTGCCCTGTTGCCTGACTGTCGACGCCAACCTACTTGGCCCCAACTTCGACCACTGTCCCCTTCGACCATGACCCTTGGATATTGACCACTTCCCCCTTAGACCATAGCTCCCTTTGACCATGGCGCCGAGGAGGAAGCGCGGCACGAGGGTTCGAGGGAGAAATAGGCGGCTGTTGCAGGAGGTGGTGGTGGAGAGGCGACTGTGGCCAAATGGGGAGAGCAGGCAGCGAGCAAATGTGTTGGGGAGGCGGCGACAAGGGGATGTGACACTGCTGGAAAAATTGGGGGACTGCGACCAAATGCTGTTATACGGGGAAGGAATTGGTGGCGGCGCTGAAGAGGAGGCGCGGCACAAGGGTTTGGGGGAGAGGAGGCGGCGGTTGCGGGAAGTGGAGTGATTGCGGGATGCGGAGGATGTAAGGGAAGAGAAGAGGAGTGCGGGCTTGACTTTTTCTACGAGGAGGGAAAGAACTATCTATATGCGAATTTGAACAGCTGATCTTTAATCGAACAACTGAGAAGAGAGGAGAAAGAATGGACCGACAACCATCAACTCACATTTTTATAATAGTAAAGATACCATGGTCTAATGATCCTTCCTAGAAGCGAAATGCATAATAACAAAAGGGTGAACTATTTAGCATTAAGCCAACAACATAATTCTTCAGAACATCGTAGCAAGCTAGCACATGCTGTTGGTTTTACAGCGCCCAGGCAACAATTTACCAGAGAGACTAGAGCTAGAGGCTACAGCAGCTCACTTCCTGCCATTGCGCTTCCTCGATTTCTTCTTGTTTTTCTGCTTCTGCTCTTTCTTTTTGGAATTCGAGCAGCTAGCGGCTGATCCTTCCTTGGCTGCTTCCATCTTGTTACTTCCTCTTGTGTCTGGTTCACTATCTGAACATTCACTCCTTTCATCAGATCTGTCCATGTGAAATTGGACAACAGCTGCTGCGTCGTTCGTTTTGTCAACTTCTTTTATGGAAGCTTTTTCAGAACGCAGAAAACTGATGATGTTCTGCAGTTTGTTCTCACCATCTTTCCACATCGCATAGAGGTCCTTGGCAGTCAGTAAAGATCTCTTCTCCACCCTGTGATAACAAAAAGTTTGCCCACTCAAATGGGAATGACAATTTTCAGAAAATTTGGGAATAACCTACAGTCCCAAGCTGCTAGAGTTTCGTAAGGATCTGCTCAGGCGACCATTTCTATATTACATTCATTTTTTTTAAAGAAAAGGTACATATCATGCACTCATATTTTCCCAATCATCTGGAATATTGCATTTATATTGTCACCAATAATATTTTGGAGTATACGGCATTTTAACATTTTCTCACCTCACAGATGGTTCTTCGAATTGATTGCAGACGTGCCTGACCTCCTCCAACAATTGTGCATCGATCTTTTTTGGAGGGCCTCTTTGCTCCAGCCAGGAAAGGACACTTCTAAGGAATTGAATAATAACCCTTGCATCTTTCTGCAGAACTTAGCTTTTTAAATATAATGAAAAACATGGCAGTTGTGAAGTATTGGTAAAAAAAGGAACCTTACAACATATGAACTCACCTGGCCTTGCTTGTTGACTTGAAACGCCTCAAACATATCCCAAAAGGAAACATTATCATCACTTAAGTCCATTTTACTTGTACTCTCCATCTTATTATCTCGTACACTTGCCACAGGAAAGTCTCCAGAAGTAACATTGCAGAATTTGTAACCATCAGATTTGATTTCTTCTTGCGGTGGAGATTCCTGCTTTACAATACTTGGCTCTTCCGGACAAAGAAGCGTCATTACCTTCTCAACATCACTCAAATCCACTCTACTAATCATATAAGCATTTAAGTCCCGACAGATTGGTCGCCCTTTGGGTGAACCCATAACTACCATACGATTTCCAATTGCTGCAAGTGCATCAGCAAATACTCTTGTGAAGTTGCTCACTTTGCGAGACCTCATTTGCAAAGCATGTACAATCTTCTGAGAGAATTCCGAAGGTAAATCCTTGAAAACTTGGCACATCAGAAGGAAATGTGTGACCTCATAGCAATCCCCCAGTTGAAGATTTAGAGTCAGCAGATAGAGTGTGACAACTAATCTCAGAAGGACTGGAATGTATGAACTAGTTGGAGTCAAAGTCTTATGAAACCGCTCTTGGATCATGTGCTTGTTCGTCAAGAGATTCCTAACTGACTGGCAGATGAAACGTCCAACTGAGAATGCCGTACGATCCAGATCCAAATCTTGGCTAGAAACCAGGAATGTATCGAGGTAACTCTTGCTTGTACGGCACTTTAGCATCTTGACCAACAGACATTTCGTGCAGAACATAGAACCATTCAGTACAAGATATGACGAAACCAAAAAACCAAGGCACTCCATTAGATCCACATAGCATATCGGGGATACATAGTCTGTTTCAGCCCTCCAGTTAGCATTATAAGTAAATTCAAGAGCAAGCTTAAAGTTCAGGATCAAGGGGGATCTGCCAGCACCACTGTCAAGAAATGTCTTCAAAGAATGAAAAAAATTAGCCCACTCGGAATCTCTGTCCAGGTATTGCATAAGTCTTGAAATAAGATCATTGTCCAATCGTGTTGCATGGAGAAGGAGCATGGTTGTTCTCCCAAGATGACCATGAGTCAGTTTCTTATTTGCTGGCCTGAGATATGCACCAAGGGAATCGGCAAGCAAACCATAAGCAGTTGGTGAGTCAAGTATACACAGGAGGCTCTTCGTACTTTCATCCCTCCAGACAAGGAAAACTAATTCAAAGAAGCGTCGTTCGCATAGACGAAAAACTTTCCTTAACGTTATGGTATTTTTCGGCATACAGAACTCTGACTCCTCCAGAAACTTTGCAATTTCATAAATATCAAGAATAGTTCGCCCCAGGGCATATGAAGATGCCTGCTTTGGAGAAATTTGAACAAAAGACTCCAACTTTTTGAGTACGCTCAAACCAACAGAACACAGCTCATTCATCCAGAAATTCTGAGCACACGAATGACACTGGAGGGCATCCAGCCAACATCTGTTGCCGTCTTGCTGCAAAGAACCTCTACCTGTGTTAGAAAGCCAACTTGAGTCCATGTTAAGCACCACATATCGGTCATCGTCACAATCTTTTCTCAACCCAAAGTATTTAGTGCAAAGATCTTCATACACAACTGCATAATCATTTGATTCTTGACCCTCAGAGTGATGAAGATGAGATAGTACTTTAACTATGATTGACTTCCATTGGTTCCAAACATACACTAGAGTTTCAGATGATATCTTGTTACGAGCCAGAATATCAAGACAACAACTTTCATCTTCGGATCCTGGCTCTAATTCAAAATTGTATTCAGAGGCATGAGAGTGAATATGAACATCAATAATCGAACGGGCAGCAATAAGTTCGACCAACAAGTTTCCACATTTCCTGCCTTCAAGCAAGGTGTAAGTCAAGCTGGCAAGAGATTTATTTACATCTGACATTGCATCAGCTTCCAAGCAAGCAAAGCAGTAGAAACATTCAGAGACTTTCTTCGCCATCTCTTTGGCTTTTGCTAGCAATTGTTCCTTCTCTGCAAATCTTTTTGGAGGCCACCCTCTACTATGTGAAGTCCACAAGGAATTCACAATGACATGAAGGAGGAGAAGCTGTGTAGCATTCTCAAAGAAATCTGCCTTCTCGAGCAAGTCTACCTCCAGTAGGATATTTCCTTTATGCTTTGCTATTCCTGCAGCTTCAAGGAAATTACCCATTTCCATCTCTAAACTCAGCAGCTCATCAACAAGATTCCTAGAATTTAAGAAAGCCCGAATATGATCCATAGAGTTGAAAGCCTTAACAAATGGCATCATGTGCTTAATGTCTCCACGCTCAAAATAATGTAGAGCACAATCTTCTAGATACGCCTTTCTAATTGCAGAAACCTCTAAGGAGTTAGAATTCTCAAGCAAATGTTCCTCCTCCAACTGTTGCAGGAACTGCAAGCCAAGATTGAATAGTTTTCCTTTCGAGCACATGGAGAAACACTTAATATAACATTTAGCTTTGAAATACACTTCAGCTGCCTGTAACCAGCATTCAGTCATAGCAAAACAGTAACCGGCATCTTCAAGCCTGGAAGCACCACATTTTTCCATATAGACCGTTCCTATGCCAATGCAAGGAAACAAACGTTTAGTCAGGCAGAGTTGTGAACTGAGGTAACGA
This sequence comes from Dendrocalamus latiflorus, assembly GCA_017311315.1. Classification (NCBI taxonomy): domain Eukaryota; kingdom Viridiplantae; phylum Streptophyta; class Magnoliopsida; order Poales; family Poaceae; genus Dendrocalamus; species Dendrocalamus latiflorus. Next base: position 32,133,649 of record CM029637.1, on the reverse strand, counting down.
CTATTCATATGAAAGCTTAAAAACAGCAGGTCTGCAATCTAAAGGGGGAAAGCATGCCAAGTGGCAATAATAACACCGAAAAGCGTAAATTCTCACTAAGATGAAGAATATTATTTTGAACCAACATTTTCAAATTTGAAGACCTTTACTTGTGGGGTAAGTCTTTAGAGCAACAAGCCATTTATAAAACGTTGTGGAATGATGAAACCTCAGCAGCATTGATACACAACTAGAAAATCATGGAGAGTCGGCAGACCTGCTCTTTTGTAGTCACCTAATTTGATATAGCAAGTGGCAGCTTTCTCATACATGCCAATAGACTCATAAATCTCTGACGCCTTTTGCAATGAAGCCTGACCCATCTCCAAATTTGTGGAGATGACACGGTCAGCGGTTGCTAGAAGTCCGGCAGCTCTTGCCCACTTCTCTCTGTAGGCATCACCAGCCTTTTCGAAACACATTGTAGCCATCTCAAATTGTCCCTCATTGAATAACTGCAAGAAAAAGATGTGCACTTGTTACATTGAATAACAATCTTAAAAGAGAAGTGCAGTAACATTGAAAACAGATATGCACCACTACCAGACTTACAGAATGCGAGAGTATAGATAATTTGTCGGATAAAAAAGCCCAAGCATTTGACGAGACTAAAAACACAAAACATCACTGACTAGATAACTTAATGATAGCCTAGAGACTAGTTTTCCACATCAAATAAGTATACAGCACTAACCTTGGTGCCCCGTAGCCTCCAATCATCAGTGCTGCTTCCTGTCTGCATTGCTTGAATGAGGTTAGAATCAAGCAATCTAACTTCTACAAGGCACAACTTCTTCCAGTAGTCAAACATCGGTCGACAGTAATCATCTGTATTCTCACATATCCACAGTCTTTGCCTAGTTCGTGTGATTGCAACATAGAGTTGCTTCAGTTCTGAACAGAGTAGATAATGCTTGCTTCTGTCGAAACCGGGATGAGAAATATCATCAGATGATGCAATAATATATTTGTCTTTCATGTAGTCATACACAACTCTCCATTTGTTTGTTAAAGGTGAGGAACTGAAAAAGTTGTACAACAGCACGTCCTACATAATACATTTCTAAAAGTAAGTATAGTAATTGTTAAGGCAGCACATTTCACAATGAAAATGCTTTACAAAATGAGCACGATTGAAGTGAATTTATAGGCTCATACCTGGAACTCAAGGCCCTTACATTCAACAATAGTCAAAACAAGAGCCTGTTTACCAATAAGATCAACAATTTGTTTTTTGGTAGCATCATCACGAACTAATATAACTTGCTCAGCACCAAACCCATGCAGGTTGCCATGTTTACTTTTGCTTTCTCCAAAAATAGTCATAATTGCATTCTCATCATTACCAGACTCAAGCAGCACGGGAGCTTCTCCATATACAAGCCCAGTCTCTGGATTAAGCTTGTCAACACATGATGGGAAAAAGTAGTACAAAAGGTTCATTATACTTTGAGCCATACGAAGGATGCCACAATGTGTGCGGAAGTTTTGAGTAAGTTGGAACATGTCGGAGAGACGAACTCGTTTTCCATGATTACTTCGTTGATTGCATGCTTCAATTTCTGAGAGGAATGAGGTATAAAAAAGTGAGCGAATATCTTCAAACCTGAAATCTATACCCCTTGCTATAGTCTGTGCAGTGTCACCAGCAAAAACGAAGCCCTCTCTGAAGTTCCTGCAGACATACTTAAGAAGCGCTATCTGTGTCATGGTAAGATCCTGCACCTCATCTATGTAAATAAAATCCACCATATCGCCACTGTAACCCTCAGAAAGTAGACTGCTGTGAAGGCTATTGACAAAATCTGACAAATCAAATTCTCTAGCAGTGCACTTCATACTCTCATAATCAAGGAAAATATCATAAATCCTATCTCTCTTCTCACTGTTCAGAGATGAAAATCTTTTTTCTGAGAGCATAACATAATCTTGCCTTTCAAGTTTGCTGCTAGAATTGCTTGCTTGATATCCGCCCTTTATATGAGAAATTATTTCAGTAAAGACAGTGGATGCATCAAGTTTCTTGGTCAGGTCTGCATTAAAATGAGGCCAATAGGAAGCAGCAAATTTCTCATAGGTAACTTCCTTCAATTCAATAGAAGTTTGCAATGCACGAGATTTTGAATGCCCTCTCTCGATGCTAGACTTCAATTCACCATAAAACACATCAAAAAATGATGTCCGGCATGTTCCATCAAGCATCATCAAGAACTTGCGATATGTTATAGTAAGCGGATAGTGCTCACGAGGTAGATCTCTTAAATTGTCAGGTATATCTGTAAACTCTTCCAGGTCATCAATGATGTCATGCATATGAAGAATGCTAGGCTGATCAGAGACATCACCAGAGCCAAATCTATAAAGGGTTAAAATAGCTTACAATTAATATGAAGTGCATGGCTGATAGTTATACAATAATCAAAGTAAATATCTTTCTTTTAGAAGAAATAATTGAACCAACTTGTAGTGTATAATTCCAAAAAAGAGATCTCAAAAAGAAAATGCATTCCAAATGGGTAAAAAGAAAAGGTTAAACCCTTCAAAAGGGAGAATTTAAAGAGTGTGATTTTAGAAATTGTTATGCTCGCTGGAATTGCGTTCATGAACAGCACCCATACTGTAGCATAAGGATTAGGAAAGGATTAACTTCCTAAATAAGAATATCTTTTTTCCTAAATAATTAATTAGTTTCCTAGGACAGAGATTAGTTAATTAGTATCTTATCTATTAGTTAGGAAGGTTATCATTAGTTAGAAATATTATGATTTAGGTTGATCTTATCTATAATTGTTAGGAGAGTCTTTTATATAAGAAGGCCTATTGTAATCGTTAGATGCAAGCCCTGCAGGTGACTAAATGAGAGTGAGTGCCCTACCCTCAGTGCTCGGACCTATACCTAACCACCGATAACAACAGAAATACGGTTGAATGGCATGAGTACAGTAAAATTATCTTGACTCAACTTGCACAATTTTTCTGTCCTCCACTTTTAAATAGATATATGAAATAAATTTTACAAATTGGAAACATATGTAAAACCATCACATGGTCCTCCAATTCGGCAGCTTTACCTTTTAAGTCTGGAAATGTGATTCTTTATAGCTGAGCATAACTTTGGGCTTACAGTGATAAAGACTTGTTTTATGAAACTCTCTCCTTTGCATGTGTCCTTCAACGGCATAATATTTTGGTCGTCAGCCCCAGATGAATTAATTTCGCCCAAATTTAATCCTTGGGATGCAATCAAGGACTGTTGCTCTATTTGAATCAGTTTCATTGTCAATACAGTGGTTTTCCCAGTGCCTGACCTCCCAAGTATAAAACTAGTGAGCGGAAATCTAATTATCGCCTCCTCTTCATCAGTCAGTTCGAAGGGGATATCGATTTCAGACCCATCAGTAGCTGTCAGCAAATGTTTTGCCACTCCGGATGATAAAGAGTAGAATTTCATCAACAAGAAGCTTTCACTAACTTTCGAATTCTCCATAGCATACGATGTATCCACAAGATCATGATCTTCCTGAGCATCAACTCTGCAATCCTTCTTATAGCGAATAATTTCATGCTCAGCATCCCAAATAACAGGAACCTCCAGTTTCCTATTATCCACAAAAAGGAAACAGAAAATAAGAATATCTACAAGCAATTCGTTTGTAAGCGTCAAAGGAAAAAAAGAATCAGAGTATAAACCAGTAATAATAAACAACACATACCCCTCTGCCTGCACTCTTCTGCAATGATCCAGGTAATCATCTGTGTACATGGAAAACAGATTTTCGAGACGTTGAACAGTTCTTGCAACATGTTGGTGCGACAGTATGTCCCAAATTCTTATTATCTGGAAATACCTTTCATTTTTCTCAACGTCAGTACTCCAAACAAGATAAAGGTCCCTGACCTTGTATACTTTTGCAAGCTGGAAAGCATCAGGTATATCAATGCCCTTTACTGTTGTCCGCCAACCATCACCAAGTTTGACAAGCTTTTGTAGTACTTCCCTCCTGAGCTGCTGTGATTTTAGTTTGGTGAAAGACTTTCTGAACTCATCGCTAAAGATGACCTGTTAAATTGACCAAAAAAAAAATAGAACCCGAGTAAAAATTTAATTTTGAAAAATAACAAGAACTGCATATTCTTTTTTTTTTAAAAAAAAAGAGATCTACCAGATGGTCTATAGTCTATACTCTATATAAAGGAACCACATAATTGACATAGCATGGTACAAAGCACACAACCCTGTAAATATTAATCACAAACCTCTCTCTATCCAATTACAGAGTAAACAGCCTTACAGAGACAAGTAAACCATATACCTGATTCCAAAAGGTAAAGATCCACATCTAATTCATGATAAAAAATAAATAAATAGAATATCCAAAGGAATTGCATGTTCATTAAATGCTGAAGTCCCTGGCAACAAGCACGAGTCCTCCGACACACATATGCATATATGTGATTTGCATTTCAGGTAATTCAAGTGCAGTGCACATAATCGACCAAACCAACTGATCGCAATTATTGGAAACTCATGAAAGTAAGATCAAAGTCAAACTGACTAGCATCACTCCCTTACTTACCTTCCATCTAGTATTGCTGAAAACCGCTGAATCAGCATTAAGTAGATCGTCAAGTTCATCGAGTTCATTCTTCACTTGCAAAACCAACTTACACATGGTTGCGTCATCAGTGGCATCGAGAATACATTTACGTCTCTGCGAATCACCAACAAGGTCTGTCCAGACTGTCCCACTTTTATACAGTGTATTAACATTCCCAACAATCCAAAGACAGTGCCTACATCAAACAAAGCATCCATCAGATGGTTCATATTTATCATGGTTCAAACTCTCAACAATAGTAAAACAAAGATTCCATGCACACCTTGCTCTAGTAAGAGCAACATTTGTTCTACATTTGTTATCAAGAAATCCAACAACCCCTCTTCCGTTCGACCTAACAGTTGATAGTATGATTATATCATCCTCTTCGCCTTGGAAACCATCAATGGACTTGACCCGCACATGAAAGCCCTCACATGTGTCATATTTTTTGCCGAGTCTACCTTTAATTGCATCAACTTGAGCCCTATATGGAGAGACTACACCAATGCTGAGCCCTTGGCCTGTCCTTTTCCAAGCTGCAGAAACAAAAAAAAAAGACTGGTAAGATACTCATCTTTAGGGATCAATTTTTCCACAAGACTAATGAGAGAATTTTCTTGAGCAAACTTAAAGTTGTTTCGATATCAGACAATAATTGACTAAGCGTTACTTACTTTCACTCACATGAGTATAATTTTTAACAAATGGAAGGTACAAATTACTCAGGTGGGTCCATGCAATGGACAACAGCTCTAATAGATCACGCTGTTTCATGTCACCTACTTAATGTTCTCATATGGGTGGATGACTGGGTGTGCGTGGGGTGAGGGTGGGGGATGGACCCACTTAACACCTTTCTGCCAATGAAGGTTGTGTAATATGTAACAAGAAGGGAAGACTATAAGGTCCTAAAGATGCAATGTTATACCAGACAAATAGCTTCATATAGAAATTCAGATTAAGAACTAACAAGGATCTTAAGGTAGGATGTTAGGATTAATAGAAAAGATAGGGTCCAACTTAGACATACATTTAAAGATAGTTTGGATCAGGTGCAAAACAACAGCAACTTCAACCAGGTTTCGCCAACTGTTTCCAGAGACCTCTTTTTCTTCCCTTCCATCAGCGACGTTTATAAAAGTGTAGCTGCCAAAAGGGAGGCTTGTGTAATGCTTATTATAGCAAGGAGACAAGACATTTGGACCATCTAAAATCTTCCTCTCATAAAACCAAGCATTTGGAAATGAGCTGATACAAGGATTCATGCGATACTGTATATTCAGCAAATGCTTTTCAAAATCCAACATAACCAATCTCTCAAAAAGACTTAGTCCAAATCCAGCTTCTTTGCATACCTAAGGATAAATGATGAAAGATGAGAATTAAGACCCAAAAAAATATATCAATACCAACGGAACAAACAGTAAGACATAGCCTTTGCTATTTTGCATGAAAAAATTGCTGTAGCATTTCAGCATCGGAAGTTTATGTTGATACATGCACCGATGACTATGGAATGAAACTATACTGTATAAAGAGGGTAAGGCAAATTATACTTGGCTTTTAACCATTGGCCTCAGCTGGCAGTCATCTCCTACCAAAACAACATGTTTTAGCCAATGCAGACGTAGTGGGATCACCAGTTCACATTCTCTCGCTTGAGCAGCCTCATCAACAATTAACACATCGAAGGGTGCAATCTCCATGTGATGCAACCGATAAGAGCTAGAGGTAGTACAGAAAAGAATTGTTGCATTACGCATGCAGTAGTTCTGGATCCAGTTTTTGTCTACTCCAGTGGGTAAATTAAGTGAGTTCTGGAGATCTTTCAGCAATTTAAGGCATGTAGACCTTGCACCATCCAGTTCCTTCTCAATAAAAGATATAGGTTGCACAAAAACAGAGTTTTCACTTGACAGATAACCAAGGCCCCTTTTCAAGCTCTCGCCAGTTAAATCTACATCACATAGAATGGCACTGATTTTTTCCAGCATATTTAACAGTGTAGATATATTGCTGACACTGTCATGCGAAAAGCACCTCCCAGGAAGGTGAATCCATAAATTCATTAGGCAATTTCTAAGAGCTGTTGCTGCCACATCAAATTGCTTCTTAAGGAAGTCCAGAAAGCACAGAGGATCCCTACTTCCATCATCCTCAAGAAGCATTTCATATCGAGAACCACAATCTTCAAAAAAGGATATCATTGAAGCTATTCTATATCTCCATCCAGACAGTGATGAAAAGCACTCAACAAGTTCGTCCACACGAAAATCAAAGAAAACATGCTGAAGATCCTCAGTGATGTCCATATTATACTTGTTCCCAAATAGTAAGACATCTCCAAGAGAAAAAGGTAGACCATTTTCGTCGATGTGCTTGTTGAAATCCTTCAAGTTTTGTAGGAATCGATTGCAAACTCCAACGACAGCAACATTTGTGGGAGCACATGTAAGAGTTCTGCAATTCAACCACGCCAAAGAGCAGAGTAAAGCACTAACCGTCTTGGTCTTTCCAGTACCTGGTGGACCCCATATAAGTTTCATGAGGTTCCTATGCCTACATCGTACAGCTGAGATGACAGATTCAATAGCATCAACTTGCGATTGATTAAGATTAACTGATAGTAATTGCTCTGTAAAAGAAGCCAAACGGTCAACATCCTGTTTAACACAGGTACCACAGGTATCAGCACCCTACAACATAGCCAACAAAGAGAACATTAGCTACAATATGCAAAAAAAAGGTTAGGTACTAATGGTAATAAAAACATCAAGTCAATTAAAAGGCAACAATGCAGGCCATATTACCAAATTTCTGGGGGCTAACAATGACTTGATTACTGTGAAATTGTTATTCATGCTTGTGTCAAAGCAAAGTGCTCTCCATATCCGAATGTTTGTCATGATATTATTAAGAAATATTGCATGTCTGAGTTTATTTAAGTCTTCTTCCAAACCAATATCCTTTGCAACTTGCACTCTGAAGCCCTTCTGGTATTCATCATCCAAAGAAACCTCAGTAACCATTGCCAAGCAATATGTCACACCATAGCGTTTGAAATCCTCTGCAGCTTCAGGTTTCATGCTAGACAAAATAAATATATCGCCATTCCTCGCAGTATAAGTCTCTGTAGAAAAACCAGCCCCATTGTCCCAAAAGTCCACATCCATAAAGTATGATCCTGATTTTCCTGCTACCTCCATAGAAAGTATTTTCGAGGAGGGTGCTTCGGCTATGAGTTTAAGGCACGAGCATAGATCTGACCTTGTTTCTTCAATCAGAGGTGCATGATACGATTTAAAGTAGTGGCCAAGTGACATGAAATTGAGAGGAATATTATCAACCTACAGGAAAAAAACAGTTTGTAAATGAAAATGTGATTTAAGCTAGCAAAAAAAATTCGTGCACACAAATAGCATGTAACTAATGTTTACTTCCTTTGTCCACAAATGTAGATCGTCATAGGTTCCATGTGATAAAACTTTTCAAGTTTTAACTATTCATATATGTTAAAGAATATAAATTAACTACATGAAAATGGTACTATTGGATTTGTCTTGCAAAATTTTTTCATAATATATATTTTTTATTATTTTTACTAGTATATTATAATAATAAATCATAGTCAAACTCTTGCATTGGAGATCATAAAAAAATAAAAACAACCTATATTTGTGGACGGAGGAAGTACAGAACAACCTATGGCCAATTTCATCTAGCGCAAAACCAAGCAAGGATCAATACAAGACCTAAGCTGCTCACATCACAAGGAGGTAAGCTGTAATCAACCATCAACATGATTTTTCAACTGTGGGTTAAATTAACAGCAAAATAATCTATAATTCCTGCCAGCAACTCATACGGTAAATTTGCTCAATGGCATTCCAATATATGTCTCTCTCATCAGACAACATGACCTACACACCTACCATCTCCCAACAACCTTTTGAAACTTCCCACGTATCGTGTTACCTACAGTTTTCCTTAATGAACAACAGGCCTACAAGCCACTACAACACTTCACACATGATCGTGCATCATGGGCAAAGCAAATTAGCGAATCATATTTTCGACAACAATGGACACCGCCATCAATGAAATTCAAATCATACATTGCGTTTAGCTTGGCCCGAATCAGGCACACCACCAACAACGTTTAATTTCCTGGCTACCATGCATCACCAAGTGTACAGCAATTTCATCGGATTGTCCACAGACGACAATCAGAAGATGCCAATCGCATTTCCCAACCCTACAGACCACACAGAGCACCATTTGTGCGGCATCCAAGTGACCAGCTTCGATCGCATAACAAGCAGTGAACAACAGTACATTACGAGCGACTCATCAATCAGCAAATTTAAGCATAACAAGCAGTTTGCACGGACGCACAAATTGAAGAAAAAAAACAAAGACAAAAACAAAATCCTCAGTTGGCAACCGCTCGCACAAAACCATCGCAACTAGGCGCGTCAACGGAGGGATCGATCAAGCACCTGCCCTCTGAAGAGGCCGTCGTCCATGATCTCCTGGACCGACCAGGAGAGCACCGTGTCGCCCAAATCCCTCTCCCCCATGCCGCGGCACGGGGCTCTCTCCCCCCTCGCCTCGCGCTTTAGCCGCTCACACGCGAACAAGCAACAGCAAGTGGAATTTGCGAGGACGGGGGTCTTGAGGGGTCGCTTCGAGTCAAGGCGGTCGCAGCTTGTGGAGTGATCATTGGGAGGAGGCGGTTTTATGAAGGGCTTATTTTGAGTGGTGAAAAGTACTACAGTTTACTGAAAAAATAACATAGCTGATAATAATTTATTTGGTATAATTAAATTTTAAAAAATTTAAAAATAGAAAAAAGAGTTAGACAGTATAAACAAATATAAGAAAAAAGAACCGATAAAAAAGCTTAAAGAAAGAAAAAACAAAATTATTGAATAATAAAAAATAAATTAAAAGCTCAAGCGGCCCAAATGGCCGGAGCCTTAACCGCGGAGAAATCTTTTGCTTCTGGGAGAAGAAACGAGGCGGCATTCGCTGTGCTAGTGCCTTTTGGGTCTTTGGGCTTTGGACGCTTTTTCACGTACGGGGAAGGTAAAGAGGCCGCCGCGGTGATGTCATGCGCAGTGCAGTGCGTGCGGCTCGGGAGAGCGGGAGAAGTGCGCCGGTTTTACGCAGGATTCCCAGCCACGGTGCTTGCTTCGTATTCCTGCGGAAAACTAAAAAAAAAATCCCGTGTTACAAATAGGACCATCTCGCTAGCTCCTGCCTTCATGTTAGTGCATGGATTGGTTATCGCTTAAAGTTTCATTTGTAGCGTAGATATTTCATAAAGAAAACATTAATTTATATAGACGTTGAGAAAAATTTCCACGTTCGAAACGACGTGTTGAGAGTGTAAAAGTGCGTTCTCGCTGCCAGGGGTGTTTTCCTCTAGTTTCAAATGTGTACCAGTCAGTTCACAGTAGAAAAGCCGAGCGTCCGATAGCGTTGCAAAAGCCTACCAGTCATTTGGTGGTCTTGCAACACACTGTTGGTCACTTAGTCTGCTAAACTTTCCATAATATTTGTCAATTAGTTTATGCCCGTTTGAAACGTAGGTATTTCACAGGAATTTTATGAGGAATATTTCAGTTCCTGTAGAAATCTATTTATTACTAAAAGTCGATAACAAGTCTTTTAAAGTTGCTAAGAAAATAGAAAAATATGCTGAAAATTCTCTAAAAACAAAATATCTAGGTCTTAATTTAGTGGACTCAAGTTATAATGGTTCAGATTAAAAAAAGAGTTCATATTAAGTACAATTTAAATTTAACCGTGACCACCACCCTGCGCAACTAATCATCGGATAATCTGTTCGATCGGTTCCCTAATACCCTATTTCGATCACAAGATTTCGTGTGATCTCTGCAAAGCTTGTGATCCATAACCTAACCAATCAATCGCTTCTTCTCTGCAAAGGTATGACGGGCTTGTTCACTTTATGCGCCTTAATTGTCCCGTATATGTGACTGCGGCACGCGTTTGATGGGAAGATTGGTCATGTTGGTGTAGGATGTTTCGGAGATTTGAATTGATAGGTTTTAAGAGTTGCTAAGAAAAAGAACAATATACTAGAAATTCTTATTAAAAAACCAAATATCTAGCTCATAGATGCAACGAAGATCGAAGCTAAGTGTTATTTTCATCTTCATGCACGATCAAAGGTCCAACATATATGCATATGTAAGAGGAAATCAACAAGCAAGCAGTTATAGAAGTTACATGCATGTGGAGATTTCTATCTACATGCATGCATATTTACTTGAATAAAAAGGAGAAGTCGATCCTGATTGATCTCCTGTATGTAAACATCGATGGTGATTCTAGGGAAAAAAATCAAAATTGTGAAACACATATTGTTGATGAGTGTGCATATATAATAAATCTTGTCTAAGAATAATAAAATTAGCAAATTAAAAAGAGTCCATATTAAGTATAATCCAAAATAACTAAAATTCAAGGAAGAAAATAAAATCTAGCTATTTGATTTCTATACAAATTCCAAAGTAAATCCCCCACAAATATATCTATTATGTACTAAAAGTCGATCACGTGAGTTTTGCATTTGCTAAAAAGGAGAAATAAGTTAGACATAATAAAAAAACATCAGTTCCTCGATTTAGTGGACCTTTATTATGTCAATAAATGAACATCGGTGGATATAATAGATAAAACAAGAAATTTTATAAGACAAGACTACCCATTATAGATTCTAGATGAACCCAATAAATAAAAAGAATCCTAGATGACCCGCACTAAAATTCACATACGAGTTGAAAAGAAAGATATTGGCATGCAAAAATAAATGAATAAAAGCCATGCATAAGAAAAATAAGAAAAAAGTGGCACTCGGTAAGAAAAAAAAGGAGAAATAAAAAGACAAGATATATTCTACATACACACTTACCAACAATACATGTTTCACAACTTTATTCTTTTCTAGAATTACCATCGATGAGATAGATTCTAATTCAAGTTGAATTATATCAATCATTAGGTGTTATCTATCATTAAATAAAAGCATAGGACAGTTGATTACATCAGTTGACTACAAAGAGAAAAATTATAGAAATTCTCCCAAAATAAAAAAACATCTTGCCTTTAATTTAGTGTACCCTAATTATGTGTAGCAATCAATAACCCATAGATGTTACCTAATAAATGAGAATAATTGCAAGAAATTTTAAAGAAAATATCAAACTCTTAATTAGGTGGACCCTTCCTATGATTAACAAATCATAACTGATATTTTTTCTTGGTCTATGAAAGTGCACATGGAATTGATTTATACTATGATATGTACGCATATATATTTGAAAAACTCTTTGTATGAAATTAAGACACGAGATGTTAGATATAGAATTGAACTCAAACGATCCACGCATAGAAACAAATTTGCCTATAATATCCATTATAATTTTTATTTTTTAATTATATTAATATGGATATGACTATTGTTTCTATTATTGGAGATGCCAATTAAAAATTATAAAGAACAAGTATTTGCTCCAAAAAAAATATAATCTATATCCTTTATTTTTAACATATAATACTATACATTAATATCATCAATGAAACCAATTATACAATTATGGAAATTAAATCGAATTGATAACGCTATAAAATTCTAATGTTTTAATTCTTTTATGTGATTTGCAACCCTTTATTTTTCGGATGTAATTCCTTTGTTATCATCACATGTATACCGCTAAACTAATTAAATATACTCTAAAAATGATATCCGCGTAGGTGCGTGAGCCACCATGCTAGTTAGTAAAAAAAATTCGTGCTTCAAATGGGGACTTATAGATGTCCTACGAATAAGAAAAAGAATGCTTGTTGTAAAATATAATGAAACGCCGCAAATACTCCATTCAAACTATAACCTACATTGCACATTGGATTAGTGACGTGTGGTGGGAAAATTGTATTTTAAGTATTGAGTTACAGACTTACAGCTCGTACTACTTGCCTGCATTTTGGCTTTGATATTAAATGCAGTATTTCCATGTGAAAAAGGGAATCGATCCTTTTGTAAGGGGGAACGCAAAAGAGAGCGCGATACCCTACCACAAATTGAAAAAAGAGAGTCGATCCTTTTGTAAGCGGGGAACGCGCAAATTGAAAAGGAGAATCGATCCTTTTGTAAAGCTCACATAGCTTCTTCCTTTCGGGTACCGGAAACGTCGGATCGCCCGAAAAGCACACACGAACATGCTTGATCGACTGCAGAGGTCATATTGGTTTTTGGTTTTTGCTTTAGTTTACAAATAGTAATAGCTTTATAGAAAAATTTGTAGAAAGATATTTGTGTATGATTTAGCCCAGTGGCGGAGGACGGGAAAAAATGAGGTGAGGCGCCGGCCTATCACCCGCCCGCCTCCCGCCGGCGGCCGCCCGCCCGCCTCCCACCCAACTGCTCTCGAGAGGCGGCCTGCTTGTGGAGGGCGTCCCACGAAGACGCCTCCATGGCGGCCTCCTCCTCGTGACCGCCGCCGCGGGGCTCCGGCTCGTGGAGCGGCGCGTGAGATGAGAGATCTCGGTTGGGGTCGCGTCTCGCCTCTCGGGGGGGGGGGGGGGACGGGACGGAGGGTTGTTGGAGCACGAGCCGACGTGGGGATGAGTAGAACGGGAGGGAGGACGATGGTCTCTGCGGTGCGGGCGTGCGGCTATGCTCGAGTCCCGCCCGCCTCCCGCCCGCCCGCCGGCCGCCGGCTACGCCCGCCTGAAAAATTCAAGGTCTGGCTTGGGCCAGATCTTGCCCTATCGACTCCTCCGCCACTGATTTAGCCGATATAAATAAAATCATTACAGTATGTACTACAGTTAACTAGTAAACTCACCTTAAAAAACACTTATTTGAAAGTTAGACACTGTAGAAAAACAGTTTTTATAAGCCAATATAAATAAAGCATCAACCTTGCTAAAGCCCTCTGTGGCCGTATGCTTTCCTTCGCTTCGTCTTCCAAGTACACAAAGTGTCACCCAATTCTTAGATGAGTAGACTTTGCGGTAATCTTTTGAGCTGCGGCTAGTAACTTTTGGACAAAGCAGTGAACGGTGGAGACGTCGGTACGGATGGTATACACAGTTTTAGGTTCAAAAAGATATTTAAAGAATCCGCTTCAAAAAATCATCTCGCTTTAACGTTTGGCCTTTTGACTTTCGAAAAAGCCAAAAGCACAAGCTAAAAGACAAAAAAATATGGCCTCTGATTATGACAGAAGGATTTCCAAATAAGCTTTTGACAACATAAAGCGACCGGTGTAGCGTAAAACCATGCAGTGCATCGCTGACATTCGTCACCTCACCGCCATATCACACTCACTGCCACATCACACCGATACTATGGCTAGGTTCTTTTAAGCTTAAAGTTGACTTATACTTGTACTGTCTACTGTAACTAGCGTTTAAACGGTATGTTTTTTCAAGACGCGGTCAATAGAAAAATTGTAGTAAAAAGTATACTGAGTTTAACTGTACCGGCCAAAATCGTATGCAACTATTTTACTTTGCGTACTGTCTCTCACGAACAGCCTAAATTCAAATATTTAAACTATAAATCATCAGTCAAAAGAACACACGCTCTATTTACCTTTCTTCTACGGTGTTTAGTACCTCACTCTCTCTCCAAAACGTGCCTCATAACCAAATAAAATTTCACTTCTTTTTCTCCAGCCGCACGCTCTCTCTCGTTTCACTTACAAGTGGATCAGTAAAAAATTTGAGTTCGCACCCGGTGCATCTAGATACACAGGTGCCGGGAATATTTTTCGTGGCACCACTCACCTTTCCTTTGCCACAATGGGCTAGCACCGGTGCCATAGGGGGTAAAGCTAGCTAGCACCGGTACGCTGTGGATGGCCTAATTCAATACACGCAGCGGTCGGGTACAGCAACAAGTTGCTGCCCATGAGTTACGCAGTAAACATCGAAGCTTTCAAGTAGTAGCAACACACTACTCATCAGTACTAAACTTTCAATGCAATCCTTCGGGAAAAAAAACCTTAATGCACGTCTCCATCGGCTGCGCTCGGATTAGCTTTGCTTTGGCTTATGTTTACTTTAGTAACTAGCTTTTAAACGGTATATTTTTTCAAGACAATCTACAGATAAATTATAGTACATTGTACCAAGTTGAGATATACCGATCAAAATCGCATACGATTATTTCCCTCTCGCGAACACCCAAAATTCAAAATCCAAAGCCTAAAATAACTCATCCGATTCATACTACAAGGGAAATATCTTTTGCATCCACTGAACATTGTAGATGAAAATGGTTGCAACCAGCAAGCGGCCAGGTTCAGCGCTACTAGAAGCTAGAAAGGCAGCGAGTTGCGTGCAAGCTCAAACTCCTTAACCTCTGCTTTAAAAGTAAATATGAAGCAGGAGTGAAGTGAGCAAGCAAGTACGGTTACAGAAAAAAAACATTTTATGCTTTTGTAATGATCTCAATTGCGTGACAATGGTAAGGTCACCAGGCTTCTTCAGGAATCATCAACGAAACAACTTGAAATTAATTTTCATTGTGAACTGAAGATGGCAGTTCATGTGTGCCTACTCTGTGGCAATAAGAAAAGGAAGTCCCCTGAACGAAACAAGCACTTCAATTAGTTTCAGAGCAGCGATAGACCCACGGTTACGCATCCATAGAATCCATCTAGACAAGCCAATTGTGAAACAAGGTATACTTACCAGCCCCCTCTCCTAGAAAAGTAATCACAGTCCAGAGACACCGCAAGGGCAAGAGCCACAGCCCTTTCAGGTAAAGTCAGCTGGCGAACAACGTGTAGTTCTTCGATCTGGAAGCATCGTCGAGACAAGAGTTTAGAAACAGCGTCAAGTGCAGTTCATTGGGTAAGTGGGCAACGCAGGCACAGATACATTCAGGCAGATGCTTAGTCTGTAAGATGAGACTACTCACATCAGCAGCGAGACCAAACTTACGGCTTTGTCCAGCATCACCGAATCGAATTGCATACTGGCCAGCATCCGTGAAGAGCTGCGGTGAGCAGAAAACCAAAGACATGTTCATCAGTCCTTAGTTCCTTACTCATGACTCGTCAGTCCCATTCTTTCTACAGGCTACATGTAAATATAGTGCGATAGAGAAAAAAAAATGCACTCTGAAAAGACATGGAGTGTAGCATCATGCTATCAGCTGTATCAAACAGTCCCCAGCCAAAGTGGATTCATCGTAAAGCAGAATCATATAATTGTGGAATGGATATGTCCTGTAATTTAACAAGTTCTGTAAAAGATTTTCCATGTGCAGAAGCAAAGTCAAGCAACAGCATCACAGCATGGATGTCCTTTAGATATAAGAAAACGCATATTCTTTGACAATTCTCCACTCAAAAGGGCATTACCTCAAAACCAATTCCCCTCCAATTACGATCAATCTGGGCTAATACGCTGTCATCCTCATCAATCAGGGTAAAGGTCCAGTTCCAAAATCCAGGATTCTCGACCACGGCGAATTGCCTATTCCTAGAGAATGAAAAAGTCAGGCAAATCTAACCATCAGCTAGTATAGCAAGACTGAAAACTACAAAAAGAACCAAGCAATTTTTTTTTCTCGAACGACGCAGGAGAGCTGCGTGTCATTTCATTAAGATAGGAGAAACAAAAAGGAAAAGCAACAAGGGAGAGGCACGAGGCAAACTCCCAGAAACACCCCCGAAAACTCCAACTCACACCCACGACAACACGAAAAAAACTAAATACAAAAACAAAAGACCACAACCATGACCAAGGAAAACTCAACCGCACTCAACGGGGGAGCAATTGAAGGAGCAGCTCTTGGAGCGCAGAGGCTCCTGCAAAGAACCAAGCAATTTTAACTTAGTCAAAGAGACATAGATAAGGGAATCGGGAGATCAGAAGGTCACGTTACCCTAAGTACAGGTCATAAATTCTACGCCAAAGATGCCAACGTCTGTGGACTACACCTACCTCCTGACCAAAGAGAAACCATGAAACTTCATCAGCACCATTAGCGTATATTCATATGAGGATAATATTTCCAGCTAAATAGTTAGAACAATCAAGTCAAGAATATTTATGTACCTTGCCATCCACTTCTGCATAAATGGAGCTGTTGATAAACCAAAATGGCCGGCGAACCTAAATCCAATAGTATAAGTGAATGCATTTGCAAAGGAATACAACAATCGCTTGCTGAAATCTTACCATAAATATCTCATTACCCAGAGCATCAGTAATTTCTGCAACAAATGGCCGTCTTGCCCGAAGTAGCTGAAACATCAGCAAAAAGGATCTGGTGTAAGGTGGTAGTTTCCATCAAGAGAAAACAAATGAATAAATGAACACCAAAGATGTTAAGATACTTTATTGCCAAAATAACAAGATAATAAAATGAGACACTTTCTTACAATCGCAATTATAAAACACATGCATATATAACTTTTAGCATCGTAATTAAAAGTTATCCCTCAATCAAGACAGTAAGACAATGAAATTTTGAAATGATGTTAACTAGGCCAGATTCAATCAACAAGCGCAACATAGAACAAACCTTAACAGACAACATGAACATAGAACAGAGAACACTTCTTCTAACCTATTATCATGGATATATTACCAGCTAGATAAGATTCTCTAATCTTTATGCATTATCTCAATTTGTATCAGATGGATAAAACATATTATCCATATACAGTTCTGCATGATAACTACTCAATATTTTTCTCGAATGAGGTTAAACCACTGTTTCCATTAAGCTGGAAACAGAAAAGAGTACAGTTCCACAGCATTCCAAGAACTACTCAATATGGTAACATATTTCCAGCCTAGAAGATTAAAAATGGGAGAGCAACCAATTTACCACAGAATTCAAACATCCACCGCTGACACCCATCTCCAACCCATTACATTCTCCTATTTCTCAATTTTCCCACGTTCTATAGCTAGATTTGACATTTTTTATGTCACAAAGGAACATTGCATGAGTTACCTACATATTCTGCACTCTTACAAAAAAACATCATGGGCAAATCTACCTGAAAGTTTGTAACATCAACCATTACAGCTGTTAAGGGTACACGGGTATTTATGGTATTTCCTAGTTTTTAGGGTTTAGTCTTATGTGTCCAGTGTCCTATGTACTCTGTATATAACCCTTTGGGCTGAGTTCAATACAACTATTCATCTATTCATCCTATAAATCTAACATGGTATATAAACATGCAGCTAGGGTTAGGATTTCCCAACCCTAGCCGCCGCTTGTCTTCCGCTGCAGCTACCCAGGGAGGAGCGATCTCCAGCCACCTGCTAGTTGAAGAAGGACGCAGTACGCCCACGGCACAGCTCCTTGACCGCCTGACCTCCTGCCGGTGGAGTGCCTGATCGGGCTCCTTTCGTGAGCGAGGTGAGCGCCGCCTCATGCCTGTGGAAGGCCGACCTGGCGGCGGCCTCCAACGGCATCTTCGTCGCCGATCTCCCGGTCGCCGCTCATCGCCGCCTCCCTCTGTCACCGTCGCCGCCTCCGTCGCCGATTTCCTTCGTTGCGCCGGATCCGTGTGTCCCCGACGTCGTCAGGCTTCATCACCACTGGATCCGGTGCGATGCCGGTCTTGAATGGAGCTCGGGAGCTGACGCGTGGGCCAGATCCGACATTGCTCGTCGTCGTCGTCCTCACCTGTGGCCGCCGTCTTCAGTCGTCGCTGTCGTCTCCTCCCCCGAATACCTCGGCGACGACGTTGGATCCGGTCTTGCCGACCTCCCCGCCGCCGTCACTCGCCTCTCCTCACGGAAGCATTCGGCTGGCCTTCACATCCAAAGCTCCCCAGAAGAATCATTGGAGGAGGAGGCTAATGTTGTTGCACGGTATTGAGAGGGGAGGTCAGACCACTTTGTGAAGATGGCAATGATGAATGAGACACCTGCGATGATGTGGTGGTCGATCCTCCTGTGATGGTTGGACACGATGTCTCGGCACTGGTTGTCGACCAGCTGATGACATGGTAATGTGTGCTTGAGGAAAGCACTTATAAGGGGCAAAATTCTTGCTAGTGAAGTGGTGGAAGATGTTGGTGATGCCCCGTTATGAATAACGTTTGTATTTATTATGAGGCTAATGAGTCACTATATATACATTACATGTATAGCATATATACAAATAATATCTTATACATAAGAAAAAAAATAAATAGGTATAATACATATCTAACACTCCCTCAAACTTATGGTAGATCAACAACATGAGATTTAGATAGATAGAAGGTGTGCTGGACTCTGGTGTGTGCCTTTGTGCAGAAGTATACCAACTGAAATCTTAAGGCACATATTGAAGAGCAACAGCCTGATTTTGCACCTATGTTCCTATGTAGGAAGTATCAACACCAACATGCTTTGTAAGCTCATGCTTCACCGGATCTTTAGCAATGCTAATAGTATCTATACTATCAAACAAAAGAGTCGATGCAGAAATAGAAACACCAAAATCCTCAAGTAACCATCGTCGCCAAGTAACCTCCACAGTCAACAAAGCTATAGCTCGCAACTCAACCTTAGCACTTGAACAAGAAACTGCTGTCTGCTTCTTAGTCTTCTAAGCAATGAGAGAACCACTAAGAAAAATACAATAAGTAGAGAGAGATCAGCGATTAGAGATATTACTAGATTGGCAAAGGCGACAAATCATACCCTCAGGAACAGAATATCCAGGGCCGAAGTGACGACGGGCGCTAGGTCCTAGCCAAAGTTACTGTCTTCCACTTCTTCCCCGGCGAGGCGACAACGGAGGCGAGGATTCCAACGGCAACTTTGACAGCGGCCTCACGGACAAATGTGAGGTGGCCAGCGCGAGCGAAAGACAGCAGCCTTGATCTGGAGTCGAGAGAAAGCTAGCAAGGAAAGCCAGTGGCAATGGAGGAAAACCAGCGGCGGCTGATGACAATGATGAGCGCAGTGGAGGCAAAGCTAGTGACGACGAAAAATCCTAGGTTTGCTCTGATACCATGTTATAAATAGCGCTTGTATTCATCATGAGGCCAATGGGCCAACGTATATACACATATAGGCATAGCACATATGCAGATAATCCCTTATACAACAGGGAAAATACACAGGTATAATACACATCTAACAGTTTCCGCTAATATCTGCTGCATCCATCCAAATCTGTAGCATCTCTCTTTGAGTTCGCTAAAGCTGTGCAAGTCCACAAATTTCTTTGTCGGTCAGCCGACTACTTTGCTAGTCACGGTCTATCCTCTTTGATCGAGTGTGGTCCTCTCTTTTTTGCATGGCCGTAGTCGCCGCTCTTTTCTCTGTACCGCTGTAGATCGTATAAGTTGTTATAAGACTGCCACTTCTCTCTAAGCTGTTTCCTCGAGTTTTAAGGCCGTCACGCTTTCCTTCCGTGCCACCGTCGTCTCGGGCTTCGATCTGTGTCACCATGCTTTATGTGCTGCCGCACGACCCCGGCTGGACATCTTTTGGTACTTGACACAATTTTTCAAGAGCGCACACTATGACGATATTATCAAGACTCAGACTTTGGGATTTCCCTATTTTAGCGTCAATCCTTCCAAATGCAATGCTATTGTATATACCTTGTATTTAAGGAGGTGTTAAGGGTACAAGGATATTTGTAGTATTTTCTAGTTTCTAGAGTTTAGTCTTGTGTGTCGTATGTACTCTATATATAGCCCTTTGAGCTGAGTTCAATACAACTAACTATTTATCTATTTATCCAATAGATCAAACAACAGCAACAGAAATATAAGAAAAACAATGCCAAGAAGCTTCTTGACCAGCAGAGGGCAACCAAAAAATAATCCAACAAAAAACATATGGTAATAGTGCTCTAGTGAAAAAACTACAGTTATGTGTCCAACTTACTCAATCATGACTGAACGTGACACACTACCAACAGCTGTTCTTTAGCACAAGGAGGAGAAACATATGTTTCAGTGGCACATGATGCATGAAACCATAATGATTTTCTACTATATGGAGATAAAATAAAGTAGATAGTGACTAGAAACTAGTAGCAAAAAAGATTGCACTATGCATTAGAGCATTGCGGAATAACTAAATCCAAAATGTCGGCCCTGATCAACTCGGCTTCGGCTTTTGGCTTTTGGCTTATTTTTCACTATTCATAAGTTTCGTCTTTTTCTGAACTTTTGGCTTTTTATTGAGCTTTTTTGCCGGTTCTTTTTTTCCCGTATTTGTTTGTATTATACGTAATGGGCTAGCATATTTTTTATTTTTAAATTTTTTTAAATTTAATTATGCTAAATAAGCCTCTGTCAGTTACAGTGCTTTTTTTAGCCAGCTACAGTGTTTTCAGCCATAAGCCACAAGCTTTTCAGCCGAACCGATCACCACCTATATGACACAACTAATTTGGATTTAGAACAGGAAATCACAGATATTCAACTTAATGACTGCTATGCAGAGTAATCAAAACTTCTGTCTCTTGAGCCAAATTCACTAAATTGCTACGAGGTATTAGCAAAAGCTAATACTAATTTATTTAGGATCAACTAACCACATAGACATACCTGCCTAAAGATGACATTGCTTTTCTCTCGAATAAAACCTACAGGCTGGGCATTGGCAGAAAAAACAACTCAATGATTTAAGACCTAGAGAACATGAAGCATAGAGAATGGAAGTAAGAAAAAAAATGAGAAAATAGAACCAATTACAATCTGGAAAGAGACACTTACAGATTGAGGAAAGTGCGGATCCATAATGATATATCTACTCTCCTGCAGTTTAAATGATAACAGTAAGTAATAATTGGCTGAAACAATTGAAAGATAGAATTTGAAAATATCTCTCTTACTCATAAATCCAAGATGCAGGGAATGAAGAATGTTAGTAGCTTTTTTCGGGTCTTTTAATAAAAAAAACTCAACATTATTCATGTGTGGTGATCCTCCTTGAATCACGTGAAAAAGTTTGCCGAGTATTACATGTCAAACTTTTTTTATATTGTGCGGAAAACCATCTAGGTAAGCCAAATTATCAATCGGTAACACAAGTTAATATTTCATTTTTAAAAAACAGATGGTGATGCACCCTAGAGTAGCAATTTAAGCTGTGCATGCAATGGCTTACAAATACATCACCTGCTCAAAAGCAAACATGATATTTGCCCACTCTATGTCCCTGGCAATAAGGAGGTTCGCTCTGGAGAGGAAAGGCTTCAGTTTGCCCTATGGACACACAGAAAAGTGCTCTCAATTATTCCAGCAGCTATAGAACATGATTACTCAAATGTGAACACAAGGAAACATCTAAAGTAGGATAAAGCATGAGCCGTCAAGTAGAACTGTAAAAGAAAGACAAAGAAGAGGGAACATATAAACTAAAAAGACTATAAATAGGGAATAATCCTTTTAACTGATTAGCAGTATCCTACCCCCCCCCCCCCCCCCAGTACAGATTTACCACCAATTACAATCAAAATTCTTCATGGAGTATACTACATTACTACTTGATCGTACGCTCCCTGTGATGCCGTACTTGATCGGATCAAATCAAATGTTGCTACAGATAACTACACAAGCACAAGCTGCAATTAGAGAACAGAATCCGCTTGCCTCTACGTGCGCCAGGCCCCGGTCGTCGTACTGGTAGCTCCTCGACGGCGCGTGCTCGTCTCCAACCGCTCCCCCCGCCCTCACCGTCTCAACCCCCGGCGCGGCCGCCTCGGAATTCACGAACGGGCGCGCGGCCTTAGCGAAATCGCCGACCGAATCCTCACCACCGCCTTCGGCGTTCGCCACCGCGCGCCTCCCCCATCTCCTCGCGGCTTCTCGCTGCTTCCCCAGCTCCTCGGCCCACAGCCTCCGCAGCCACTCCCGGGGCACTGCCGGCCCATCTCCGCCGCCGGTCGCGAACCCATTGGATCCCCTGACGTGGCTGGCGGTGGTCCCCGCCGTGGCCCGCCCGGCCGCGGCGGCGTGGGAAAGCAGCCTGGGTAGCCACCTCATCGGGAAGAGCGGGGGAGAGACGCGGGTCGGGAGGTTCTAGATTCCAGAAGGTTTCGGTGGAGAAATGGGTTCCAGTCTACTCCAGTCCAGGGTCCACATTTCACGAGGGCGCGGCTGCTGGTTGGATGTTCTCACGGATGGTTTTTTTCACGCTCGGTTTGCTGGTGTTGGGCCTGCTCATAATGGGCTGGACAAAGTGTATTTAATATTTTCGTGGGCTTGTTTTTAGCTGGGCTATACGGTGTTTATTGCTCTTTTCTTTAATAAAACGCCACAAGAATGTCTCGTTTTACACACGCACACACCGCGAGAGAGAGAGAGAGAGAGAGAGAGAGAGAGAGAGAGAGAGACATGAACTCATGATACAAGTCCCCCAGAAAAAAAGTCTCATGTTACATCAGAAGATCGTATCGTATATTCACAGAAGCAAATCTTAAAAAAATGGTGCAGAAGATATCAACGTATATCATACCATCAGAAACAGAATATTCGAACACTAACTGAACGTTCCATTGGGCATGTAGTACGGTAGTTTGAGGTAAGAATACCCATCTGGCTTAGGGCTGTCACTGGTAGGGTATAAGTAATCTAAATTTATACTCAATTTTATTTATACCAATTTAAAGTGATATTTCTTGTGCCCAAATGAAAAAGGATATGCCCAATATGTTTAGGTAACCTAGTGGGTAAAAGAGAAGGAATGGGAGAGGTTAAGGCAAAGAGGTTCCTGAAGGAAGTTTTCGTAAATTTTTGCTATTTGAAATTTTAACCTCATATTTACATCACAAATGTTTTCTAAGATTAATTAAAATTTATTAGAAATTATTCTACGTGTAGAGGAGTTACTTTATACAAATTAGCAGGGCTAAGTACACATATGGCCCCACATGTTTTTATAAAAATCTTTCGTAAAACTTCGATATTTGGAATTTCAACCTTGTGTTCACATCACAAAAGTTTTACGAAATCGACTAAAAATTGTTGAAAATGATTTTGTGTGTATAGAGCTACTCTATGCAAATTAGCAGGCACAGGTGCACAAGTGGCTCTCACATATTTTTATAGAAAGTTATAACTGAGTATGGGTAGTTTAAGCTCATGAATAGTCCAAATACACTATCAACTCTAGGTTTGAATGGGTATAGATAAAGATAAGAAAGTATGTGTTATTCTCCCTATAACCAAATCTAAATAGATAATTTATTTCTTATCTATACCTTATTTAATAATATATGTATGGGCTTAGATAAGAATAATAGGTACCAATGGCGGCGCTAATATGACTGGCATTCTGAGATAAAAAGTAGATCAATAAAGGAAACCGAACTACCGAAGAAAAGGCCAGGGGAAGAGAGATGTTTTGCAACTGGGTGTGCGAAATCTGCGAATGCATTCTGCATGCCTCAGCCCACCAAGAATCCAGCTGAAGCAAGGAGGGCATGAGACGCGTTCCTCTCTCCCTTTAAAACATCCTACGTCTTCCCCCCTCTTCATCTATATCCAAGCAGGAGGCTGCCTGCCCGATGTCACAGGGTGAGAGAGCCGTGGAGGTTAGCAGCATACCCATCGTGCCCTCGGAGGATGAAAGAAGGGAGGCGCTAAGAATGGAGGCAAGAAGAAGGGACGCACTGAGCTCAGCTTACCACACTTTGCAGTCTCTGCTTCCAAGTCCCGGAAAGGTTTGGCATCAACTGAGTGAACTTGTTTCAAATTAAAGAAAATGTTTGTGGCTCTTCCCTTTAAGTTTGTTCTTGTCATGGCATCCATTGCTAGACCTACAAAACAAGAAAAATATGTCATTGTTGTAAGCAACTATCCTTTACTCTTTACACATAAAGTGTAATACTTTACACGTTTATTTGGCTCTTATTTCTCGTGGAAGATTTGCCTGTTAGGTACAATTCCATAAATTTGTTTCCTTGTAAATTGAGTCCAAATAAAACGGTGAGCTTTTAGGTACAATCCCATGAAGCCATGAGGAAATGGTCACGCTTAAATGGTATCTAGCGCCTCTTCTCGCCTAGTCCTATCTGTTGAACAGCCTCAGTCGCATTTTTTTTAGAAAACGGAATATCAATATTCCGACCTTGATCATTCCATTTGAATGACTACAACCAAACAAAAACAACAAAACAGAAAAACAGTCCACACTCCACCATAACGGTGAAACAAAACCTCTTAAGCACCGAACAGATCAGACCACACACCCCCATATCGGTGAAACAAAACCTCTTAAGCACCGACCAAAAGACAAAAGGACTTAATCCTCTAACCTAAAACCAGTACTCCACCCAAACTTGCTAAAAAGCTCCATCACCACCCACTCAAGTCTTTTGCATCCAATTAAGAGTGCACTTCTCGTTTCCTCTTTAGATAGTTGCGACCAGCTTCCGATCCAGTAAGTCCCCCTGAAAATAACCTTCCATATTCTCCAAGTTGTGCACCACCGCCCGCCTTTCCGCCCGCCTCAAGACGTGCTCATCGGACACTCCCGCCAAGCGCGGGCTAGCCCTTGAAGGAGAAACCACCACCTCCCGAATCAAACCGGCCGCCTCCACCTTACCTTCAGACTCGAACAAACTCCCCTCCTGCTCTTCTTCAAACTCTGCTCCCGGTTTGCCAGGCGTGCCCAACACCCTCACCGAGCCAGAAGCCAAGCCCAACACACCCGCCCCTACCGAAGCCGCCAGACCTTCTGGGCTCAACTCCTCCAGCATGCTGTCCTGGCCATGACTCTCAACCCCAGCCGAACACTCCTCCTGAAACCTCCCCTGCGACTTGAGCTTGCACAACAGCCCCTCCAAACCCCCCTCTACTAAACCTCCAGAAGCGCCGAAGCCTGCAGAGCCAGCACTTGCTTCCTCGGGAAGCTCCAGCAAAATCCCTCCTGTTCCTGACTTCTCACTCTGCGAACTGGGCTGCACCAAAACTTCCTTCAAAGCTTCTACCTTCCCCGCCTGCTCATCCTTCTCCGCTATTACCTTGTCGGCCACCTCACCGAGTGATTTAAGGACAGCTTCACTCAGAATTTCCTCCGCCTTTTCCTTAAGGAAAGTTCTAAATTCAACCTCACTCATACCCTGAATTTTCACTTTGAGCGACCCACTGTCCGGCCTTCCCCCCTTTGCCGACTCCCCCTTAGGCTCCCCGCTAACTCCCTTCAGACGCTTGTGCTCCCTAGCACCATCCAACTCCTCCCCCCAGCAGATCATCCTCCTCCAAACCCCCCTCCTCATTTCCAAACCCGTCATCTTCCTTACCATTCCACTCCACGTCAACTTCTTCTCCATTTTCGTCCAAACCTCTTTTTTCCACCTCAAAAGCCAACTCGAAATAGTGATCCCCAATGCATATTCTGGTGTCCTTAAGTATAGTGCCTTTTATTGTAAGTGATCCTAAACAAGGGCACTTGTTTCTTCAGCCTGACAGAGCCTCTGTTGTGGGAGGTGCCATCAGGCGCATTAAGGACCCCAAAAAAGGATAGAGGAGGTACATTACTACAAGATTATATTGCGGAAGGTAAAAGAAGGAATAGCATCAAGGAAAAACATCAAAATGTCACATGTGTATTGAGCTTGTCACTCTGTTGGGGAACTCACGAATGAAACATTTGCACATTACCATCTTCAGACTAAGAGAAGAGAGAACCACAGGAACTTGTCACCATGTACATCAGTTATAAATCTTAGCTTTTCTAGAACCATGATGCTATATAAAGTACACAATAAATCTAAGTTTGCTCCGGGCATGCACCATTGACGATGCTAGTTAATTTACACGAAGTAGTAGAATAATCAAGCTTATCTGTGTTGGTTGGTTGAGAACTTAAGATCAAATTATGCTAAAATTAATACCAAATGAATGGAAATTGGCAGGATGTGCCCTTATAGACATTACACTGATGACAGCTCTTCAACTTCAAAGTTGAATTGTGTTGCTTGAGGTGATAGAATCACGTAGATCAGGAGCTAAATTCTAATGTTTATCTTTTCTTCAGCTCTCACAAAAACAATAGTAAACGTTACAAGCATGAAATCTTACTTCAGGACTGAAATTTCTGCCGATGCCATTGTGTTAAGGATATTAGAGATAAGGTATTAGAGATAGAATAAGACTCTTATTTGTTTCCTTATATCTTTTGTACTCTCCTATATATATGGCCCATTGGGTCTCATATCAATACATACAATATTCCTAACATGGTATCAGAGCCTAGGTTTCATACCTAGCCTCCGTTCGTCTTCCGCTGCCGCTGCCCCCGGGAGGATCGATCTCTACTCCCGGGGCGGCCACCTCATCTACGGTCGGCCCGGTCTCTGTCGCCGTCGAACTCATCGCCGCTGGATCCCGCCGGTCGCCCAAGCCCACGGCCATCGTCATGGTCGCTCGCCGTCGCTTGCATCGGCTCCCACGCCGGTGGATTTTGCTCTGGCGCCGGCTCCCAGATGCGCTGCCGCCTGCCCCAGATCCGTGCGGATCTGGCCTTCTCCGGGCCTTCTCCGGCCAGATCCCGCCCGGATCCGCGAGCCACCGCGGCCGCCGTCGCTCGCCTCTCCCGGATCAGGCCTCCTCCGCGTCAGATCCGGCCTCCTCCACGCCGGATCCCGCCGTCTCTGGCCCGTCTCGGTCGGTGTCGCCACGCTCTTCCCGGCTGGCAGCCGCTCCTCCACGGGCTTCTTCGACGACGGGACGCCGCCGTTCGGCCGGGGCTCTTCATCGCCACCGGATCCGGCCTCTCCGCGCCGGATCCCGTCGCCGGGCTCTTCATCGCCACCGGATGCCGCGCGGCGCCGCCTCCCTCTGGCTCTCTCCACGCCGGGGTGTTCCGCCGCCGGATTCGCCGTTGGACACGCCCGCGCCTCGCCGCGTTCTGCCGTCGCCGCCCTCCAAGTCGGCCGCCTCCGGCCGTCATCGCCTGCACCAGCGGGTCGTCTCGTCTCGGCTCCTCTCCCGGCTGGCTTCCACCGAGTCGCTTCCGACCTCGCCGCCATCTCCCGGTCCCGCCGTCCCCCTCTTCTCCGGCCGCCGCATCTCTTCTCTCCGTGTGAGGGGGAGACGCACGAAAGCGGGCGGGTGTGCGCGAGGGGATCAGGGGTGGAGAGAGAGTGAGGGTGAGGGTGCGCTGTGCGCTATTTTATTGGGGGGTTATTTTCCTGTCGCCGTGCCGATGAGTCTCTGGTTTTGAGTCGTCGTCTTTCTACTACTGATTTCTTTTGAGTCAGTCCTTAGTTATTATTTCTGAGTCTTCCGTCGCGTCCATCCAAATCCGTAGTTTCTGATTTTTCGTTTAAGCCGTGCGAGTCCACAAATTTATTGTCAGTCATAGAAGTGTAGGAATTCTCTTTTGCATGGCAGCAGCCGCTGCTCTTTTCCTTGAGCCGCTGCAGATTGTAGAAGTCTCTATGAGGCCGCCGCGCTTCTTCTGCACCGCGCCTCCGTTGCGCTTCTTGTGCATTGCGCCGCCGCGCTTCTTCTGCACTGCGCCTCCGTTGCGCTTCTTGTGCATTGCGCCGCCGCGTTTCTTCTGCACTGCGCCTCCGTTGCGCTTCTTGTGCACTGCGTCGTTGCCGTCTCAGGCTTCGATCTGTGCCGTCATGCTTCTATCTATTCCTCTTCGGCTTGATTTGACAGTTTCTTCGACGACTGCACGCAACGACGACTTTATCACGACTCGGAGTTGGATATTTTTTGTTTTAGTATTAACCCTTTTTCAAATGCAATGCTATTGCATACGCCTTGCATTTGTGGGGGGGTGTTAAGGATATTAGAGATAAGGTATTAGAGATAGAATAGGACTCTTATTTGTTTCCTTATATCTCTTGTACTCTCCTATATATATGGCCCATTGGGTCTCATATCAATACATACAATATTCCTAACAGTGCATACTCCCCAAGGAGTTGAAATCTGATGAGCTCCAGACCCCAAATGGTAGCTGCAAGAAGTGCAGAATGCATTAAGCACCCGCTTGATCAGAATATAAGAAAATAACAGAAAATTGGTTAATTATGCTCAGAAGTGAATATTGTGAAGGTGGGAAAAAGATTAGTGTTATATGTCACATTGCCACAAGAAGACAAATGGAGTATTCATGAATACATGCAACTAGGATCATAGTACAGCAACCATATGATATCGACTGGTCAAACTCCCTTTTGGTTCAAGAAGCAGCTTTTCTCTCTCAAAAGAAACGTTGAAGATTTAGACGATGCAACATGATGTGCTGAAGCCATGCAGCAGGACTACTCTTTGTGAGCATAAAGTTTTCTCTGCAAACTTCTATCCTATAGTTTGAGCACTTCATCAGTACATCTACCATGTGGTCTACAGGGACTACTGGGTCATCCCTGTACCTAAAACTGACTAATATGGTAGCATGGACCAACGGGCATGTCAGTACATAAAACAGATTGTGTACTAGGAATCCATAATTTATGCATCCAGGATTAAAATCATATGATGGCCGGCAGACCATGAGGATTCCATTGAAGGCCAAATCGAAGCAGGGTAACAGCATTAATAGCAGCACTTACAATGATTTAGTTGAACAGTTCACATAATTGACAATTGACATCATCCTAACAACAATGTCAGTTTTACATATTTCGCCTGAAGCAGGACAGGCTTAATATATACATGGTCGATGCTTCACACTGTAAATCTGACGGAAAGTCGGTATTGTGATGTAACCAACTATACATTAATTGGTCCATCATATGTCTTTCTAAGATCTAGAATCATTGACATTCAAGGATCAGTACCATCAAACCATGATGGGGGAAAACCGGAAATGGTCTAGAACTTCTAGAGTTTCAAGCTTTCAGCAAACCAAGAACAGTGCTCTGATACATACAAATATAAACAAGCTCAAATGACTAATACTGACATGACTATTCCATAATGCAAGTTATGTGCTCGATGAATATTTCCAATCTTGTAGGTAGTTGTAGATTTAGTTTCTCAAAGCATGACTGCACCAGTACATTCATTAAATACGGTAAGGAGGCTGAAGGCATGACTTACATTTCTCAACTTCCTATGGGTGAATAACATCAAAGATGCAAAATTCAAAGGGTGTGAGCTTTCCGTCTTTCTCGTTTGTGTCTCTTAATGTAACAGTAACAATCTTACGATAACCCCTCACTTTGACCTTTATTATATGGTTAAAAAGACATTTCTGCAAAATGATTGTCATTGCTATGGACACATTCTGTTATTTTCTGTCATCAATTTTGTGTGACAACAAAATTATTGTTTCATGTCTTACCACTATAATATTCTTGGCAGAGCACAGAAGCTTGGTTTCATGAGTCTTTGAGTTGCTACTTCATGAACAAAGTTTCCTTCATTCAATCATCGGCTGAGAGGTATGCTCTCTTACAGTGCTTATTACTACTGTTTACAGAATGCAAATCCTAATTAACAGTTCTATGCTTCTTTAAACTTTAGTTGATAAGTTTAAAACTCAAAACATTGAGCCATCATGAAATCTTAGTTTTTAGCTTAATTGATGAGCTTATAATTAACGAGTCATATTTGTCATTACCAATTATTTCAGGCTACTCAGCATTTTGCTGATTAATTAGTGAGCTTGGAGTAGTTGAAGCACATTTTATCACACATCAATATGAATATGATTAGAGGACAAAAAAAGATAGTAAGGAGTTTGTTAGGTCTGCAACAAGCCAAGTTGCTTCAAGTCTCATTAATCATGCTATAATCAACTTCCCTACACGGAAAAAAACAGACAGCCAGATTGCCTACCTTAAACTCCACGGCTCCACCTTTCTATGAAACAACCAAGCCAACTCAAATTTTCCTTGTCTACTTGAATCCTATCCACTGCTTCATTCATGTTGAGTTATCCCCCCCCCCCCCCCCCAACCCCCAATATGTGCATTGCAGTTAATTACCATTTCTATTTTAGCTCTAGATTAGTTCACATCTAAGATACTGTTTGTTCTTCGGTTTCATCTTGCATTTGATTCTTTCTCAATAATTGAGTTCTTCACAACATCTTTTTTTTTATGCCCACCAGTTTTAGATTTGGAGTAAAGGCTCCAGGCACTGTTTTGCAAAATGATTGTTGGGGCTGGATGTTTTGATGATTCCCATGATCAAAGCTTCATGGCAGAATCTTTGATCCATGACTCAACTCAAGCTCCTTACTACACCGAAAATACAAATATTGATCTACAGAAATTCAGAGTGCCCTCCTTTTCCTCAGATGAACTCTCCAATCCGACCAATCTTTCCTCTGAAGCTGCAAGAGCAATCAACCACCTTCAGCATCAACTGGGAATTAATTTGGAGCAAGAGGTCCCCCCAGTAGAAACTGCAAACTGGGACCCTGCTATCTGCACTATCCAAGATCACGTCATCAACCATCAGTTTAGTGAAGATCCACAGAACATATTGGTGGAACAACAGATCCAACAGTATGATGCTGCACTTTGTCCAAATGGTGTTTACACACCTGCACCTGATCTCCTAAATCTTATGCAGTGCACTGTGGCTCCAGCATTCCCTACAACATCTGTCTTCGGTGATACAACACTGAATGGTACTAACTATTTGGATCTTAACGGTGAGCTTACAGGAGTAGCAGCGATTCCAGATAGTGGGTTGATGTTCACTAGTGATTCAGCTCTGCAGTTAGGGTATCATGGTGCTCAGTCTCATCTAGTAAAGGATATCTCTCATTCACTGCCACAAAATTATGGGCTGTTCCCCAGTGAGAATGAAAGAGATGTGATGGTTGGGGTTGGAAGTGTGGGAGGAGATCTTTTTCAGGAGATAGATGACAGGCAGCTTGACAGTGTGCTGGAATGCAGAAGTGAGAAGGGTGAATTTGGGAAGGGTAAGGGGAAAGCTAACTTTGCAACTGAGAGAGAGAGGCGGGAGCAGCTAAATGTGAAGTACAGGACTTTAAGAATGCTCTTCCCAAATCCTTCCATGGTTAGCCTTATTCATCATTTTGCAAATTAGTTGTTTGGGCTGCAAATAACATAGTGATTCTCGGATGAACAGCCAACCTCAGATTTTCAATAGTATTTCCAACTTTAATTAGTTTTGTAAAGATAATTGAATTTCTAAATATCTTCATCCATTTCTTCTGAGAGAATGTTAAGATGCCCAAAACTGCCAGCACCAAAATACTCTCCAGTCTAATAAACCTGAATTTTATAAAAGATCGGCAAAAACCCATTAGCAAAACTGTGATTCATCTGTCTGATGTAGGTTCCTGAAGAAACATGAATTAAGTAATATGCATGGGATAATCTGCAGGACTTCTCTGTCGAAATTTTCTTCAAGTTTTGTTGCTACACTTTGTTGCATATGTACACATAATATGCAATCTGATAAATAACATCCTATGTATTCAACATGATTGTAACAAAACAGTTCCTGATTGTGCTGCTCTTTGCTGATAATTACAGTGCCTGAGGGCCATATTATTTACTTCGTTCATCTGAATCAAGTGAGTCAATGCCTTCTAGTTAACTAGGAGAAAGCAATAAAAAGATTGATATTTCTTGTGTTCTTTAATTCTTTGAAGCACAATGTTATCATCCTCATTATGTTACTCTTCAACAAGATTGTAGTAATGTAGTACCAACCTCGTTGATGTTGACCAATTATACAGCACCTTCCGGTTAACTTCAGAAAAGAAGTACAGACCGTGATAGATTTGGAGGCTCAATTCTTCGGAGGTTTACTCAACAAAGTCAGCCTATACCGTGTTTTTCACAGGAAGAACCTCCTTCCCAGATAACAAACAAATTTGGAAGAACGCAGCCGTTGAAATGCAAGTTTTTCATGTGGCTTGCAGTCCAAAACCGCTGTTGGACTGCTGACCGGTTGGCGCGGCGAGGCCTGCCGCTGCATCCCACTTTGCGTCTTCTGCAGACAGGGTCAAGAAAACATCCAGCATCTGCTTCTTCCCTGCCATAGTGCCATTGGGTGAAACAGGCGTGGGCTAAACTCTTCAGCATCCTCACTCCTTACCGGGCTCTCCAAGTCCACCACGATTCATTCCTAGATTGCTGGTCGAGGTGACGGATATGCTTACGCACATTCGATAGAAAGGGGTTTGACTCCGTAGTCATTCCTTTTGTTGGACCATCTGGCAGGAGCAGAACACCCGTGTCTTTGAAAGCTCAACCCGAGAGATGGTACCCCTCCTAAACGACCTCCTCAACAATCTAGATGGCTGGCATTGAGCCAGCGCAGGGTCGCTCCCACCTACGACTGATTTTAGCCTTGAGTATTGCTGCTTGACACTCACCTCTTCAGTTCATCCTATAGTCTGCATTGTAATCCTTTCGCACTCCAGTGCCAAACTTTTCCTTATCTCAATGCAACGACGTGCAATCCTTTTGCGCGTTCTCTAAAAAAGAACGTGATAGATATAAATTCCATGTTATGTTTTTTTTTGTGCTTAAATATCTTGGAGATGCCACTAAAATGTTACAAAACTGTGCTCCAGAATGACAGGGCCTCAATAGTAGGCGATGCCATTGAGTACATAGATGAGCTCAATCGAACAGTGAAGGAACTGAAGATCCTGGTGGAACAGAAGTGGCACGGAAATAATAGGAGAAAAATGATAAAATTGGATCAAGAGGCAGCTGTGGATGGCGAGAGCTCATCTACGAGGCCAATGAGGGATGAGCAAGGCAATCAGCTCAATGGAGCCATAAGGAGCTCATGGGTTCAGAGGAGGTCAAAAGAATGCCATGTTGATGTCCGCATAGTGGATGATGAGGTAAACATCAAGCTCACTGAAAAGAAGAAGGCCAACTCTCTGCTTCATGCAGCAAAGGTTCTAGATGAGTTCCAGCTTGAGCTCATCCATGTGGTTGGGGGCATTATAGGTGATCACCACATATTCATGTTTAACACTAAGGTAATTAACACATTCATTTATTTAAAGTAGCATCAAGAACTCCTTTAACCATGACTACCTGTTAGCATTGATAGTAATGTTCCATCATCCATGATGACCCAGGTATCAGATGGCTCCTCAGTTTATGCTTGTGCAGTGGCTAAGAGACTTCTTCAAGCAGTGGATGCGCAACACCAGGCCCTTAACATATTCAACTAGTCTTTTAGCAACCGTAGTGATTATTCAAACTGTGAGACCATGTGATAGTCATACATACTATTGATGATAAATGATTGATATTTGGTTTTATTGGAATTTTCTTTTGTGAAAATTCCGGTCGATGCACTTCTGTACTTGAGTTTTCAGGGTGGTAAAACGACCACGTTTAGTAGTCGGTGGTCCGAACGGCTTTGTCTGATCAGTAGTCTTCGACTACGTCCGGCTTTGACCACGTTGACTACGATCACATCCGACTTTGACCACATTAAGCTTCGACCATGGTAATCCGACCATGATATTTCGACCTCATCATTTTTTGATCACGACATTTCGATCACAGAACATCGTCTACGGCAGAACGACCATACCTGATCGAAGATGGTAAGTTATAGTACATTTTGATGGTCATAGTTGCATTGTCTAGTCGATACTTGTGAACTTTTCTAGTTGATACTTGTTACTCGATACTCGTGGATTTTACCGGTAGTACTCAGTAGACGAAAGGATTCCGTATTTGATAGTCGTGGTTTCCGTGGTAGTGGTCAGTGATCGGTTGTCGAAGATTTGTGGTTGGTGCTTTGGTACTGTAGTCTATGCGGTACTCGGTGATCAATGGTGTAGTGAATGGTTGGAGATCAGTAATCGTGGACTTAGCGATCTGGTGCTTTACGGTAGCGATCGGTAATCGATACTCGGTGGCTCTGTGATTGGTAGCGATGCGGATGATTTCCCGAGTGTTTTGAGTGGAGCGATTGTAATTCCCGAGTGCTTATTATTTTTCGAGTACTCGTTGAACTAGCAGTCGTAATGAGTGCTCTGAGGCTATTTTCTGGATAGTGATAGAAAGTGTGGTCATAGACAACTTGGTTGGTTATCTTGGATGGTTTTATTCTTGTCTATGGATAGACGAGTGTTGTAGTTTCACCTCTCTCTGCAGTCGCTACGATCATGCAGAATCGATTTTATGACCACTCTGAGTCTGTCTACAACCACGTTGTGGCTGCTCCGACCACATACTCGTAACTTTAGCTGATGAGAGTTATGACCACGTTCATGCTGCACTGTGCATTCTCGTAACCGCTCCTTTGACCACTTGAACACCGTAGTCGTAACTTGATTACGACCACGCTGTAGACTCGATCGCCGTGGTCGTAAAGCGTACAACCATGTTGAAGACCTGATCGCCGTGGTCGTAACTCATTGACGACCACGTCTTCTGCTCCACGACCGTAGTCATAACTCGTTTACGACCATATCTTCAGCTCTTTCAGACACCTCCGCTCGATCGCCGTGGTTGTAACTCATTTATGACCACGTCTGCAAACACGTTGAACTTGATACTAGAGATGGCAATTGTGCCCGTTTACCCGTATACTCATGGGTAAATACCCTAATGGAGTCGGGTATGGGATATTTTCTTTACCCACGGGTATGAAAATGGGGAAAACACTCTACCCATCAGGTAAACGGGTACAGGTATGGGTAAGCTCCACCCGTACCCGCCCTGCCCGTTTACCCGCGATATAGATTGACAGGTGGCGCAGTCATAACAATATCTCTAATTACTATTGATTGTTATAAACTTTTCCATATCTCTAATTGCTATTGATTGTTATAAACTTTTTTATAGCTATTATATTTCCTAGCAATAGCTGTTGCTTATATGTACCTGTCATTAGTTCAATTCTCAGATGGTGACTTTCATTTCGCGGGTAAATGGGTATGCCCACAGGCGACGGGTACCCATGGGTGACGGGTATGGGCGATGTTTTTCACCCGTCGTCCTTCGCCGGTATACCCGTGGGTGTAAATCGGGGTTGCGGGTATGGGTATGGGCGAGCACTACCCGTACCCACCACGCCCGATTGCCATCCCTACTCGATAATTTTCTCGGAGCCAAAACCACTCCTTCTTCTCTTCTTTATTTCTCTCTCCTCTCATTCGATCACACCGATCGGCTCAACTCCCTTCTCTCATTATATTGCTCTCCTTTTATACCTGACTTTATGACTACGATATGGAGACAACTACGACTTTGAGACCGACTTGAAAAACTGACTCGTACACAGAGCAAACTCGTACACGTATACGACCATGACAACTCATGCGCGAAACAAATTTGTACACATATACAACCACCAAAACTGACTTGAATACAACTAAACAAGATTACTAACTCTAACAATGAAGGTATGCTTTGAGTGTGTGTGTGTGTGCTGATGTTGGACAAGTTGTGAAGAACTTATGCTGGAAAAACGTTCTTTGGTCTTTATATGTGCAGGTAGGTGTGGAGACGATCATGTTGGTGATGAGGAGGATAGGGACTAGGATGGGAAAGTCTGAGGTTTAGGCGATCGCGGATGCCACACGAGGTGGTCGGGCTCATGCTGGAGCACAAGAAAATCAAATATGGTGATTTGTGATGAAGCTACGGTGGTGCGGACTTGGAGGCTTCGACACGAGCGATGATGGTGTGTGATAAAGATACATGAGGTATTGTCCTAGATGCTTGTCACATGTTGGTTAGGAGTTGTGGATGGAGTCCGTAACTGAGAAGATTGAGAGAGTTACGGATAGAGACTGTAACGTTGAAAAGGTGAGATTTGAATAAAACCTATGTCAGGAAGGGTTTCGGGTCTCTTGATTTGAGGAAGAGATAGAGTTTTGTGTTCGTGTTTGAGGCGGACACAGTTTGACATTAGCTTATAAAAGTAGAGGAGGCTAAGGGCTAATATGTGGCTTTTGAGGAAGTTTTAAGTGTAGTTCTGGTAGGGCTTTCATCAAGAAGGTTTTTGGAGGTATTTGTGAGGGCACTTTGTAACTCCACGGAGATCCTGCAATAAAGATAAGTCTTGAATCAATTTAGTTCATGTTTTGCTTGTAGATTGGTTGTGATTGCTGGTGCTGTGGATCTTACGACAACGTTCAAAGCGATCAGGTGAGCAGTCGTACAGAGCGATCAGGTACGCAGTCGTAAACTGAGCGATTGATCAGGTGGTTCAGTTTCAAGTGGTCAAAATCTTCCCTGACTGCTAAAAGACTCCAAGAAAGTGGCGATAATCATGATCCTACACAACAATGCCCTAGAGTGATAATTTTCTGCTAGTTCTCCTAGTGAGCAAACTTATTGATCAGGGCTTAGAGAACATTATCTTTAGCATTAGCTAGCATGCAAAACATTTTTTGGGGGAACATGCAAAAGGCTTTCATGTCATTGCATAATAGGAAGGAAATTAATACAACCAGCTTACAGGAAAAAAAACAAGAAACATGAAGAGTTTGTCAAGCGACTAGAAAGAACAACTAAAGGCAGATAGGGGAAGGGGAGATACAGCTAAAAGGAGAGGAGGAGAAAGAGCAGTTGGACTGCGAGAAGGAATGAAAAGAAGATGACTGTTAATGCAGTGGAGTTTGGACTGAGTTTGCGACTGTCGAGCGCCAACAATTGAGTTCTTGCTTGAGCTTGTCCATGAGTATGTCGATGCCTGCCTTGATGTTGTTGAAAACCCGGTTGTTACCGCTTGCCCTAGCACCTCCTTGGCTCACTACTGGCCAGATTTGGCTCCTAGTGCCATTGATTCGACTCCAGCCACTAGGATTCAAATCTCCTCCCTCTACTCTCGATGTCCCCTTTTCAATTTACCTCTAGTTCTTGGTTTTTACATGCAATTTAATCTTTGAGTTGAGTTGTTTCTATAAAGATGAGGTTGAGGTGGTAATAGTTGTGGATCCAGTTGGTTTGTCATGATGGGGCTCAAGGTTTCTCGCACGCCAGGTAGTGTGGGTGAGTGTCGGGTATGCACGGTGGTCAACAGAGGCGGGCTGTCACTGCGGTTGGCTCTTCTCTAGTATACTCTACTCCCCTCCTTATCTTCTCTTTATACATCTAGCTTACCTCTATGTATGCCCTAGATTCGGTGAGATGATTGTGATTATGATGATGCGTGTGGTGTGGTCCTGTGGTGGTGATGGCAAGATCGAAAATAGGCTATAGGAGATACCTTGTCAGATGTGCTTGGCTTGATTTGGATAGAACCATGGTTTGGCCTACTCAGTTGCTTGTGCTTGGCTCGGCTATACTCCGGTTGGCTGGCTCTCGGTTTGGTTGTCGCCTCTTCCTAGGGTTGTCGTCCTTCTCCTTCACTAGCTCCTTCTCCTCTGGCCTGATTGCCAAGCTTCACTCCATGCTCCTCCTTCTCGGGTGGCTTGGTGTATTTGGTGCGAATCAAGTGGATCTGGTGGAATGTGCTTGCCGGCTGTGGTTCGACTGTGGCGATAGTTGGCTATGGTTAGGGTGAAAATAGACTCTCTCTCTCTCTATATATCTCTGATCGCTCCCTCGGCCTTATCCCATTCTATTTGTGCGGTGACTGTGCTATGGGATTTTTCCCTCCACAGTAGAGTTGGTTTTTGTACTTGGCAAAATTAGTTTTTCTAGGCTGGCTTTCAGTGAAAAAGGGATCGTGAATGGATCCATGTTTGTTTATAACGCTGGATGCAATGAGCAGAATGCCCAATTCGATAACCTAACGAGGGTTCTGATAGCAATCTAGTTTTCATTTTTTTTCTTTTGTTCGGTCTTTTTTAGTATCTTGCTATTTTCTTTTCTCACAATTAATACTCTGGTTGGTGATTGGTTGGGCTTCAGCTTTTAGCTTGTGGCTTATTTTTCACTATTCATAAATTTCATCTTTTTCTGAACTTTTGGCTTTTTGTTGAGCTTTTGTGGGTTCTTTTTTTTCCCGTATTTGTTTGTATTATATGTAATGTGCTAACATATTTTTTATATTTTTTAAATTTAATTATGCTAAATAAGCCTCTGTCAACTACAGTATTTTCTTCAGCCAGCTACAGTGCTTTTCAGCCATAAGCCACAAAAAATAAGCCCAAATGATCACCACCATAAATGAGCTTAATTGAAAATGTAATTACTGTATTCCTTAGATGTACGGGAAGGAATGTAATAAATTGAACTACGATGTGTGTTGTAAATTATATCTTTTTTACTTTATTGTCTTTTACTTCGATTGACTTGTGTAAGATTTTAATAATTAGAATAGATGTGGTGACTGCTAATTATGCAATTAATTTCATGCTTAACTCATGGGGTATTTTTTAAGAGAAATTTCGATATTTGACACTGAATACGTGCGCCTCTCAACTTTTAACCCCCAATTCGCACGCCTTTGAAAATTTAACCCTGTCACTGCGAATTCTTTTGATTCAAGGGATTCTCTTCATTTTCGCAGTGACAAGTGTCAAAATATAAAAGGAGAGAAAATAAGGAGAATCCCTTGAATCAAAAGAATTCGCAGTGACAGGGTTAAATTTCTAAAGACGTGCGAATTGAGGGTTAAAAGTTGAGAGGCGCACGTATTCAGTGTCAAATATCAAAATTTCTCATTTTTTAAAGCTCCAGACCGCAGTTATTATACCTGCCCCACGTGTTGGACCACCCGCAAAACCATCAACAGAAACGAAACCAACCCAAAAAAAAAAAAAAGAACACCCCCCGTTCTATTTCCCTGCGATTTATTTCATTACTTTATCATTATTTTTCTCTCTGCACTTTGCTGATAGGGGAAAAGGAGAGAAAAAAAAAGGTGGAAAATATAATTCCGGAGGCGCCGGAGCGCGGCCACTTCGTCGGCAGCGGTCTCGCCGAAACACGCCCGCGACGACGCGGAGGAGGAAAAGGTTCTCGGAGCGGGACGAGCAGAGCTTCTACAAGTCGCCGGAACCCTAGATCCCTTGGCGGAGGCGCACGGGAGGGGAGCTAGCAGGAGCCTCGTAGATGCGGCCCTCCGGGACTTGAATGGAGGGCAGATCTCCGGCGCGGGGGAGGCTTGTAGAAGCGAGTTGATCTGAGACCTAGGGTTAGGTTTGGTGCGGTTGGTACTTGGTAGCCGGGATGGGCCGGAGCTCGGGCGGCGGCGGCGGCGGCGGAGGAGGAGGAGGAGGAGGAGGAGGAGGAGGAGGAGGAGGAGGAGGAGGAGGGGAGGGGTATGGGGAGGCGGAGGGCGGTGGCATCGAGGATTGCTCGCCGGGGACTATCGTGTGGGTGCGGCGACGGAACGGTTCGTGGTGGCCAGGGAGGATACTCGGGCCGGAAGAGCTTCCGGCGTCGCAGATAGTGTCGCCGAGGACGGGAACTCCGGTCAAGCTCCTCGGCCGCGAGGACGCAAGCGTGTGGGTTTCCCTTCTAGTTCTTCCTTCTATTTTCGCCCTGATTTAATGCTATATGCTGTTGCTTACTTCTAATGCTAGGTCAGTATCTCTTTTCCGAGATCAAGCTTGGTTAGGATTGAATGGTCTGTGGTGTTGATTAAATTTGGTGTTGTTTGCTTAAGGAACAACAAGGGAACGCTTGGTTGCCACTCCAAACACAATTAGATCAACAATGCGATATTTTAACTATTGCAACCAATTATTGTTCCAGATAACTTGACTTCCATCTGTTCTCGTTGAATAAGTCATCCATTGGTTGTCTAGGCAATACTTATGATCAACTTTGAAATAGCTAAACAAACGTCAGACAACCTACTATCTAGAGGATCATTCCTGAACCGAATCAGTCGCAAGTGCTAGGCTGCTGTCCTTGATGTGTTATGCACATTGTTACATTTGTTGGGGTGCCAATAGTTTGCTTGATATATTGGAACAATGAATACAATTGATAGGGATAGAATGTTTCACATTTTTTTTATGCAACATTACATGTATGTCCTTGTGGGGGAAAAGGTTAAATTTTTTTTGCAGGGTGTGTATTTAATTGTTGGTTGTTAGTTTAACAGCACAATGAGGATAGGTTATAATCGCTTGCATTTATTTAGTAAACAGTGTTTAATACGGTTTACACTTGTAATCATCATGGTTATCATGGTTGTCACGGCGTAATTGGCGACCACGGCGCCAGGACGCCATGACGACGCCACGGCGAGGCAGGTACTTAAATACTTGCTCTACATGCATACACATACAAGCCGGCCCCCCTCATATACTCTCCTGAACTCCCGACTCACTCTCTCCCGAACTCACCTACTCTCTCTCTCCCGCTCTCCCCTGCGGCCTCCTCTCCCCGGCGCCTCCTCCCCCTGCCCGTCGCCTCCCCTCCGTGGTGCCTCCTCCCCCCGCCCAGTGCCTCCTCTCCCCGCTGCTGCCCGCCCTGTCTCCGTCGAATCCAGATCCGGCCGTTCCCGCCGGCCGGAGCCGAGGAAGACCCGGCGTTGTCACGGTGGAGCTCCATGGCGTACGCCTTGTACTGCTACGACGCCTAGGCGTCGCCGTGAGAACCATGGTAATCATGCTACATATAACAGTATGCTGCTCAGTCTGTCATGTGGGGTTGAAACAATTGATGCAGCAAATTGAGGTGCAGACCTGCTTTGTGGTTTCACCCATACTGGTGTGCATCCAAATCATCTGAACTGTTAATTACTTAATTTATCTTGATGTTTTCATGATCTTTTAATGGCCTTCTATTAAGGCATGTGAGAAATGATATTGTGATGCATGTGTTCAACAGAGTTAAAAAAACACATATCTAAAAAAAAAACACTACTTATGTTCACTGCAGTTTATACAACTTAGATAATTTAAGCAGCTCGTTTTAGATTTGTCATGTTGTTTTTGCCATATCATTTTTATTAGATGTGCTGATAAAATCAAGTTTTCTGTGGCTTGTATGTACTTTCTCTGTAATTTACCAAGCAGAACGTTTATGCTCCTTATAAAAGCCTGATTCTTAAGAAAGTAAGGGGCATGTGTTGAAAAGTTTATGACTGAGCTAATTGTGTTGGAATGGATGGAAGTCTTGTTTAAAGTTGTACTGCTTATTTTGCCGATCCAATATTGTGATGCATGTGTTCAACAGAGTTAAAAAAACACATATCATACAGCTTAGATAATTTAAGTTTTAGATTTGTCATGTTGTTTTTGCAATATCATTTTTATTAGATGTGCTGATAAAATCAGGTTTTCTGTGGCTTGTATGTACTTTCTCTGTAATTTACCAAGCAAAACGTTTATGCTCCTTACAAAAGCCTGATTCTTAAGAAAGTAAGGGGCATGTGTCGAAAAGTTTATGACTGTGCTAATTGTGTTGGAATGGATGGAAGTCTTGTTTAGCGTTGTACTGCTTATTTTGCCGAATTCCGATCCAAATACTGAAGTAGTTCTCCACCCATGAGTCAGTTCCCAACATGTTGGAGAACTAGGGTTTCCTTCTATTTGGCTACACCTTATATTACAATTGCATAATTCATGCCTTGATCTCTAGCTCCAAGTGATTTTTTAATTCACAATAATAACAACCAAACTGCTTGCTGCGCTGAATACTCGAAGCTACCTGGTATTGATGTGGCTTTCTGCAAAACTTACAGTTTGAACTTTGAACTCCAATTCTTTCTTTGTATTTGGTTGTCTTTATAATGATTCGTTTCTCCCTCTTTTTTGCAGTGACTGGTATAACCTTGAGAAATCAAAACGTGTCAAGGCATTTAGGTGTGGGGAGTTTGATGCTTGTATTGAGAGGGCAAAGTCTTGTGAAGGAACTCCTGTAAAAAGAAGAGAAAAATATGCTCGTAGAGAAGATGCTATTCTTCATGCACTTGAATTGGAGAGAAAGCAGCTTGCACTGAAATACCAGAATCAGGGTTTCAGGGCTGATGACACCTACAGTATTCCCCTTGCTGATATGAGGAGGGAGTTCAGTGACTTTTCTTCAGAATATTACTCAAGAAACAATATGCAGAAATCTCAGTTGCCATTGCAAAGCTCAGCGACTCAGTGCAAAGATCTCAGCAGTACTCGTTACAAAAGTAAAAAGAGTAAAAACCGGAAAGGAGATAACTCTCTTCTCCTTGGTAAAACACAAGAGTATGAGCAGAATTTTCTTCACGCTGGTTCAAAAAGAAACTTTTCAGAATCTCTTGCTTGGGAGGCTTCAGAGAACACTCCCAGTAATCACATCAATGGCTTTTCTCATTTGGGACATATGCAAGGAGGATCAAGTGTAGAGAGTGGTGGAAAAAATACAACCCTGAAAAAGAAAAGATCAGAGGAAAGTGTTTTTGAAGAATCTCTTGTTAAAAAACATGATAGATTTCGGCCACTTGCTCAAGTTGTACAGAGTAGTGTGAATTTGCCTCATTCTTTCCAGCACAATGATGATTCTGGCACTGTCTTCATTGAAGGAGGGAAGGATCCTCTGCCTGCTATCTTCATTGAAGGAGGGAAGGATTCTCTGCCTGCTATCCATCAGTCCAAAAAAAGTGGGTCCACATACCTGTCTACTGATTCTGGTGATGCTCATAGCAATGGTGATATACCTTCTGCACAAATGAATTCAACAGGAGTTCATTTTGAGACTGAAAGTTATCTAAAGCAGCCTGATTCTTTTTCTGGGGAGCAAACATTGTCGGACTTTGTTGAGAAGCATGGATCTGATTCTTCAGAGAGGGAATGCTCAGAAACTGAGACAGAAGATGACGTCCGACTTTTGCAAAGTAATCATGCCCCTGCTTATGCTGTCAAATATTGATGCCTCATTGTACTTTAGAATTGTTGTTATTTTCCTAGAATAGATTAATTATGGTCGATCATGTAATCATGTAGTTCCACATGAGGGTAGGGCTGAATTGCTGAAATAATCTGAGTACAAGAATGCTTTCTTTCATGCTACTTAGTGTTGTATAGATTTTTTTTACTTTTTCTTGCTGCCTTTTCTTTCTGGAAGTACGCTGATTATTTTGCTATTTGAGATATGCTAAGTATGCTTGCTATTGTTTCTGTTTTAATATAATAATAAAACCTTAACTTTTTACTGGAAATGTGATATTTGATTCCAATGCTTTACTCAATGTAATTTTACTTCTCTATGGATATTTTGCCTTAAATGATCACCTTTCTTGTGATAATATTGTTGGCAGGGTATGCTAAGAGACAGTCCCTAGAGTCAGATGCATGTGATCCTTATTCCCTTCAGGCTTCTAATAAGTTAAGGCATGTGGATGGTGACAACGACGATGATGAGGTGACCTTTTCTACTTTTATTCCTCAACAACATGTCTTAGAGGACGAGGGTGGTTCTTCGGAGCTAGGTGTCTCCCAGTGGCATATGAAAGGTAAACGCAACCAACGCAATGGAGCGAAGAGACTTATGGGTAAGACAGATGGAAACGTATCGTTAGACAAATCCAATATTTTCATGAAAGGGTCACTATATAGGGCCAATGAAGGTAATCCTAAAATGGAGAGTATTGGTGCATCCAGCCATCAATCATTTGGTCAAACTTTTTACCAAACCCAAGAGATGGATTGTGATTCTGATCAAAAAGATTTAGTTGATAAGGTTGCGAGCCATTCAGAGGTTAACAGAAATGGTAAAGACTATCTCTCGTCTTTGAAACCTACAAGAGATCTTCGACGAAGTTACACTTCTTTCAATGACACTGAAATTTCTTGCAAGACTTCTCCGCTAAATAAGAATGGCGATCAGATATCGTCTGTTGGTCGGAAGGCATACTGGGAAGGATCTTCATTGTATCAACGGAATTATGGCTCACATCT
The DNA here is from genome assembly GCA_017311315.1 of Dendrocalamus latiflorus. Taxonomy (NCBI): domain Eukaryota; kingdom Viridiplantae; phylum Streptophyta; class Magnoliopsida; order Poales; family Poaceae; genus Dendrocalamus; species Dendrocalamus latiflorus. The sequence continues at coordinate 32,089,319 of CM029637.1, read as the reverse complement.
TGGTTACATGGGCCCAATGTTGTTTAATGTTGACCTTAAGGTACAGGTTGGCTATCAAGGTGAGCATGTTCCAATTGTTTGTTTAATGAGCAGATTGAATGGCAAAGCTATTGTTGGACACCCTATCCAAATTGAAATACTTGAAGATGGTTCAACTGACCACCTTGTTTTGGGCTGTGATATTGTTCTGGAACATAGCCCAGCAGCACCACCTGCCTGGCGAACAGGCAGAAGGACCTTTATGCCAAGAGTTCCACGTTCTAATTCAACACGAGCAGCCTTAGATGGCGATGACAACGGGGGGCTTTGGGAGATGAGCCCCCCCTTTAATAGGTTCTCTTCTCCTTTCAATCAGCAGGCTAGGCTTGCGAAGAAAAGCATCTCTAGTCTTCGGAGGCCATTGTCACATAAATCTCATAAGAAGCCCTCGAACTCCAAGAAAGGAAACTCATCAAGCCAGAAAGTCAGGGCCCTTTCTTCCATTTCCATTGGAAAAAGGAAACATAGAGATTTTCAAGCAAAGGCACATAGGTGCAGTGACATTTTGAGAGGCTTGATCAAACCAGAGGGAGCAATTCCACTAGTCACATGTGTCCCTGTGAAGGTTGTGTTCAGTAGGATAATGGAAGCAGTTGGCAGGCCATCTCTTGCTGTTGCTCACCGTGTTAGAATGGCTAGTCCTGCTGTACGGGATCCACCGTAGCGTTGGCCATGCTGGTACCAATGGTTGGCATTGTTTGACCTGGCTTAGGCTTGCAACCTTTTTATGTACATTCTCTGGCATTGAAGTCGCAAACTGTTCATACCTCAAAACTGCTGATCTCTGACTGCGGTGGCTGATGTAAAGATTGAAAACTGTTAATGTATGTTATTCCAGATGCCAAAACCTTTCTGATGGATACTGCCTTTTGGAGTCTAGCCAACCACCTCCCTGAAGGAGCGTTATTCAAAGAGCGACCAGAATGGTGACAAACATTTGGATTGGCTGTCTCCTGTACTGCAAAGTACTAACTTAAAGCATCTTTTCCTGTGTCTATTTAGTTAAACTTCCGTATTACATACATAGCCAACAGTCCATAGGTTTTCTGGTGTGTGTATATTGCCTCACCTGTTATATTCAGATATGCTAGTTATTTATTGTTTATTGGACCTGCTTCCCCTGTATGTTCTGAAGCACATGTAGCTAGTCGATGTAATATACCAGAACAGGTACACAAATGTTGTGAACAAGCTAGCTTCGCTGTTAACCTTCACATCCCAATATGCCAATAAATGATTTGTTGGTCACAACTTCTGCACTGTTTTGTTATAATGTAATTTGGTGTCATGGACTGATCTGGATTCTGAAATACTCAAAAAAAAAAAAAACGTGTATACAAATATACAGTGCATCAGTGTGTTGTTCACACATGGGACCATAGCTTGGCCTGTAATTTTGTGTTTGGGTGTTTTTTTTTGGATTTTTCAGGTTTTAGTTCAAATCTTGAAACATGCTCTCGTTGATTTTTGGTCCCGTTTGGAACTTTGGAATTTTGGAAGAATTGTTCGTGTAACTCTCTCACGTTTCTTCCCCTATCCGTTGGGAAACACGGGAATTTTCTCCAGACAGGTTTTCTGACTTTTACCAATTGCAGCTTTGCAAGCTCTTTTCCCTCCTCCAGATCAGGGCACCGCGCAGGTGGTCCAATCCAATCACGCCATTCTTTCTCCCAATCTGCTAGCCGGAACGGCGAGACCTCCTCTCCTCCCCTCAACCGCCGTGGAAAGCACAGCACCCACCTTCGTGCCGTGCGTACCTCGGCCGCGGCCCCCCTCCCTGCGGCCACAATGCTATACTTCCAGCTGCTCCGCGCGCCCTCGCTTGTCGGCACAGGCTTCGCCACGGGGACTTGGTTGACGCCGGGCGGGCGTGGTCGGAGGCGACGAGGAAGCGGCGAGCGGGTGGTCTCGTCCGACCGCGGTCGTGAAGTCCAGGAGGTCGGCCCACCATGCCGCCGCGGGCCGAGGCCCAGGAGGCAATGTAGCCCGGACTCGGAGTAACGGGGCTCTTGGAGGATCTGGGCGGCGGCGACGCTGGAGGTTGCGCCAGGAGGCCAGGTCGGGTCGAGGCCTCGCCGGAGTTGCCGCGCCTGGCATTTTGGCGGCGAGGTAAGGGGCTAAACCCCCCCTTTTTTTTTCTTCTGCAGTTATGCATGTTTGTGTTGTAATGTTGTTGCCTTGTCGGCTGTTCATGAAGCTTGGGTTCAGACGTTGATCTAAATAGGTGAATCCAACTACACAAGAAAAAAAAATACAAATCGTTAGTTGAATCTAAGATGGTGAACTAATACCAATGGGCAATGGTCTGCACGCGAGGTGGTAAGATTTAGTTTATGCAAGTATTCCTAATTCAGGGGTGAAGCCAACAGATGTGTAGACAGCGGTAGTTTAAAGCACTCCTGTCAAACCCAGTGTTCCACTTCGCGCCCTCAAAAAGAAAAAAATGGACAAATTCATATTCATTGTTGGTGGGATAAATATCTCCTTGACGACTACAACAACTACACACCATGGCAGTCTTCTTTTGAAAAAATCAAGACCACATGCCACATTAGTTGATAATCTTTTGTAGGAAAAAAACTTGACCATGGGGGAGTGCCCACTATCATACGTCTCCATACAGAGACAATACTACCTTAACGAGAGAAAAGGATGTATCGGCATCAGAGAACCACAAGCCTAATCGCCTCCCGTAGGATACTACCTAGCTATTAGCACAAGGAATACGACTTGGTTGCCTAATGAGACACGAGCCTAGTAGTATTCTTCCCCTTGAATTCTTGAGGGATGTGTCCAAAACCCAAGCGAAGACCAATAAACAAGCCAGTTCTTTGCTGCTTCTATGATTTACGTCGTGCAATCGTAGTTGATAATAAGTGTCCCAGTATTTGCCGTGGCCTATCTTTTCTTGTCAAAGATCAACAGAGGAGAAAATGCTTCGCCCTTCTCTCCTGCCATTGCTCCTGCTCACATGCTTCCTTCTATCCTTTGTTCATTCTTCCATGAAACCAAGCATCTCCAATTGCTCCACTATGTCCATCCCTTATCCTTTTGGTATTGCTGGCAAGAGCCCCTCCCCAGCCCAAGGGTTCGAGATCACATGTGGCTCATCTGGCCCGATGCTGTCCATTAACAGCAACGTGTTTGGGATTCTTAACATCTCCTTGCTGGATGGTTCTGTGAGTATCTTGGCCAGTGCCACTTCTCAGCAGTGCAAAGGGAACTCTAATTACCCTAGCTTTAGCCTTGAGGGGACCAACTTCACATTCTCGGATACAAGAAACAAGTTCACAGCTGTGGGTTGCGATGTGGTGGCCATGCTGTTGAATGGTAGCAGTGGGTATAGCGGTGGCTGTGCTTCCTTTTGCTCTAACAATAATAGCATCATCAATGGTACGTGCTCTGGTGTGGCTTGCTGCCAAGCACCGGTGCCGAAGGGGTTAAAGAAGCTGGATTTAGAGTTCAGGAACATAACCGGGCAGCTCGGCAGGCCCAACAAGTACAGCAGTACTCTAGCATGTCGTGAGGCATTCATCGTGGAGCAGAACTCCTATGTGTTCTCTAGTGTTGACCTGTACAACACAGCCATGAACAGCCCTCAATACCGGCCTGTTGTTCTTGAGTGGTCCATAGGTGATGGCAGCTGCGAGGAGGCGAAACTATCCGCATCATGTGCCTGCAAGGAAAATTCCAACTGCTATAACTCCACAAACGGAATTGGGTACCGCTGCAATTGCACCCGTGGATATCAGGGGAACCCATACCTGCAAGGACCTGATGGATGCCAAGGTAACGAACACATCTCTGCTTATATTCTGGGTCTTATAGTGACCTCAACTTTTGTTTCTTGAACTTAATGTAAGGGCCTTATAATTATGCACATCACATTATCCACTAGTCCAGCACTAGAACACCTAGGGATTGGGGAATCGGGAGACTTACGGTCTGCAATGAACGCCATGAGAGCGAAGACCTCGTGCCTGCGTGATGCAGGCGTGGGGACGAGTCGGTGCAGATCGTCCAGAGGGTCGCCGGCGATGTCCTGTAGCAGCGGCGGCGACTGTCTTCCCGTTGCTTAACAGCGCGCGTTAGATCGGCTTGCTTAGGGTTTTGTTCAGGGTGTTGAACTCTCACGGGAACGTCGTCGTACGGGAGAGGCCAGTACCCATCTTTATATATACGCTGTTGCAACGGGGGACCGTAACCAATATTTGGTAAGGCACCCCCGATCAGGGTGCTGAAAATCAGTGATACGTGGATTTCCCCACATCCTTCCTTTTCTGGCCGTTTGGCCTAAGATCAATACCAACATTCTCCCCCTTGATCGTAAGGCTAAACATCATAAGCCCTCTCTCAATAAAAGTTCACACCAAAGTAATGCTTCACAACAGTCAATTAAGAACCGCTGGACATCAGTACTTATAGTGCTCCCTTCTATATCGATCGGATAACATAATATTTCATGGGAGTTGGTTACTATATATGGTCCTCTTATTCCAGGATCACAGGCTCTCCAATAAACCCATGCCGACAATATGATCACGAAAAATATTGGGTGGTAAGCCTTTTGTGAGCGGATCCGCAAGCATAAATTTAGTTCCAATATGCTCAACCTTAATTGTTTGATCCTGGACTCTATCTTTCACAACATGATACTTTATGTCAATGTGCTTGGCAGCTGCACTCGACTTGTTGTTACTCGAATAGAAAACTGCGGGTTGATTATCGCAGTACAAAACGAGTGGTCTAGAGATGCTGTCTACCACTCTCAATCCCGGGATAAAGTTCTTAAGCCATACAGCCTGCCCGGTAGCCTCATAACATGCCACAAATTCAGCCTGCATTGTCGACGATGCAGTAAGTGTTTGCTTTACACTTTTTCATGAAATTGCTGCTCCTGCGAGGGTGAAAATATAACCTGATGTGGACTTCTTAGTGTCTTTACACCCCGCAAAATCAGCATCAGAATAACCGACAACCTCAAGGTTATCGCATCTTCTATATGTGAGCATGTGACCTTTAGTGCCTTGCATATAGCGCAGGACTTTCTTAACGGCTTTCCAGTGGTCCGGTCCTGGATTTGACTGATATCTGCCAAGCATCCCGGTAACAAAAGCTAAATCAGGGCGCGTACATACTTGAGCATACATAATACTTCCGACAGCAGAAGCGTAAGGTATAGCCTTCATCTGATCAGATTCATAGTCATTCTTTGGGCATTGAAATTTCCCGAACTTATCGCCCTTAACAATAGGAGCAGGCGAGGCAGAACATTTATGCATATTGTATCTCTTTAGTACTCTGTCAATGTATGCCTTTTGTGATAAACCTAATGTTCCTTTGGACCTATCTCGGTGAATTTCAATACCAAGAACATAAGATGCTTCACCGAGATCTTTCATGTCAAAATTGGACGAGAGAAATCTTTTAGTTTCCCGCAGCATGTCCACACTGTTGCTGGCCAATAATATATCGTCCACATAAAGAAGTAAGAAGGTGTAATTATTCCCCCTGAACTTAACATAAGTACAATTATCAACATCATTCTCCTTAAATCCAAATTTCCTTATGACTTCATCAAACTTAAGGTACCATTGCCTAGAAGCTTGCTTCAGGCCATATATGGATTTCCTTAGCTTACATCTCAAATGTTCTTCGCCTTCCACAACAAAACCTTCCGGTTGTGTCATATAAACGTCCTCATACAAGTCTCCATTCAGGAATGCAGTTTTAACATCCATTTGGTGCAACTCTAAGTCGAAATGTGCTGTGAGCGCCATTATGATTCTAAATGAATCTTTGGTTGAGACAGGCGAAAAAGTTTCATTATAATCAATGCCTTCTTTTTGTGTAAACCCTTTCGCTACAAGTCTCGCCTTAAACCTTTCGATGTTCCCTTTGGAGTCACGTTTTGTTTTGTAGACCCATTTGCAGCCAACAATTTTGGCTCCATTAGGAATTTCCACTAAGTCCCATACGCCATTAGCGCCCATAGACTCAATCTCATCTTTCATGACATCCAACCATTTAGATAATACTTATTCTTCATTGCTTCCTTATAAGAGCTAGGATCATCTGCCTTTCCAAGATCATCCTCATTCAAGTAAACCTCATAATCACTTGGGATAGCAGATCTCCTCACTCGTTGTGATCTCCTGACAGGTTCATTAGTAGGCTCATCAGGTTGTTCATTAATTGTCACAGAGGGCTGTGAAGGCTCAGCATTAGGTATTGCACTTGTATTTTCAGAGCCCTCAACAGAAGGAGTAGCCACAGAATTAACTGGAGATGCAACAGGAGTTGCAACTACAGGATCAACTGTGGGCACAACCATTTGGGGCATGGGAAAATCAGTCTGTCGGATTAGCGGTGAAGCAACATAAATCCGCTTCTCCTCAAGATCAATTTTCCTAGGATCCAAGTTACCACTGATGCCATCATTTTCCAAGAACACAGCGTGCCTTGTCTCTACAAATTTTGTGGTACGATCTGGACAATAGAATCGGTACCCTTTAGACTTGTCAGGATAGCCAATAAAATGGCAACTCACAGTCTTGGGATCTAATTTCCCAATGTGTGGGTTAAACACCTTAGCTTCAGCTGCACAACCCCACACATGGAGGTAGTTCAAGCTTGGTTTTCTCCCAGTCCATAATTCATAAGGTGTTTTAGGCACTGATTTACTGGGAACCCGATTGAGTATATGTGCAGCGGTCTTTAATGCTTCCATCCATAACTTTACAGGCAAAGTGGAGTAACTCAACATACTTCGAACCATATCCATAAGTGTGTGGTTTCTTCTTTCCGCTACTCCATTTTGCTGGGGATCACCAGGCATTGAGTACTGGGCAACTATACCATTTTCTTGTAGAAACCTGGCAAAAGGACCAGGAATCTGCCCATAAGTTGCGTGTCGCCCATAATACTCTCCCCCACGATCCGAGCGCACTACGTTAATCTTTAGATTGTGCTGATTTTCAACTTCAGCCTTAAATATCTTAAATGTATCAAGTGCCTCCGATCTTTCTTTAATACGATAGATATAACCATAACGTGAATAATCATCAGTGAACGTAATAAAAGAGTCATAACCATCTACTGATGTCACAGGGAAAGGACCACATATGTCAGTATGAATTAATTCCAAAATCCTTGTGCTTCGAGTGTCACCTTTCTTTATTTGCTTTACATACTTGCCTTTGATACAATCGAGACAATGATCATCCGAATGAGAATTTCTAAAGGGTGGAGAATTTCTTCTTTAATGAGACGTTTAATTCTTCCCCTCGAAATGTGGCCCAAACGACAGTGCCACAATTTCGACGAAGTCTCATCAATTCGCTTGCGCTTTTTATTCACATCACATACATTCATGGATATAGGAGAATCTTGCAGGGATAACATATAAAGCTTGTCGTGTCGGATGGCACGACCAACATTATCATTATTAAAATAAATCAAACACATTCCGTGTCCAAAATTACAAGAATATCCATCATTATCTAATAATAAAATGGAAATCAAGTTTCTTCTCATCGAGGGAACATAAAGAACATCATTAAGTTTCATTACAAAATCATTATTCAAAACTAAAGAAACCGATCCAATAGCTTGAATTTCGGCTTCCATCCCATTAGCCACTCTTAGGCTTCTTTCCCTTTTGAGACTTCTCAACATATGGAATCCCTGCAAGGAATTCGTAACGTGCACAGAAGCACCAGAATCAATCTACCAAGAATTTATAGGAAAATCAGCATAAAATGCTTCATCAACATAAGTGATTTCATAAGTACCTTTCTTGGCGAGTCATTCCAGCCATCCAGGACAATCATCTTTGAAATGGTCCTTCGACTGACAAAAGTAACATTCACCACTTTTCTTCTGTTCATTTGAGCTCCCAGGTCCTGAAGCGTTTTTAGGCGCCTTAGGATGCTGTGGGTGCTGTGGCTTCTGTGGCTTCTGATAAGGAGAGTAGGCTTGCTCCTTCTTTCCCTTTCCTTTATAGCCTCCTCTATTTCTAGAGGGACCAGCTTTATTTGAGGAACCGACTTGATTCACAAAATCAGTAGCCCCCTCAGCCTTGAGCCTCTCTTCCTCCTGAGAAACATTAGCGATCAACTCGCTCATGGTCCACTTGTCCTTAATGGTGTTGTAGTTCACCTTAAAAGCTTCAAATTGCTTGGGAAGAGACATCATAATGTAATGGACAACAAAACCATCAGAAATAGCCATGTCTATTGTCTTAAGTCTGACAGCAATATTGATTATGGTCATAATGTGCTCACGAACATTCTCAGTACCATTGTACTTGGTGTTCATGAGCCTGTGCATCAGTGTGGTAGCATAAACTTTAGAGGACCCCTTAAAGTGATCCTCGATGGAGGACAAATAGTCTTTCACCCTTTCCTTTTCAGGGATTGCTCCCCTTATGGCCTCACTGATGGAGTTCTTCATCACAGCAAGTGAAACGCGGTTAGACCGCTCGCACTTCTCAGCATTAATTTTATAATCCTTCATTTTGTCATCATAATTGTCCTCCCCTTCAGTAGGAGCGACAGGCTCATCGAATCTGAACGCGTAGTCCAGATCCAAGAGCTGAAAAATCGTCATAAGTGTAAACTTCCATTTCTGGAAGTTACTACCATTAAGTGGCTCAATTGCATTAACATGAGCGGAAACGGAAGCAGCTGAAAAAATTTAAAATTTACATTAGGAAAACGTATAATTAATTTGCATGAAAATTAATCTTACGTTGGTATGATTAATAACATGCTCATAAGAATTTTTTGCATCACCGTTGGGCAGAAACGAAAAATTTTAACATAATTTATCGCATGCAATTACAATTAACTTTGGTCAAAGAGTAATAGCATGGCGAAAAATAAACATAAAATAAACATAATTGATTACATGCAATTACAATTAACGTTGGTCAAAAGGTAATAGCATGTAAAATTAAATACAGCCCTCCAATTGAATTTCCCGTTGGTTCCATTCAATTAGGGGCAGAACATTACGCAGCGGAAAAGGGCATAATAATTTTCAGCAGCTTAGCAACATTATCCGTTAATAATTTCATTAGAGACATCAAATAATCATTAATTAAACATTAGGTATATCATAAAACATATGAAATATACACTCAACAGCCTGAAGTATATACCATAAAACAATTTCAGGTATATATGCATGAAGTTCATTAATGAAACATATGCTGAAAAACATAAGATATACATGAAATATATACTGGAATACATAAAATTATGGCTGCTGGGCCAAAAAAAAACAGCATGTAAGGGCCTTATAATTATGCACATCACATTATCCACTAGTCCAGCACTAGAACACCTAGGGATTGGGGAATCGGGAGACTTACGGTCTGCAATGAACGCCATGAGAGCGAAGACCTCGTGCCTGCGTGATGCAGGCGTGGGGACGAGTCGGTGCAGATCGTCCAGAGGGTCGCCGGCGATGTCCTGTAGCAGCGGCGGCGACTGTCTTCCCGTTGCTTAACAGCGCGCGTTAGATCGGCTTGCTTAGGGTTTTGTTCAGGGTGTTGAACTCTCACGGGAACGTCGTCGTACGGGAGAGGCCAGTACCCATCTTTATATATACGCTGTTGCAACGGGGAACCGTAACCAATATTTGGTAAGGCACCCCCGATCAGGGTGCTGAAAATCAGTGATACGTGGATTTCCCCACGCCCTTCCTTTTCTGGCCGTTTGGCCTAAGATCAATACCAACACTTAATAGTTGGCAAGAACAGCCCATGCCTGATATCTGTTTGGTTTCATGTGTTTGTCGTCAAGATATTGACGAATGTTCCATTAAAAGTCCATGCACGCATAAGTGCATCAACACAGAAGGCAGTTTCTACTGCATCTGCCCCGCGGGAATGAGAGGCGATGGATTGAAGGAGGGAAGTGGCTGCAATGGAGTTGGTACGCTGCTAATTGCAATAGGCAAGTTTGAAGCCCTTTCTCATTGTTTTGTCATGTGATGATTGTGATCATTCATTGAGGAGGCATGCCAAGTTGGCTTAATTCTGCATCCAATAAAAATATCTCTGAATTTTACTGTGCTTTTGCAGTTGTGGGACTAGCTCTGCTACTGCTTCTCCTCATTCTTGGTTTCTGGACCCACTGGCTTGTTAAGAATAGAAAACTTGCGAAGATAAGACAGAGATACTTTATGCAGAATGGTGGCATGTTGCTGAAGCAGCAGATGTTTTCACAGAGTGCGCCACTGCGGATATTCACTTCGAGGGAGCTTGACAAAGCAACCAACAACTTCAGTGAGGACAATATCGTTGGTAGAGGTGGATTCGGGACTGTGTACAAAGGCACATTATCCGATCAAATGGTTGTAGCAGTCAAGAAGGCGCAGCGAGTTGATCAGAGCCAAGTGGAACAATTCGTCAATGAGCTGGTCATTCTTTCACAAGTGAACCACAGGAATGTGGTCCAGCTATTAGGCTGTTGTCTTGAGGCAGAAGTCCCCTTATTGGTTTATGAATTCATCACTAATGGGGCCCTTTTTCATCATCTTCACAATACGTCAGTCCCGTTGTCATGGGAGGACCGCCTAAGGATTGCGGTTGAAACTGCATCAGCACTTGCGTACTTACACTTAGCTACAAAGGTACCAATTATTCATAGAGATGTCAAGTCATCAAACATACTCCTTGACAATAGCTTCACTGCAAAGATATCCGATTTCGGTGCCTCAAGGCCAATGCCCTACAATAAGACCCATGTGACGACCTTAGTGCAGGGGACACTAGGGTACATGGACCCTGAGTACTTCCAGACAAGCCAATTGACTGAGAGAAGTGATGTGTACAGCTTCGGTGTGGTACTTACCGAGCTATTGACAAGGGAGAAACCTATATCCGATGATAAGATGGATGAGGTGAGAAGCCTACCATTGCATTTTAGTATGTTGTTCCATCAGAACCGGTTGTTGGAAATTGTAGATTCTCAAGTAGCTGAGGAAGCTGGAATGAGACATGTTAAAACTGTTGCACAGTTGGCTTTACGATGCTTAAGACTGAAAGGTGAAGAGAGGCCAAGGATGATAGAAGTTGCAGTTGAACTTGAAGCGCTGAGAAGACTGATGAAACAACACTCGGTCCTGACGAGTGAAGAAGAGCCTCAGTTTTGGGAGTCAAGGTTCCACGGAGAGATGACTATTGACGCACCGTCGAGTTCGAGCCTTGGTGGCATTGCCAAGGACGAAAGCATGGAGAGCATTCTACTCTCATCCAAGGATCACTCATGTTAGCTCTGTCAGTAAAAATGGGTTTAGCTAGTTCCTAACTTCTGAGATTTTCATATTGATGATTTCTTCCCTTCATATTCCGCTGCCAATCAGGCAGAAACCTAGAGTATGGTTATATTAGGAATTGTCTGTGAGTTTTGTCCATTGTTCGTTCAGGTCTATTCAGGTCAACTTTGTGGTTGCGGTGTTGTACTGTGCTGCGCTGCGTAATCTAATTAGTTAAGGGAGCTAAAAAATTGCGTTCGACTAATTGTTAGTCTGTTACATCCAAAAATTGAAATAAATAAGTGTTTTTTATAAGCACTGCAATGCCAAACGGAGCCTAAGCCAATAAGTTCTAACCAATCGGTCATGGTTACCCACTTAGAATTGTACCAAAACTTTAGAAAGAAGTTTAGTTCCAAATGAAAACTTCAGAAAGAAATCAGAAAACTGAAGGCACCAGTCGGTTAAAGTCTCCCACTTGGATTGTACTAATACTGTAGAAAGAAATCAGAAGACTTATGGCGTCTTTGAATCTGACCATTGACCATTCTAGAGTTCTTTGCTCGCATACATTCTACCAGCCTATTAGCTCACATAGTCAAATTTCTCGATTACTCTGTTTAAAGTGGCATTCCACTCCTTGTAAGTGCTGACCATCTTGGTGTGTTGATTGGCAGTCGGCAGTCAACACTAGTTTGTTGTTTTTGCGAATTGCAATTTGCATCTAACTATTAAATTCAATCCATTGCTCAGTAAGGTTGTCATATTAAGGCAGCGATATCTAGCTGCAGTTACATATGGTACTAGAGATCAGTAGCTGGCTTTGTGTAAAATGGGCTCATCTTTGGTCTAGTCATCAACCGCTAATAAGATTTGGCAATCGAAAGGCTGACCTGCCATGCGGACGCAGGCCCACATCTACTGCACAGGCTGGTCTGCCTTCTCTTCGTAGTGACATGCTGCTTGCTGCTTTTGTAGCAGAAGATTGCATATACGAGAGGACCACTGTAGCAGCAATTCACTGCGAACTTCCTATGCTTACATGATATGTGTGCGCATTACTTTGTCATCGCATATCAATTATTACTAGAAGGCAACATTCTAATCATGGGGTAGTTAGAGACTTGGAATGAGGCAAGTCAATGCATAAAGTTCAAATCAACTTTCTTTTGAATCCATGCATGGACAAACTGCACAAATGACAACCTAATCCCGTGGGACTAATGGGTGACAAGACGGCACCTGTAATTTGAATGCTACTAATTAGGTGTGACCAGTTGTTCATGCACACTCACCTGATTTAAGGGACAAAATTAGTACAGTTAAAAGGTTTAGGACTAGAAGTGGATCTGACCCCAAAGTTGGGATAGCAAAGACTGTTCCCGCGCTTATTATTGACCTAAATGGTGATTACTTAGAACTATTTTACAAAATTTCTCCACAAGTATATTGCACATTGTCAGTGAGATTTAAGCGCATCATCTTGGCATATGAGCAGAAGCTAGCATTTCAGCCTCCACGCTGCATTGCGTACTTCCTTCTGAAGGGTGCAGGCTGTAAAGTGGTCTTTCCTCACGTAGAGGGTGCTCTTGTTCAGTGTTTTTCTGTCCAGACTCGTCTTTTCTTCTGATAGGTTGCTCCATGACGAATGACCTTCTTAGCCCATCTAAAACTGAAGCCACCTCCTTCATAACTGGCCGTTCTTCTCCCTTCAAATTTAAGCATCTCACCGAGAGCTGTGCAACGGCATACGGTTGCTCTTCTCCTGCTTCTGCCAAAATGTGTGGCTCTATCTCCTGAAGTAGGCGCCCTTCATTAAATAGAATCACCAGATACATGGCTAAGTTACACGATTCCTCTGGCCTGCCTACAGAAATAGGCTTTTGCCTTGTCAATAGCTCTGCAAGAACTACTCCAAAACTATAAACGTCACTCTTATCTGTGAGCTGGCTGCTTTGGAAGTATTCAGGATCGAGGTACCCAATAGTCCCTTGAATAAGAGTTGTTACATGAGTTTGATCAAATGGGACCGATCTTGATGCGCCAAAGTCTGATATCTTAGCCACAAAGTTCTCGTCCAGCAGTATATTGCTTGATTTGATGTCTCTGTGAATGATCGGTATAGAAGATGTGGAGTGCAGATAGGCAAGTGCTTCTGCAGTTTCTGCAGCTATCCTTAAGCATTCTTCCCATGTTAAAGAGCGAGGTGCGCTTCTGTTGTGGATGTGCTGGAAGAGTGTTCCATTAGGTATGAACTCATACACCAACAATGGAACTAGTGTCTCTAGGCAGCATCCCAAAAGCTTGACTACATTTGGGTGATCAATCTGCGATAAGATGGTAATCTCATTGACAAATTGCTCCACCTGGCTCTCATCAAACAACGTGGACTTCTTTATGGCAACCACGGTCTTATCTGGAAGAATGCCCTTGTAAACTGTTCCATGTCCACCTCGGCCAAGGATCCGACTCTCACTATAGTTGTTAGTAGCAGTTTTGAGCTCTTCTGCACTAAATATCTTTGCTGAAGAGTCCTCACTTTGAGATGTGATCACCGAAAATCTCTGCTGCAATAACAAGCCTCCATTCTTCCTGAATAACTCAGCTCTCTTTCTTCCCGCCTTTCTTTTCTTCATGGCCCAGTAATAGCACAGAGCTGTGGTTGTTATTGTAACCACAAGTGCAAGACCTACACCTGCATAAATTGGATGAAAATATGTACGACTTGTGTGAGTCATCTTTCTTAATGGGTTTCATGTGGAAGTAACATTGTAAGCAATGCTAATTACTTCTGACTGCTCCCATGCAGATGCATTATTGAGGTAATCTTTAAGACAACCATAAGCTTTCAATTACCTTTATCATTAGCTTTTTTTTTCTAGTTTACCTGCTCCTTTTAGTCATAAATCGCGAAAGCACTACTTGTACTTATATAATGTTTTATGTATGTAATTCACTGATCATTTGCATAAGCCATCATAACAGCTGTACAGCTTATACTATATCAGTAGGCCAGCATTGGAGAACTATTTTGTTTTCTGACTTTTTTTAGGACTATTTTAGCCAACGATTGCATTAATAGAAGAAGAATGAGATATAAACTATTTTATCTGATGATTGCATCAATAGAGCAAGAATGAAATAAAAAAACAAAACAAATGATCTAATGTGGTATGCCAGGCGTTGAGTAAATTACCCAAAGCAATATCTAGAGGGAAGTGATTTTGGGCCTGGCAGCCGCTTCTCTTTTTCCAGCCATCGCCACTCATGCCTGGAGGGCAAGCGCACGAAACAGCTCCCTGCCCATCACTGCAGTGCATGGAGTACACGCAGGGGTTCTTTTCAGGGTGATTACACACATCGAGACCTAATAGATTGATATAGCCAAAGATCATCAGTAGCACAAATAGTCTTTGTCTACATGGAGACAGGTGATATATAACGGTAGCTCATTTTGTAGCTTCTGATTCTTCTACGAATTAGTAATAAGTGTACATGCATAGACGTATAAAGAAATGCTACATTGTTAAAAGTTCCGGGACAGAGAACATTACCGGGTGGCACGGCCGCCTCATTGCAGCCTGTCCCTGTTCTGTAACCGTCACCAATCATGTTCTGGGGGCAAGAGCAAGTAAAACCTCCTGCGGTGTTGTTGCAGAACTCCTGTATGCTGCAATTGTTGCTATCGACATTCCGGCATTCGTTGATATCTTAAACAGCAGTGCAACGCTTCATTTCAGAAAGTAGAGAGGCATATTTCTATTCATAAAAGGGTTTTGTTAAACATCATTTGGATGTTTTCTTCCTAACTATATCATCCAGATTTAGGACCATTGGATTAGAGATTTAATGGCCATGAAAAAAATCTCCCCCCTTCAAAAACAAGTGGTCCCCTGATATCTAATCTAAAGGTCACAAATTTGGATAATAATTAGAAAGAAAACATTCGGGTGATACCTAGACACTCTCTAAACTTCATAAAAACAGGTAGAATTCTATCCGCTGAAATGTGTGTAGCAGTTGAATTCAACTAGGAGCCAGTCTCAGAGTGAAACTCAACTGTCCTCTGTTGTATTTGGAATCAGAGAAAAGCAGTAATAGCGGCATGAATACTTTTACGCACTTCTGGACGGATGTGCAAATCCCTGAATACTCTCCCTACGCTCTTTTTTTTCAGCTTAATCCATTGAACTTGCTTGTTGATTTACCCAGACTAAATCACAAGATTTTAAGTGAAGATTGACCATTGTGTGTTTTCATATGAAATCGCACGCGAAATGTTTTGGGTCTTGGGGATCTCTGTGGACTGTGATGGATAAAGAAGTCCTTACCTACACATCCATGAGATTCGTACGGATTCCCGTAGTACCCTGCATTGCATATGCAGCGATAGCCCACCGCTCTATTGGGCGCGTCGATGCACAAACTCATGTCGTCGCAGTACTCTGGTGTCCCGAAGTTGTAGAACCGGGTCTGGTCGCAGGTGAAGCTCCCGATTGCCCAATCCAAGATCATCCTGCGTTCACCTGTCGGCAACAGCGCGTCTTTCAGCGGCCTCTGACCACCGTCACCGCCGCCCGTGAAGACCTGCTCGCCTTGGTCGAGGAAGAATGCAGCGCTGCAGGTGCCGTCCTCCTCGACGGTGACACTCCCTGGTGTCCTCTCGAATGCCAGGGTGAACTCTTTCGCGCCGTCCATCGGCACGGGTGGGGTCTCGCAGCAGGCTCGCCCAAAGCAAGACCCGTTGATGATGGCGTTGGAGCTTCCGGAGCACCAGGTACTGCAGCTGGTACTGGTAGGTTGCGGAGGGTTGTTATCACCGGCGGGTGGGTTGGTGAAGTTAGCAAGGAGCGTGTAGTTGCAGCCAGTGGCCACTAGCCTGTTGCGCTTGGAGAAGGTGAACGGTGTCCCTTCCAAGCTAATATTTTCGATTCCGGTGGCCGGCGCCGGCCTACCGTTGCGGTCGTAGCACACTTGGCGGATGGGCCCTGCAAAGATTATGACGAAGCCTCCCGCAACCGATACGTCATCGATTCTGTAACTATTCTCGCCGATCGGTAGCATGGCCTCATTGTTTGGCCCGCATTTTACCTTGAAGCCGGGTAGAGAGTCGCTGGTGCCGAAGGGATAGGGGACGCTGTGGCACGTCTTGTTCGGCAGCAGCGGCGGCAGCGGCGATCCCCGCGAGAGCGCGCCGTGAGGCATCGTCGAGAAGAGAGCGAGCGCTACAGCCAGTGGGCCGAGTGGCCATGTAGCCACAGCAGCAGACGCTGCAGCGGATGATCTGCTCTCTCCTCCGTGCGACATGTCGCCTCTGCGGCTTTCGGTGGTGCACCGGCGCGAGAGGGTAAGTGGAGGTGCTATGGGAGATCTCTCGTCTTATGGTGACAGTCATCAAATGCAAGATTAGACAGCACACTTATAAACGAGAGGACATAACAAGAATCACACGAATGAATAAAGTGTATTGCATATGGGTGTCTAGAGTTACAAATGATCTCCTCTCCACTTACAAGGAGTCCTATTTATAAAGTGGGAGGAGAAGGCGAGTAAAATTATAAGTCTGTTCTCGGGGTCTACCTTACTCTTGAGTGTATTTTCACCCTTCATGCCAAGTGGGTCCCACTGCGTCAGAGGGACTCCGGGGCCAGTCCATGGACCTCGCTCAGGGTTGCTCCTGGAATCCGTTCGAGTTGGCCTCTAGACCCCCCCCCCCCCGGGTTAGCATCTGGAGTTTGTCTTGGGTCAGCCCTTGGACCTCATTTGGGGTAGCATGGACCCCATCTGAGGGGACTCCGGACATCATCGGGAGTGGCGTCCTCCTCGACGATGACACTCCCTGATGTCCTCTCGAATGCTAGGGTGAACTCTTTTGCGCCATCCATCGGCACGGGTGGGGTATCGCAGCAGGCTTGCCCAAAGCAAGACCCGTTAATGATGGCCATGGCCAATGGGCCGAGTGGCCATGTAGCCACAGCAGCAGCCGCTGCAGCGAATGATCCACTCTCTCCTCCATGCGACATGTCGCCTCTTCGGCTTTCGGTGGTGCACCGGCGTGAAAGGGTAAGTGTAGGTGCTATGGGAGATCTCTTGTCTTATGGTGACAGTAGTCGAATGCAAGATTAGACAACACACTTATAAACACCTCAGGTTGGATTTGAAGACCGCCAATGATGTGAGAGGACATCACATGAATGAATAGACAAGTGTATTGCATATGGGTGTCTATAGTTACAAATGATCTCCTCTTCACTTACAAGGAGTCCTATTTATAGAGTGGGAGGAGAAGACGAGTGAAATTATAAGTCTGCCCTCGGGGTCTACCTTACTCTTAAGCGTATTTTCACCCTTCATGCCAAGTGGGTCTCACTACGTCCGAGGGACTCCGGGGCCGGTCCACGGACCTCACTCGTGGTTGCTCCTAGAATCCGTTCGAGTTGGCCTCTGGACCCCGCCCGAGGTTAACCTCTAGAGTTTGTCTTGGGTCGGCCCTCGGACCTCATTTGGGATGGCGTGGACCCCATTTAAGGGGACTCTGGACATCATCGGGGGTGGTGTGGACCCCGTTCGAGTAGGACTCCGAACATCATCTGGGGCGAACTTTGGATGTTGGCTAAGGTCAATCTTCGGGCTCCGTCTTGGTTTCCCGAACCCCGTCCGGAGTGACGTGGATCCCATTCAGGGCGAACTCCGGACTTCATCTAGAATTGGTCCACAGACCTTGTCCGGGATAGATTCCCGATGTGTGTTGTGACGACAAAGTTGTCATGAGCCTGAGGCAGCGTGGGGATCCTCTCTCAATAGTATCCCCTCAATGATCTGGGTGGTCATCAACTACCCGCCCAGGGCAGCACACCGACCTGCAAAAGGGGTCGACACATGGCCTCAGGTCAACGATTCCACTAGTAACTTGCGATGCATTCTGACAATATGCTAAAATATCTTAGTTCATGTGTAAACTTCAGATGATAGGTTGTGCCCGCACCTTCGAGTTGAGTTTCCTTGGTGTTCTTAAAGGGTTGTTGCTCCGCTTGGCCAATTTTAGGTCGTATCAGGGAGTTTACCGTCGCATAAAAGAACATGGGGTCACGGACAACTATGAAGTCAAGCTTCTACCGACTAAATACCGAAGTTACGTGGAGACATGGAGGTAGGACTTAGTCCAAAGAAGTGCCTCATTAAGCTAGTTCTTTACTCATGGCCTTCGAGAGGTGTAGGCATGCACTCGAACCCAAGGTGATCAATTTGTCAAGTTTTATGTGGTCGACTCATTGAGGCATTGACTGTGGAGCGTGGCCTTCGAGGAAAGGAGGCGATTTAGTTATCATTTGGTTACCCGTAGAGCTAGAGAGAGCCTATAGTAGGAAAGATAGAATCGAGGTGAAGCGAAGTTCGGTCGAGGCCACGTACGAGGCCATGACCTCTGCTAACCTACAAGGGCCCAAAAGACTATCACCGAGCACATCCGCTTGTTCTTCTCATAGGTTTGGAGTTTGCACGCATTGAGCTATCTTGATAGACTCATTCGCTGAGCCCGCACTTGACCATATGAGGGGGCCTCCTCTAGTTCGTAAGAGGGAGGTCTCGGGTACCAGTTCTATCCCAGGTGTGAGGCTTACCGTAAGTATGCTAATGCTAGTTGCTAGTTTATGTATCTCAGCTCACCGGAGCGCCCTAGTGTCCTTATTGGCACCGGCTTTCGAGCAGAGCCTTTTATATAGCCTTTTGTACTTTCTAGGAGCTGACTCTCTTTTGTAGCTACTGTGTTTTTATGGAGTTGTAGGCCTTCAGGTCCATCGTTCTTAGTTGTGCTGTGTGGTGATGAAATGTTCACAATGGCTTTCTACCTACCCTTGCAAATGGTGGTGTGGCGAACCAAACAAACTACTGGTCATTTAGGAACCAACCCTTCTTAAGCTGAGTCACTTAAACATTGAGTTTCACGTAGAGCGGCAAAGTTGGAGCCATGGTCAAAAGGCGAATGGTTGGGGGCGAGGACCGACAGTGATTTTCATTACCATCGTCCCGAATGGCTGGGGATAGACTCTTTGTGCCCCATGTTAGAACCTATTTTTTTACACGAGGAATGATGTTGGCTCAGATATCGACCAACGTGGTGTGGTGCTGGGATGCCTTAGTTGCATCTAGTGGCCAACCAACTTTCTCTGGCAAAGGTGCTAAGGGGCTATAGTGGCTTGTATCATTTAGTTATTATTGCTTGCCTAATGTTAAAATAAAGATCATTTGTTGCTTCTTACTAGGAGTATTTCATTACCTTGTCTCACATCAAAAAAAACTTGGTGCTCGGTACAAAACTCACGAGTGCCTAGTCGGCCGAGAAGATGAGAATGACACTGCCTCCCATCGGAAAAGACTTGGCACTTGGGATGACACTCACGAGTGCCTAGTCAATCGGGAAGGTGAGAACGTTGTTGTCTCCTAGCAGAAAAACATGGCACTTAGAATGAAGCTCATGAGCACCTAGTCGATCGGGAAGGTGAGAGTATCACCCTCGGGACAAAGCTCGGGACAAAGCTCATAAGTGCCTAGTCGGTCAGGAAGACGAGAACGTTGCCGTCTCCTATCAGAAAAGACTTGATGCTCGGGATGAAGCTTGTGAGCATCTAGTCAATCAAGAAGGCGAGAACGTCTGTGTCTCCTATTGAAAAATACTCGGTGCTTAGGACGAGGTAAGATTTTGTTAACTCGGCCCTGCAGGGCGAGCATCTGTTGACTTATCTAGCCTCAGAGGGTTGGGTGTATGGTGACTTGGCCCCGGAGGGCGAATTTTCATTGACCTGACCTCGGAGGGTGAGCGTTTGGCAACTCGATCCTGGAGGGAGAGCATTTGGCGACTCAACCCTAGAGGGCAAGTTATTGCTGACCTGACCCCAAAGGGTGAGTATTGGGCAACTCAACCCCGTAGGGCATGTTGTCATTGACTCGACCCCAGAGGGTGAGTGTTTGGCAACTCGACCCCGGAGGGCGAGTTGTCACTGACCTTACCCAGGAGGGTGAGTGTTTGGCAACTCGGCCATGGAGGGTGAGTTTTGCCATAAAGGTGAAGTAAAGGTTGGCTGAGGCAAAGCTATCGAGGCTGAGGTGAACCACGCTAAGGTCAAGCCATCGAGACGTGTTGGAGCTCATTGAGGTGAATCCGTCGAGATAGGGAGAGCCCATAGTCGAGGATATGCCATTGAGGTGAAGTGAAGTTCAACCGAGGCAAAGCCATCGAGGCTGAGTTCGAGACAGCACCGAGCAGAGACCCAGAGGGTGTCTGGGGCATCAAGCAGAGTTGGCCTGGAGAGTAGAGTCTAGAAGGACTCAGATGGGGTCCGGGGCACCTGAGTGGAGATGACGCGAAGGGGGTTTGGAGGTGTGGTGGTCCAGAGAAGGTGCACAACACGGAAGGCATACCCGGGGTGGTCTGGTGTAGCACAGACATAGTCCGGGAGGAGTCCTGGAGGCGGTCTGAGAAGCAGCGTGGGGCGGCCTAAGCGACGGTGCGGAGGTGGTCTGGGAAGCACCGTGGAGGAGGCCCGAGTGACGACGTGGATGGCGTACCTAGGGCGGTTTGGGGGCGCATAGACACTGTCCAAGAGGAGTCCTGGAGGCGGTCCAGGAAGCAGCATGGGGGCGGCCCAGGAAATGGTGTGGTGGTTCGGGAAGCAACACGTTGACGGCCTAGGTGATGATGCGGAAGACATACCCGTGGTGGTTCGAGGGCAGCACGGACATGATCCGGGAGTGTCTCGGGTGGTCTAGGGCAGCATGGATGCGGTTTAGGAGGAGCCTAGGAGGCGGTTCAGGAAGCAACGTTGGGGTGGCCCGGGCGATGGCGGAGAGGCAGTCTGGAGGAAGAGCACAATGCAGAGGGTCCTGGAGGCGAGCAGCAAGGAAGAGGCCCAGAGTTCCAACTTCAGGATGAAGCCCGGGTCGGTGAGGGGACCAGGTGGTGCAGACCCACTCGATGCCCACATGCGAGGTTTGGTTGGTGTCGGTGGCGAGCCCTAGGGCGCTGGGCAAGGGCACCGAGGTTGTGTATTTTATCTGACTTTGATTCTACACTACACGTGCATTTATGGCGGGCAAACGTATGGGCCGAATGCCTACTGAAATGTTTCAGCTTGGTGAGCACCATGGCCACCGGTCGGTCGGTACAGGCGCTACAACTGTGGCTGCAAGAACGGGTCATTTGCTTTGCCACATTTGGTCATGTGTTGGCATGAGGTCGGCATCATGGATGGCATTGCTTACAAGTTGTGGGCGTGGCGGCATGGGTTTGGAGCTCCGGACTCTTGAGTCAGGTCCACTCGTTGGATGATTGGATTGGTAGGGTGCAAATTTGCTATTGATCGAATTGGCATCCAACACGCTCGTCTCGTGCCATCCCACGGTCACTAGGTGCATTTTTGGGCATTGGGCTAGATGTCCTGCTTCAGTGGGCGATATGTCCAAGCTTGTTGGCGTGTGTGGAGTGGCCGAAATAGATGGTTCCAGTGACCTTTCGGAAGCGTGGGATGCTAGGCTACCGAGGAGCGATGGAGTCCGGAGGGGGTCGGAAGGGCCTCAAAGCGGAGGTGGTCAGGAGGACCTTAGCGTGGAGGGGCTCCGGAGGACCTCCGCACAGGTGACGTCCGAAGGGGGTCCGAAGGGCCTTGGCGCGAACGAAGTCCAGAAGACCTCAGAGCGGACGTAGTCCAGAGGACCTTGGCACGGGCGGAGTATGGAGGGGTCCGTAGGACATCGGAGTAGAGGTGGTCCGAAGGACCTCCACACGGATGAAGTTCGAAGGTAGTCCGGAGGGCCTTGGCGCGGACGGAGTCCGAAGGGGACAACGCTCTGGTGAGTCTTAGGATGGCACGAACCTGCCCATCGATCTTTTGCGCCTTCATCTTCCTAGGCGGCATGGCTCACTACTACAGAAAAGCTCATCACAAACGGTTCGGAAACGTCATCGCAGACGGTTTTTGAATCGTCTATGCTTATAGATCTGTATTACCCTAAGTGCATTATAGATGGTTTTCAAATCGTCTGTGATAAGTTTCGACCGAACTCAGAGAATACAGATGAACCAAAGTAGACCTATTATGAGAACAATATCATCCTAGTCATATCCATCCAAGCATCACATGTAAGAACTAAGGCATCAATAAATAATTTTCACAGCATCATATCCATCCAAGCATCAAGGAATAGAGGGGAGGGGATTGGATGGAGTATGAACAAAGTACCAACGCTGATGAAGGAGAGGAGGCGGCAGCGTCACCATTGTGTTACGATGATGACACTACAGAAGGCACTCTTATGATAAGAATGCCTTGTGCAATGAACCGTGGCATCACAACCAGACGCGGAGGAGCTCGAGGGAGGCAGCCAGCGCTTCGATCAACGGCTTGGGGGAGCTAGTAGGCGGATTGGTTTGGAGTGTATTTGGGGAGGCATGTGGGGGAGGCACATATAAGGGTATTTGGGTATCGAAACCAAAAGTTCGCGACGCTTCAATTTGAAAGTTTGAATAGAGGGTGCGGCAAAATCGGACGACAAAATATCACAGACGGTTTTTAATATAAACATTTTGTGATGAGATAATATCATAGACGGCTTTAATATAAACCATCTGTGAAGTATCATAGATAGTTTAAATAAAAAATTTTCTATGATGTTTGATAATATTACATATGGTTCTTAGTAAGAACTGTCTGTGATATTTCATAGACAGTTTTCACCATGAACCGTCTGTGATATTTCTCTTTACATACGGCTTATATTAAACCGTCTGTAATTGTACTTAATATTGATGGTTTTGGTTAACCATCTGTGATGAGGCATCTAGTATAGCTTGTTTAGTAGTAGTGGCTTCTCGCTCGAGTCCCCACGGATGATGCCAACGATCGCCAAATGCAGGATTGGATAGTACACTTATAAGCACCTCCGGTCAGATTTGAAGACCACCAAGGATGCGAGAGGACACAATGAGAATCACACACGAATGGATAGACAAGATTATTGGATATGGGTGTCTAGGGTTACAAATGGTCTCCCCTCTCCACTTATAAGGGGTCCTATTTATAGAGTGGGAGGAGGAGGCGAGTAAAGTTACAAGTCTACCCTCTTGGCCTAGCTTAGTTCTAAGAGTATTTTTGCCCTTCATGCCAAGTAGGTCCCGCCTTGTTTGAGGGACTCTGGGGCTAGTCCACGGATCTCGCTTGGGGTTGCTCCTGGACTCCGTTCGAGGTTAGCCTCTGGGGTCGACCTCCGAATCTCGTCTGAGATTAGCCTTTGGACTTTGTTTTAGGTCGGCCCTAGACCTCGTTCGGGTGGCGTGGACCCCGTCTGGGGGCGGGGACTCCGGACATCATTTAGGATAGACTCCAGATCTTAGCAAGGTTGGTCTTCAAGCTCCATCTTAGTTTTCCAAACCCTATCTAGGGTGACACGGACCTCATCCAGGTAGATTCATGTACCCTCCCTCAGCTGCCCTTATTTTCTCTCGTGGCGATCGCTGTGCCGTGGTGAGCCGGGAGATCGTGTTTAGTTAACAGAAGCAGACTATGTGATGTGACGACTGATGAAGCAACCACCACTAGATGCCTTTGTTGAATGCCCGGATGTGATCGTCGAGATTACCTGCATGCCGGTACGCTTCATTGTGATAATCGGATTTTTACGGATACACAAAAACCTTCCAAACGGCTCTCTTCGTATTGCCGTTTGTGATGCAGATCAAGGCAGCCACGTCCAAAGCTTTTGTTACGTTCCTGCACTGATCTCGTGAGGTTTGGTAGGAACTGGACTGGAAAGTAGAGAGAAATCAGAGAAGTTAGGGAAGATCAGAGGACGAGAACAAAGAGAGAGGAGGAAGGCTCCATTCGGTTCACCTCCTCCTCCTCCTTTGAGGGGATTCCATTCAGTTCACCTCATCCTAAATTCCTAATACAGTCTATGGCTTACATTGTGGCATCTAACACACCCCTCCTAGGCCCACTTGTCAGCCTGTTTACAAGAGCCACAAGATAGCTAAGTTATATTCCACTAGTAGATGACACATTTATATATGAACCACGTTGAAGGTAGCAGTTAGCCTCTCCGTGATGGCAATGGCATCGAGACGGTGATCAACATAAACCGATGTAGCAATGTTGCAGCCCGTTTGTTCACAAATGTGTTGTGGAAGTGGAAGAGAAGATGCTTGCAACCTACTGCCTTACTGAAGTGTCAGGATGTTGAGGTTACTAGCTTGGGAGTTTTTGGTCGAGTCGGCTGTTTTTGGCTTCGTATTCATAACAATGGCATCGGTTATGTGAAAATAGCAAAACTGACGCTTTCCTTGTACGGTCTGCATGTAGCGAGGTCCAACATGCCGAGAAATACAGGGTGGCCGGACAGCCAGCGCCTACCGCACGATCATCGTGCAACCAAGGTCACTGCCACACGGCCACGGTGCAGCAGAGCTCGGTGTCGCGCCGTGGCCGTGCTTCACGCAATTAGCATTTTCATTAATTACTTTGATTAGCATAGTTAGGGAATTTATTTTCACGTACTGCTTACATGAATTTTTACCTATAGCGAATGAGCTAGAAGTATTACAAATTTTTTTGTAGAGTCTTCCGATGTAGCGTACTTCATTTTGTACGTTATTCATAATTTTATCCATTCTGAATCTTACTTGAAAATTCATTTAATTAAACTATTTGTAGGAATTTTTTAATATAACAATTGTGCACAAAAAATAATGAATTTTTTTGAAGGATCCTTACACAATGAATTTTCTTGTGTATTTTTTTTGCAGAATTTTGTGTTTTCTAAAATTGTACAGATATAGATGTACCAAAATGCATAAAGTGGGATGTGATATGGCTCACTTATGTGAGCCGCTACCCTCTCCTTGCGGCGTCTGCGTTCGTGGGTGCGGTTTTGTTTTGGGTTGAGCATGTTCTGTGTGATACGACAGCCAATCTGGAGTACAGTGTTGATTTTGTCATGAGTTGGACACTAGGCTTGGCTCGACTCAGAAAGCCCCGAGCTCGAGCCGAGCCGGCTTGCAAGCCTCAAGCTAATTGTCCAACCCTATCGCGGGACAATCTGCCAGTGTGCACTTTTGCAGATCCAATAGAGTTTTGGATTTGTGTGTTGTGGTATGGCTTGAGTTCCATTGGGTCCGTGTGTTTTGATCAGCATGAGTCAAGTTGATTTAAGGATTTTTGTGAGAACTTTTAATCCACTAGATCATAAAAGATGCCTTAATTTCACCGATTTTTAGTAAATATATTTATTTAAACGGAGCAGATCGCTCACGATTAACGTTTTGCAGTCAAAGCTATTCTCCGCAGCTAGTTCCCACCAAAAGCGACTGTCATGCGTTGTCGGTGTTGTGCTACCACTTGCTTTTATTCCGTAATAGAACAGACGTCATGTATTCCGTATTTGCAGACGGAAAGTAGCGGAGAGGAAGAGACGAATAGGATGCCCCACCCCCACCAAGCGAATTTACATGTCATTTCAACGCACTTTTATTTTTTTATAAGATACGATTTTTTTTTTGGGTACAATAAGATATAATTCTTACACGTAGCTGTACGTTCCCACCACTGTCCGTGTGACTCAAAGGCCTGTTTTTTCTGTGGTTTATAGCTTTTAGATGTGGCTTTTGACTTTTAGGCTGTTCGTGCGAGAGATTATAGAGTAACAGAAACTCACATGCAGTTTTTGTTGATATAAATGAAGTCGGTACAATATGTACTACAATTAACTAGTAGACAATATCTTAAAAAGATACCCCATTTAAAAGTTAATTATTGTAGAAAAACTGAAAAGCAGCTTTTAAAAGCTGTAAAGAATATGGCGAAAATTCACTGTTAGCCAAATCGAACTATCTTTACTTTATTTATACAATGTACAACGACAACTACTAGCCTGTCTACACATGAGGAAGGTAGCCTGTCTTTTCTGATTCCGTATGTAAAATAACTAATAGTACTCCTTATTTATAGTCTAATAATAAGATATTTACTTATAGACCAAAGGTTCAATTTCAGAACCATGTTTTCTAAGAGTATCTTCAATAGTGACTTATGAGCTAGCTCTAAGCATATTATTTCATATTTTAATAGAAGAGAGAGAAAATCTATCTCTTGATCAAGAGCTAGTCTCATACACACATTTCAAGATTATGTGAGAGTGTCATATGAGACTATTTATGTTATAAATTATGTGCTAAAAATTAGTACTATTAAAGAAGTTATAGAGCTAATACCTAGCTCGTACTGTTGGAGATGGTCTAAGCGGCCGTCATGCATTGTCGCTGTTGTCCTACCAGTTGTCGCTGTCATGCATTTATTCCGTAATAGAACAGCTGTCATGTATTCCGTGTTTGCGGACGGAAAGTAACGGAGAGAGGAAGAGACGAATAGGATGCCCGACCACGCGAATTTACATGTCATTTTGAAGCACTTTTATTTTTTTATAAGATACGACTCTTTTTTTTAGGGTACAGTAAGATATAAATATTAGCGTAGGTGCACGTTCCCACTTCCCACCATTGTCCGTGTGACCCAAAATCCACTGTTAGCCAAATAGGATTATCTTTACTTTATTCATACAATGTACTACAACAACTACTAGCCTGTCTACACCTGAGGAAGGTCGGTTTGAGCAAGTGAAAGGTAGGTGTGAGCTCTGGTCCTTTGGATTATATGTACGTTATTTATATACTATACTACGACAACTACCAGCTTGAGGGTTTTCGGTCGAATTGGTTGTTTTTGGTTTCTTATTGGTAACAATGGCGTCGATCATTTGAAAATAGCAAAACTGATGCTTTCATGGTACGGCCTACATGTAGCGGCGTCCAACATGCCGACACCTAAGAGAAACTAGCAACATAAGCGCGACGCCATGCCGCGCTAGTTACCATATGGACCGAAATAAAAGAGACGGTAATTCATGAATTTTTTTAAAAAAATCGAGGACACGAGCGTAATTTCGAGAAAACCGAAGGTCTTTTTTTTTGTAAAAAACCGAGGACATGTAAGGACATGTACGTAACTAATTGAGGACCCGTGTGTAATTTTAGAAAACCGCGGGGTGCTATCCTGCAAAGTATACGCAATTTCGGTGAAGTGGAGAGTGCTTTTCGAAAAAAAACTGACATGGACCTTTTTGCGAGAACGGAGGACATTTACGTAATATCAAAAAATACAGGGGCTTTTTCGCAAAAAAACATGATATGGCATAGCTCCAGGGCCGGGAAGTCCCCCGGCTTTAATATACGGAGTATGTGCCACACCTAGATGAAGATGCACATATGATTGCAGCACAAATATATCCTCTGCTACGCGATTAGATGCCAGCCTGCCATGATGGGTTTGTTCTTTTTAGCTGAGTCTTATAACTTTTGACTGTAGTTTATAGTTTTTGGACTGTTCGTGCGAGAGATTATAGAGCTACAGAAACTCACATACGGTTTATATAAATGAAGTCGGTACTGTTAGAAATAATCTTGACTTAGAGTTCAAGACGTAGTAGAGTCCGTCTCCGTGTGTAACTCAAGTTGAAGTTGTATCCAACTTGAAATCTGAATACGTATGCTAGTAGAAGAGTATTAGCCTATATATTGAGAAGGCTTGTAGCCAATTTTGTAAAAGAAAAGTAAGAAAAGCAAGAAAAAGAGTAAATAAGAGAATAGAGAAATTCAAAAATTCTCCTCTGTTCTCTCAGTTTATTTGCGATGTGTATGTTTTCTCTTGGATCAAAGTTGTAACAAGTGGTATCAGAGCCTAAGCGAGAACCGAGTCGCTGAAAAAATTGTCTCGGCGATTCCGTTTTGCGCTCGTCTCGAGTGGTGCTCCCGAGGCCTCTGCGCGCATGTCGTACAACTGGAGCAGCAAAAATCAGCGCCTAGAGAAGCAAAGCAATGCAGCCGTCCTGAAGCAACGCAGCAAGGCAGAGGAGATGTGTCACCGTTCTGTGTCAAGTATGAATTTAGTAAGTCATAGTTGAGACCGACCGCCTCAATGTTTTAGAATCTTTGCATCTGGATGGACCCGTACCAGTTGAGTTGAGTTCCTACATGTAGATTGCATGTAGATCGCTTCATATGGAGGCGTGGCTAGTAGTTTATAATGGATTGAGATTAAAACTAGAGTATGTCAAGTCAAGATTAAGGGGGAGATTGTTAGAAATAATCTTGACTTAGAGTTCAAGACGTAGTAGAGTCCGTCTTCGTGTGTAACTCAAGTTGAAATTGTATCCAACTTGAAGTCCGAATACGTATGCTAGTAGAAGAGTATTAGCCTATATATTGAGGAGGCTTATAGCTAATTTTGTAACAGAAAAGTAAGAAAAGCAAGAAAAAGATGAGCAAATAAGAGAATAGAGAAATTTAGAAATTCTTCTGTGTTCTCTCAGTTTATTTGCGATGTGCACGTTTTCTCCTAGATCAAAGTTTTAACAGGTACAGTATATATTATAATTAACTAGTAGATCCTATCTTGAAAAGACACTTTATTTCAAAACTAGTTACTGTAAAAAATCAAAAGCAAAAGCTAAAATCTGAAAAAGAATAGGAACGATGTCTGATTGAAGCACTTCCTATTTTTCGCATAATCTTCTTCGCCTTCTAGAAATGCAACATTATTTACTAGTAGACAGTAGTAGAACTAAATTATTTAGCACGCTCAACTGCGAGTCTGCCTCCCTGAATTGGAGCAGTGGAGTACGTACTTAAATCTTCTTACGGAAACCCTACAGAACACATGTTCTCACGTGGTACATCATTCCCTACTTCCGCAGTTCCGCTCTGTTCCAGTTCCCTGCTGTTCCCACTTCCCACACCTACAGCTACAGGTGAAGATGAGAATATTGTCCATGGCGATGGTGCCCTATTCATCCATGATGAGAGATTAGCACGAGTGCTAATTAAGAAGCTAGAGGATTAGTATCTCGGTCCTTAGCCGCAGTCAAATAGAAAGGAAGTGCAGAAGAATAATCAAATTAAGCCATCTGCTAAAAATGAAAAACAAGAGCTTTACATTGCTGTTTCTCTTTAATGGGGTTTATGGGACATGAGGTTCATCGATTGTGCATATGTATTCGCGCTAGCTAGACTAGCGTCTTGGTGGGTGAAGCGAACATGCGTAAAGATAAAACTTTTGGGTTTTAACTTTGCCGTGAGGAAACAAATGGCTCGCAAATGACTCAGCTCACGTTGGAATGGGCGTTGGTAAAATTCTCGTAGAAAGACTTTTGTACGGATACCATTTCCCCCTGAATTGCTCGAGTGGGACAAACTTTGGGGGGGGGGGGGGGCAGAGAACACAGGCAGAAGAAATGTCCTGTCGTTAATACCTCCGTGACAGGTGGGCCGTGGGACTGCGAAAAGTATCCTCTCGCCGATCAAACGGCTTCAGCTTTTTTGCTTCTTAAATTTGGTGTTTTGGTCTTCTTTTTTTTGCTTTTTTGTTTTTCTCTTATTCCTTTTGTATCGTTCCAAAAAATTTAGCGGTGTTTTTCAATTTTTCTGAATTGTTTACTATTTTTCTTATTTTTTGATTCATAAAATGCTAATAGCCGTTATAGTATTTTTTACAGCTACACTACGTACAAAAAAGCCATAAGCTATAGCTTATAAGCCCTTTGGTGCAGGCCTAGCTGGCAATCACCTACGTGTGTGCATGTAGCAACTACTTAGAGGTGTTCATGGTTCGGGCCTGACCTGCTCAACCCGCCAAACCAAACCAACCCGACCAAACTGCCTTTATAGGTTTTGTATGGGCCAGGTTGGATCGCCATTACAAACCGCCAAACCCGTCTCTAGTTTTGTCTCTGACAACGCCGATGAGAAGTACAATAGTAGTACCACAGTGCCCCACACGCTGGTCAGTGGTGGGCAGCCCCCATGAAGCTCGCACGGTGCAATAGCTCCTCAACGTTGAAGTCCTCCCACAGGTGGTCCTCGGCGGCGTCACGCTCCTGCTCCCCCTCGGCTGCTTATAGCTGGCTTCGCCAGTGCTTCCTCCATCGTCATGCTCTTGTGAATGGACGACGGCGAGATCTTGTTGGGGAAGGAGAAGGACCAAAGAGAATGGGAGGTAGTGTCGGCGGTTGTGGGGTGCCCAATAAGAAACTGGAGCCTGCCACAGAGTGCCTGCGCGGTGCGGGGACAGTGGTGGGGAAGGTGAACTCGTTGTTCTCCATGGCTCCATTAGCTAGCTTTTGCTTGCCTGCCTACAACCCGTCGAACTAGTATAAACTCATCATTTGCGGGCTAGGTTGGGTTTTCGTTCCAAACTGGCTAGAACTAGGAACATACACAGGGCAGGGCCATAATTTAGAAATGAGAATGGTCAAAAAAAAAACCTATACAATATAATTACATTTGATGATGGAATCAAATAACACTAGCAACAATAAAATTCTTTAAAATATAAATGACTATTGTGCAAATTTATCCAACCATGAGAGCCCCTCCCTCCACCCCTAAACGTACAGCCCTAGCAATTAGCAAGCCATGGCTCGTTACATGGCCTTGGGCACCAGAGAGCACGGTCGGCATATAAGCATACAACTACCACCAGCGTGGCATGGCACCACGACTGGCACATGAGACCAAAAAAGCGGGTGCGCAACTGCTCGAACGGCTGGGTCGGGGCAAGTGCGGATGGAGGGCAGGGACAGGGTCGAGGTGTGGAGCAGTGAGGCGAGACGACACGCCTCGCGCGCATGGCACACTCGTCTTTGGGTGGACTAATTGTGTGACGCGAGGGTCTGGCGAATGGGGTAGTGGGTTGCCGGAGCCATAGTGTGGACCAACATTATGAGTTACGACTGCAGGGCGTGGACGGTGAATTGTGATCAGCACGTGGCCGTGCCCGTCCATTGATGATAAGGATGGGAATGGTTAGGAATTTAGGATCGGTTCGACCCTGGACCGATCCACAGTGCCCAGGAAGGATAATGGGTCGGACAGCCCCTTTGTGTTCCTCCGCTGGTCCAAATGATCCTTTGGGTCATGTAGGTTGGCCCGTGCTCATTTTGATTGTTGGGCCATGCTGTGTACCATATTAAGAGTATGTACAATAGTGTGACGTCAGTTGTATATAAGTATTGTCATGTATGACACAAGATGATGTGGAGAGAGAAGGAGCATAGAGAATTAGGACATTCCCATGCGGTAGTCGACTGTAACACGAGAAATAAGATACATTGTGTCATGAAAGAACTATCTATAGAGACATATAAAAATAACCTATTATAGTACCTATCTTTAGTGATGTCTATAGATAACATAGATGTGTACAATAGACAGCAATTGTTTATATCATTGTAAATGTCCTATAGATACTACTTCTATTGCTACTACTCGTAGATCAAATAAACTACTGTGTGTACTCACAGCAACATGTAAAAGCCTAGAGAATCAAATAAATTATTCCGTACAAAGACTCAAATAAAATTGGGGGTGTTCTTTTGGACCGCGGCTTATGGCTTTTAGTTGTGCCTTATTAGTCTAATAAATAGTGATTGATGAAAGAAGAAGTTAAAAGCTGACTGAAAAGCCAAAAAAAAACGGGGCCAATAACCAGAAGTGACCAATCGAAAAGGGAAATTAGAAGATTTCAAAAAGGAGAAAAGGGAAATTATAAGACACCATGATAAAAGCTTCCAATTTACAATGAGGATTTAGGAAGGAAATAGGGCCCACATAGTGAATTAGTGATGAAGTGCAACAGAGTTAGTTTTTCAGATTACAAAAATAAAAACTCAACAGTAAAAATTAAATGCAGAAGGCAACACACTGCCTTGAGAAGTGAACTGGTCTACTGACAAATGAACTCGTTTCAACCCTATGTAAAACATCAGAATTTTGGTTAATATCAATCTATTCAGCCGTCAACAAAATTGCAGAAGGGTTAATTTCTGAACATTCAGTAACAGCACAAGATTCAGATATCTAAAAGATCTTCTCCCAGCAGTGCAATCATCCTGTCCCTAGGTAGTACAGCATTGCTCTCCTGACTTTCTTCCTGCCCAAGATCTTGATTTCTTTGATGTTTGGTGAGTAACTGAATGCAAAAGAGCAAAAGACAAACTGCATCAAGAAACCAGTCCACATAATCAAGTAACTTGTAATGTAAACACCGAATAGTAAGTTTAAAGTTCAGAAGCAAAGCAATGTAGTCTTTCTCTACGTGAAAAGTTCCGAAACAAAGCAATGCAATCTTTCTTGACCATTATGAGCGCAAGGAGCAGATGCATGTGAATAGGAAAACAATGGACCATTAGTGACTGTGCATCTGGAGGATCGAGGCAGCGACGGTGGGCCATAGGGATGGATGCAGCAGCGTGTCACGGTAGGGGATCGAGGAGGCGAGCGAGCGGTGGCACGTTGCAGCTTAGCTTGTGGAGTGCGCATGTCTTCGCGTAGCTGTGTTGGGGGAATCGGGGTGGAATGGCAGCGAGAGTAAATTAGGGTTGCCCGGTGCGATCCAAAGGAGCAACAGGTTAATGGGCCTTTTGCCCCAATTTTATTTATGGGTTGCACCTCTGACCCATTTGCTAAGGGCCTGTTTGGAACAGAGGAATTTCACAGGAATTTTGCAGGAAACAGTTCAATTCCCGCAGGAATCGGGAAAAATTCCCGCATTCCAAACAGGGCCTAAAAATTTAAGGGTGGTTAGGTTATTCGTTGGGTCGAGCTAAACCATTCCCACTCCTAGGTGGGGACAAACATAGGGAAATAGCGAGTTAAATGGTCTGAGGCATAATGTTGTTGGCCCAGCCTAGACACAGCACAACAAGCCTTGCCCGACCAGGCATGTTGTGCTTAGGTCGGCATGGCAAGCTGGCCCAGTACGACATGCACAGTACCATGCCAAGCCTCGGCACGGCATGCCACCCCAAACCCTTACAAGAGGCTAGGTCTACTCAGAAGAGTATAGTAACTTTTTTGTGGTAGTGTGATAAAATTACTTGTGATTGGAAGCGAAAGTACTTGTGTAGGGGTACTGCACTCTTCTGAGCACGGATGGGTGATTTGGCCGTAAAATTACTTGCGGTTAACAGTAAAAATTACGTATGACTAGTAGTAAAAATACTTACGACTGGTAGTAAAATTACTTGTGATTAGTAGTAGAAATTACTTATGATTAACAGTAAAAATACTTACGATTGGTAGTAAAATTACTTGTGACTGACAGTAAACTTACTACCAGTCCCTTGGTTCTTGCCTAGCTGCCCCTTCCCCTTGGCCCCTGCTACAGTACAATCTTACTCAAACTAGTAAAGACTCTTGTAATCGACGATTCCACAACACAAAAACCACAAACTGGCCCTTGCTGTTGTAAAATAGACTGAGTGCTCGTAGCGTGACCTTTTAACAGGGCATCAGTGGCCCAATCTTATGAACTATTTCTTAGATTTGCGCATGATTGATCCTTACGGATGGTACGGTTGGACTTTATACTGTGAAACGGATGAGATATTCTGTCTTGCTCTGAACAGTATAGTTGCTTATCACCGGTGAATTTCTGTACGGTTGTAATCTATAGCCACGCTTTAGCACAATGCTTACCTTGGTTACTGATAAATGATAATCCAGCGTTCGTTGGTGATGCTCGGTTGTGAGAGTATTGCGATGATGCTTCTGCGGTTCCTGGGTTCTGAGCATATTGCTGAGAATACTACTGTCTCTGTGCAAATTGCACGTGGTCAAAGATTCCCAACGATGGCACGCTTTAGCTTTGATGAGACTTACGGCATAGCCGTATGAAGTTGGTGGAAGCGATATCACGTGCAACCTCGTCAGGCTCACAATATCGTCTCAGAACTCAAAGGACACCGATCTCGGCTTCAATTGCTATACATGGTTCTCATTATTCTTTTTTATATCATTCAGATTTCATTTGCTAGGAGATCCGTGTTTCAGGTCGCCATCTTCCTCGTCTTCTGTGTTGATTTGTACTAGTGGCAAAATATTGAGTCGTCACAGTACACTTTAGTAGCGGCGATTCTTCAATAATGAACTACTTGATACAATCATAGTACACTTTAGTTACGTTAATTGTGATGAATTTCAGTGACTATAACATTGTCACTCTTTTAACTTATAATTAGTGGTTAAATATTAAGCAACATTTTGATGATTTGTACTGACGACGTTTGCATGCAAGAACGTGATGGGATGCTGTGACGATCCAAGCAGGTGCCGTGCGACATGTATGCAAGCCCCGATTGGATTCTTGATTTATGACGCCGCTTAATTCGTCATAGTTAAACGTGGTTGCCTCTCAACAACTGAACACACAAGTACGAGTTGCGCC
This sequence comes from Dendrocalamus latiflorus, assembly GCA_017311315.1. Taxonomy (NCBI): domain Eukaryota; kingdom Viridiplantae; phylum Streptophyta; class Magnoliopsida; order Poales; family Poaceae; genus Dendrocalamus; species Dendrocalamus latiflorus. The sequence continues at coordinate 32,054,694 of CM029637.1, read as the reverse complement.
TCCCTTGGCTCAGACTGTGGAACGGTATCCTGCTCAAGGCCCGCAATGCAGCGCAACATTTGCACGGTTTCAGCGCCGCTCGGATGAGTGGCTGGGCTTGCGCGACAACTCTGCGACGGCGCTTCTCCGGGCCTGTTTGGCTGCGGCTGCGACTTATAACTTTTAATTGAAATTTTTGAATTTTGGTTGTTTACGGTATATATTACGGAGATAGATACTTACTTGCGATTTTGGCTGGTACAGATGTTAGGCTTTTGACGTGTACATCGTTTAACTTGTAGACCTCATCTTAAGAAAATACTCCGTTTGAAAATTAGGTACTGTAACAAAAACCAAACTTGTTTGCCCTAAGCTGATCATTTATAAAAGGCCATGCTTTATATACCACGCACACGCGCGGGAGGAGGAGGCCAGGAAGAATAGGCATAGCATTCCACCAAAGTAGATTGCTACGTTGAGAAAGATTTGAAAAGATTTGAGTGGTCGACTAAGTCGAGAGATGGAGATACCCTTTACTAGCTGCCACCGATGAAGGTGGGGATAATGGGTTGAGTGATTTGAGTGTTGCGCGTGGCTTCCGAAGTTTTTAGTTCACTGCCTTGGCGTTGCTTTTAGTTACTGGTTAGAATCAACTCCTTGCACACAGTCTGCATTCTGATCTTGTTCTTTGTTCTCATGCTGTAGGTTTGTAGAATTGTTAGATTAACCTTCATATCTCGATGTATCCCTTTTGAACTCTTGGTCTTTCATTTGCAGGTCAAACAAGCACGAATCATTTCAATTGAAACTATTTCCTAATGATTACCACGTATTTTCCAGGGAGAGGGTACTGGTCATGCAAAGTGCTTCTGTAATATATCTTATAAATGCATGCATTTACTTAGTTATCTTCATTTGATTGAACAGTTGATGGCCAGCCTACATATAAGCGTAAATCAGTGAAGAAGGACAACAGAAGAGATACGTATGAAGAGGATGGCTGTGAGGGAGAGAGCATGCTGGTTAAACAAATGATGGGACAAATGGAGTATGTGGATGTGATGTTCATGTTCAGAGGATAAGAACGGTGACATTGTAATATGAGATCGTTGTATAGTACATATTTGTTTTTGTACGAATGTAACACAAATATGTGATAAATACTATCATTTTTCAACAAATTCCTTGTGATAAGTATCATTAATTATAACGAGGGCTTATACAAGACATTTTTCCAAAGTTGTTATAGTGACAATTGCCATGTGATTTTATCCACAATAAAGCATAATATATGACAATATATTTTCTCAATAGATTAAGATCTCGCCATTAAAAGTTTTGAACACGTGACAATTTTCTTTCACAAATAAATGTGTATTTGTGATGATTAAGCTGTCACTTATATTAATTGTAATTGTAGGGGTTTGCTTGCCACTAATTGTTATTAATTTGTGGGAAATAGTTTCCACGCCAATGGCATAATTTGTGAAAAATTTGACATCACTGATGTATAACTCATAATTGTGACAGTACGAGTCGTCTCTAATGTGGTGATTAGTAGTGAGAACTTCTTTGTCACTAATGAATATATTATTTGCAGTGAATAAAATTTCATAACTATGCTATTAGTGACACATATTTGTGACTACTACAAATTTCGTCACAAGGCCATAATTGTGATGAAATGGGCTTATAGTGACAAAATTTGTCGGCACAAAAATTTAAATCTCTTGTAGTGTGAATCACCTCTCTTCCTCCTTATGTTAAGGAGACACGCCGAAGATGCCACCAACCGTCATCGGAGGTGGAGCTGTGGAAGACGAGGAAGAAGGCCGGCGGCGGGGGAGAAGAGGCAAAACTTAATATATGTGCAAGAAAAATTATGCATTTGTATGACACACACATATGTATGTATGTATGTATGTATGTATGTATGTATGTATGTATGTATGTATGTATGTATGTATGTACACACGCGTGCGCGTGTGTTTAGATTTCTGATCTTTGCCATGTTGAGCCCCTTGTTCTCCCACGAAGGCTAGAAGAGATGTGGTCATGCTATCTCCAGCAAGTAAACATATTGCATCATCCTTGCGTTCTTGAATTAATGTGAATTAACTGGCGTGCAGTGAACGGATCACCGTGCTTCTCCAAGTGAACTTACAGATTCCCATGCATGCCTAGCGTATTGGATCTCTTTGGTTCCCTCCCTCCCTTCCGCCGTTGTGTGCTGGGCATTCATTTGCTTCCTCCTCCTCCCTTCTCGTACGTGGCTACACCCCATAGCTAGACACCTAGGGACCAAGAACTAGCGGGAGCTCTCTGCTCGATTCAATTGGCGGAATAATGCTATGGGCAGTGCTCGTCAGTCACCACGTGCCCGTGAGTACGCGCCCGGTGCGTGCGCGCCTCGCTCGAGAGGAGTGCACATGAGGTACTCTAGTGGAGCAGATAGATATGCTCGCTAGCTCCTCTGAGACAGCATCAGTGAGATGCTGCATGGCGAGCAATGCAACCAGACAAACACCTTCACGCACATCAACTGTGATTGTGAGAGCCTGAGGGAGCATTAGATGGGGACATGCAGACGCAGTGGATCAAAGTTAGAGCAGGAGCCAGTCAAATTGCACTGTCCTGGCATCATATGTACTGTTTGGGGATCAGTTGTCAAACATTACACTTGCATGTTTGTGTGCAGGGAGGCAGGGAGCCAGGAGAGCCAGAAAAGCCTGGATCAGTTTAGTGTGCATGCACTTGTGCATGTGGATGCCCTTCACATTTCACATTTTTCCACGCCTCCAATGATCGAGCGCATTACTTTCAGTTATACACGTATTGTACGTGTTTTCTTTATTTTTTTTTCTCTCCATCCTTGCACTTGAATGCAAGTAAGCCAGTAACTTCTGGTTTCTCCGTTGCTTGAACAAATTTAGGCCCGATTTAGAATACAAAGATCCATATGATTTTATACGCGAAATGATTTAGGCCCGCTCTAAATTGGCTTATGACTTAAACTTTTCACGGTAGCTTTTGATTTATGACTGAAATTACTTTGTAGCGGCTGTTAGCCTTTTTAAAAAAATAAAAAAAATAAAAGTAAATATAAAAAAACTGCTATATCATTACAGACAATACAAAGAATTAAGCAAGAAAAGAAAAGGCAAAAAACCACAATAAGTTAAAATTAGCAATCGATGTATTCTAAGTAGCTTCTACTTAAATAAATCGAAAGGCAAAATAAACTAGAAGTTAAAATCATTTGATATGGAGCCTAATATTTCCGTAGGAGTCGGGGGGAAAAAACTCTCATATTCTAGACGGTGTAGGGTCTTAAAAAAAAGGAACTATAGAGGAGCACGAGACCCTTCACGGCGCTAGCAACTCCGAACCTTCGTGATGCGAGCAAAGCAAACTACGTACATGGGTGCTCATGGTGGTTTCCTCATCCTCCGCCCATACAGCCACCCACGAGGCCCTCGCCATCTCACTCTTGCGGCCGCCGCGTCGTCGAGCGCCCAGCCGGAATCGATGCACGCACCAGAAAAAAAAATACGGTTAAGCGCTTATCACTCCCTGCTGAGGTGGAACGGCAAAACATCGCCGCTGCGTGGCCTCTGGCCTGAGAGGCGTGCTCGCCGCAGGTTCCCTCCCCGTGGGCCCTGCTTGTCAGGAGTTGAGCCAGTTAGGCCCAAACATGCTTGCATTAGCGTAAAGTGCGACTAATCTTGAAAGACCTAGTGCAAATTAAAAATATTTGACAACTCCAGTGAAAGTAACCGGTGTAAAGTGAGGTTTACTCGTGTAACGATAAATTTTTTTGATGGATACATACGAGACGTGTAGCGTGACACATGCACCTACGCAGCTACGCTGTGAAAGGACTACACAATGGGTGGGTGTGTTATTAGGCTTACTGTGTCTTCTTTTTTATGTACCGGCACGTAATAGGGGTTAGAATCTAGACTATCAAATCGTGGGAGACGCAGCTTTCTACAGGACAAGTCGTTTTCACGTAGCTCGCTCGCTCGCTTCAAGTATTTGACAAAAAAACAAGCATAAATAAATGCAGATGCATCCGAAGCAACAAGTTAAGATTTGTCAAGTCAACCGCATGGAGCAGCCCAAGCTGAGCGACACTACAGTAACCGCTATATAACGAGCCCTGATGCATTGCACAGCGTAAGACGAAGGCAAAACACAAGAAACGGGAGAAACCGCGCCAACAAGAACAAAGGAGCCTCGCGCGCATGGATCCCAACGACGCCTTCTCGGCCGCGCACCCGTTCAGGTGGGACCTTGGGCCGCCGGCCCCGGCCGTGCCTCCGCCTCCTCCTCCTCCTCCGCCTGCGCCGCCGGCGAACGCGCCGAGGGAGCTGGAGGACCTGGTGGCCGGGTACGGCGTGCGCCCGTCAACGGTGGCGCGGATCTCGGAGTTCGGGTTCACGGCGAGCACGCTCCTTGCCATGACGGAGCGCGAGCTCGACGACATGATGGCCGCGCTCGCCGGGCTGTTCCGCTGGGACCTGCTCCTCGGCGAGCGGTTCGGCCTTCGCGCCGCGCTGCGTGCCGAGCGCGGCCGCCTGATGTCTCTCGGCGGCCGCCACCACGGACACCAGCCCGGGAGCACAGTGGATGCCGCCTCCCAAGAAGGTATATATACATGCATGCCATGCCCTTGTACTGTATCTATCTAAGCGTGTGCTGAGTTACTCGTGTGCTTGTTTGTGATGCGATTATACATGCATGCATGCAATGATGCAAACAGTGTGCGTGTCTTGAGTTATCGTTTGTTTGTCTGTGATGTCGTCATGAATGCATGCGAACAGTGTTGTCCGACGAGCAGGACGCGGCGGCGAGCGGCGGCATGAGCGACGACGACACCGGTAGGAGGATGGTGTCCGGCAAGAAGCAGGCGAAGAAATCAGCCTCCACGAGGAAGGGCAAGAAGGCGAGGAGGAAGGTGGACGAGCTGAGGCTGGACACGCAGGAGGACGAACACGAGGGCGACGAGGACGGCGGTGGCGGGTCGGAGTCGACGGAGTCGTCGGCGGGCGGCGGCGTCAGGGAGCGGCAGCGGGAGCACCCATTCGTGGTGACGGAGCCCGGCGAGGTGGCGAGGGCCAAGAAGAACGGGCTGGACTACCTGTTCCATCTGTACGAGCAATGTCGCCTCTTCCTGCTGCAGGTGCAGTCCATGGCTAAGATGCACGGCCACAAGTCCCCAACCAAGGTATACGTGATCTAGCACCGTTACGTAACTTACGTACGTTATATGCACACGTTCTAGCTTGCATAAAGCATGCAAATGCATATATGACGACTCCCTGAATACAACTGTCAGCTCAACGTGACTACTGAGCTAGTATTGATTACTGCCAGTCGATGGTCCTACTACGAAAATTAGTTTTTAAAAACTGTTTTTATAGTAAATAGTTTTTAGTATATAACTTTTAAACAAATTATTTTTTAAAGGTGAAATTTATTAATCAATTGTATTATATATTATAATGACTTTATTTATATTGGCTAAAATCGTATGCGAGTATCTCTCTATAAACTATTATTATTTATAAAAATAAAACTAAAAATCAATGTGAACAGCCAGCCCATAAATTTCGTTCGAGCTAGCCTCATGGAAGTTGGTGTGCAAGATTTTATGTTGCTAGTATTTCCCATTTACGTACCTTCATGGCCTCATCATCTGCATGTGCGGTTGTTGTAACTCCTAACTACAGATCTTCCTTTTGAGCCGAGTATATGCTCAGCTTAACTTCGGCTGTAATGACAAAACATAACTAACTGGGCTCTTCGGTTTTACAACCGTGCATAAAGCCATAAACAGAGAGTCGCATTCTTTTATTGAAGAGCTCTACTAGAGCATCTCCAATAATAATTTATGAGCTAGCTCTAAGTATATTATTTCATATTTTAATAGAAGAGAGAGAAAAACTATCTCTTGATCAAGAGCTAGTCTCATATACACATTCCAAGATTATGTGAGATTGTCATGTGAGTCTATTTATGTTATAAGCTATGTGCTAAAAGTTAGTACTATTGGAGAAGTTGTCTTAGAACTAGTAACTAGCTCATATTGTTGGAGATACTCTAAATGCTCACCCCCTCTAGCGGGAACATCCTGCTTCACTTACAAACATGTTTGTGCTTTGCTTCAATGCTTGTTAGTCTTGGCCATATAGTCCCTGTTTCATTAGTTCCATGCACAATACAGTAGTTCTAGTGTAGTGCTAAAACCTTTTAGCTTATGGCACGTAAAGAAGAGAAATCAACCAGAGTTGTAGAAGTGTGTAGATATGCTTGGACGAAAAAAAAAAGAAGAATCGAGGGAGGGGTACTTCACATTTTTTTGGAGTTGGACACGCATGTCGATGCACAAGTACAAACCTGAAAAAGAGTTCCGACGTGTCAGCTATCGATAGGCTGCCAAAGCCTGCGTTCCGTGTGTTGTCTCGTCGAGCCCTAGCTAGCATTAGATAGGCATGCATGACATGGAGGCCCCTCGGATTCCGTGGCCCTATACCTCGCTGCCACGCGTCCGCCCGTACGAGCCACGTGAGCTCCCCGGGCTGCGCCTGCCACTGTGGCATGGCGTGCTCGCCCGCTCGGAGACGGTGCGATGAAATGAATGCACGGTCTGGTCGGATTCCAGGGTGATTGGATGGATAGGAAAGCGTTCAGTCAGACCGGACGGATGCATCGATGCGCCCTGGCGCCGCGCCCGGGTTACTTCGATCCGTGAGCGCACTGTGCGGCGCATGACACGAGCAGCACGAAACGAATGGCTTCGGTGAAACGCAACAGACGGGGGCGAATAAAGAAGAAAACTGCGTGCTCTGTGGGTGCAGGTGACGAACCAGGTGTTCCGGTACGCGAAGAAGGTGGGGGCGAGCTACATCAACAAGCCCAAGATGCGGCACTACGTGCACTGCTACGCGCTGCACTGCCTGGACGAGGAGGCGTCCAACGCGCTGCGGCGGGCGTACAAGGCGCGCGGCGAGAACGTGGGAGCGTGGCGCCAGGCGTGCTACGCGCCGCTCGTCGACATCTCCGCGCGCCACGGCTTCGACATCGACGCCGTCTTCGCCGCGCACCCGCGCCTCGCCATCTGGTACGTGCCCACGAGGCTGCGCCAGCTCTGCCACCAGGCGCGGAGCAACCACGCCGCCGCCGCGGGGCTCCCGCCGCCCTTGTTCTAGCGGCCGCCGCGACGTATGTCCGCTCGTCGTTTCGGGGGAATGGACCGGCAGATGTGTTGTTGCTGTTTCATGTGTGCTCGGCCATGTTTCGTTCAGACTGTCTCTGCCGCAGTGAGAATTTGGGTTTGTTCCATGTGTGACAGCGCGCTGTCCATGTCTGGGCAACACACGCCATCCGCCCCATGTTTGGAATTTGGATGGCCCGTTTTGTTGCCGTGTTTAATTTGTTTCATTATGGCATGCTAAACGCGACGATTTCTATGTCGTCTAAAATTTGGTTTGACCGTTTGTACCCTTGTTTTAATTTTTCTCGTTATGACATTCTATGCTAAATGATGTTTTCCCCCCTTCGCTTTTGTCGCGAGGGTTGTTTCATGAGCTATAGAATACAGATGCAAGAGAAACATAACACTTGGAGCAGTAGTAAATCTGTCGACAGTGAAGACAAAGCAGAAACAGAACCCTGGCACAATTGCACCATTTCATTCATCAGAACGGTGATCCGTGTGAAACGATTAGCCGCAATGACCCAATAGGTCAGCCTGCTCTGTATTAATATATGCCGGATGATGAACAGTCCATACGGCAACGCGTTTACAACTCGGTTAGCGCAGGATTGGTTAGAGATAAGAAGGTCGCAACTACTTGTAGTTATAGATTACTGGTGTGTTGCATTTACACAAGATTACAGTAGATTATAGCTATTCAAGATAAGTCAATCTCTATCTAATTATCTTGACATCCCCCTCAATCTGGACGAGTTGTTGTCATGTTCAGATTGCTCCTAAACCGGTTGAACAGCTGGACTGGCAGTGGTTTGGTGAACACATCTACAAGATGATCACTTGATATAAATATTGGGATAAACTATTGCACAGGCGACTGAAATTTTTTTATTTTTCAGTCACCTAAAGTTGCACTTTGAATCACCTGAAGTTACACATGTTTTTTTGGAGGGGGACTGCAATTTTAGTTGATTGAGAGTGCAATTTCTGGTCACCTGAAGTTGCACTCTGAATCACCTAAAGTTGCAACTGTTTTTTTTAAGGGGACTGCAATTTTAGTTCAGAGAGTGCAATTTCAGGTGACTGAAACATAAAAAAATTTCAGTCGCCTGTGCAATAGCAATACTGATAAATATTATGTCGAAAGCCTTGCGAGCTACTCATGCCGGAACAAAAATGATAATCTACCTTGATATGCTTCGTTTTTGCATAGAACATCGGATTTGCGGATGTACACCACCTGCGATGGGTCAAACGTTGGCGAAATGGCTGCTGCTCGGTTAGAGGTGACGGGAGCGGGAGGGTTTGTGAGAGGTTGTGGAGGCTGAGTGGGATTTTGTCACGAAGGGTTACGCGCGTTTATGTAGCAGCGACATTGTGTTCGTGGTGGGTGATTTGGGTTTAGGCATTACGGAGGCACTTGAGAAACCCACTTAAAGCCCAACTTTCAGGCTTCAACTACTTGAAGTTTTGGGCCTACTGCATACCAGATCGGTAAGCGCCGCAGGACGTGCCTTCATTTTCCTCCTGGCCGGTGCCGCAAGGCCGATATGGGCCGTTCGCGGATGCCTCCTTTCGATCCAACGTGTGCCGCGGCCCGCGGGACCAACTACATCGGCCGTGGTATGCCGCATCCACTCGAACCATCGGCCACCACAACCGGGACACATAGGGCCTGTTTGGTTGCCTGCATGAGCTGATGCAGGCTGCATGAGCGTGGCCAGGCTGAGGAGGGAAGCTCCTCAGCCTGGCTCCAGTTGTTTTTTTGCATCTGCTTGTGCAGGCTCTCTCCTCTCCGTAGCCAAACAAACGCCATCTCCCTGCATGCGTTGGATCTGAAGTGCGGAGGCCCGTTATGCGTTCCATGCATGAGGACCTACCTGCCTGGGCCGGCCGGCGGTTTGCTCACGCGGACGAGAAGCCCATGGTTTGAGCCTAGTGGACTCTGTACGGGTCAAATGTCAACCGACAAAAACGTGGAGCGATCTCACACTTTCTCGAAGAAAAATCTCACTCGATCGAGTTTGATACTCGAAAGTCGAAACGAACGATAGGCCATGGACGTACGATGCGTGGATTTTATCGGACGGGGACCACTCCAGCCCACTGCATAATTACTTTGATCGGGTCGTCCCTCCCACACCACCGTTTCTCTCTCTCTCTCTCTCTCTCTCTCATCCATTCCATCGTCACCGCACCAGTGCTTCTCTGATCTCCTAATGCTCACCTAGCTTCCTCCACCCGCCCCTCTGGTGGTTCACCAGAGCCAGAGCACGCCACCTGAGCCCGCTGCAAGAGCTGCACAGCCGACCTATCCTTCCATCCCTACCGCTCTCTTTCTCTCAAATCAAGCGAGAAGAGAGTGCACACGCAGTAGCACGTCGGACGACGCCCGGAGAAATCAGGGATGCAAGCGATGGGCAGAGGGCATGCGGTTGGTGCTCTACTGGAGAACAGTGTGCGTCCTCTGTAGGTAGGTCTTTGTTATAGAAGTTCTCTTGACTTGTTGTAGCACCCTTCTAGAATATTGAAGAATTGTTTTGTTTGTTGCATGCATACTTTCTTTCTCCGATTGGCTCCATGTGTCTCATTTGGACAAGATTTGTTGCAGGCATTTATTTGATTTGTTGCACGAATTCAATCGAAATATTGCGGATGCTTTCTTTATTGTTACAACAGATTCTTATATTTGTTGTCCTAATAATTCAAATTTGTTTCACATTTTATATTTGTTGATTTCGTGTGTTTGTTGCAATCGGATTAACAATTTGTTGCAAGCGGTGAAGAATTTTCTTGCATATTTGATCCGCATTTTTGTTTGTGGTCGGTTTGTTGCACAGTGGATATTTTTTTCTCACGTTGCATTGTTATTATGCAATTTATTGCATATATTGATTATAAATGTTACAAAGATTGTTAATCATATGTTGCCTCGGTACGTCCAACGGGAAACCTCCCATTGAAGGTCCGGATGCTAGCTGGACCCTATTTGAATGGAGATTGGTCATGGCCGGTGCCAGCCGCCTCTTCACCTGCGTTGCGGCGTGGACGACCGCACAAAGTCCAAAGGGCATCCACAGTGGAGGCTACCATAAGAGCAAGTTTAATAAGGGCATCTCCAATGGTTATTGCTAACAACTAACTATAAGACTTCCACATCATTTATATAGTACACACTAAAGCTAGCATTCTAAAGAATTATCTATAAGGATAGCTATTTGATGCTTACATGCACACACAGAATTTATAGATGCTGCCTCGTTTGGCGTTATAGACTAGTGCTTAAGGAAGAGCTGGCTCGGTTTTTTTTGCATACTCTCTTTCCTCCACATAGGATATATGCTGATGTGTACATGCATATAGCTAGCTGACTCAGACCATTGGAGATGCCCTAAGGCTGGCTGTGCTAGCTACAAGGGAATCCATGTCAGCATAGTCTTATGTGGAGGGGAGAGAAAAGGAGAGAGAGAGCCAAGTCGACTCCCATGCAAGAGTCAGGCTATAGCACAGGAAAAGAGGCATTATTCATGCATGTACCCATAGAACTAATTGCTATACCCATGCATGTATTAAATTATCAATATCTATGTATGTATTAAATGATTGAGAGCTCTTGTGGAGACAACTTATAGCCAGCTTATTGTATAAGTTGACTGCATCATTATCTTTTGATGATATGGAAATGTATTGGAGGTAGCAGCTATCTGTACTATTAAACTTGCTCTTGTGAAAGAGAATACCACCACATCAGCTCAAACCACTACATAAAAAAAATTCCTCCCACAATGCATGGTAACTTGAAGTGGTACCTTTAATTATATAGTTCAACTTTCTACCTTTTTTTTACTCGGTTGGCCCCACTCCCCACTGCACTCTTCTCCCCCTTCCCTCATCCACATTCCCTTTCTCCTCTCATCGATAATCGCTGCCGCTGGCCGCCTTCGCTGTTGCTTCCTCTCAGCAACAACTGCCGCCACCACCATGCAAATCCCGTCGCCTCTCGCTGGTCAGAGGTCACCAGTGTCCCACCTCCACCTTGACCTCTTTGCTCCTCCCTGGCTAGGCCCATCTAGATCTGGTTTCCCTCAAGCGTTGTTGCCGCCCTCGAGCGTCCAGATCTAGTCTCCTCCGTCAGCCTTGAGCATCATCATCACCACCCTCGTCCGCCCAGATTTGACCGCAGCCAACCTCGTCCCCTCACGGATCCGACCGCGGCGCAGCTCCAATACCGTCTTCATCGTCCATCCAACGTCATCCTCGCTAGTCGAAGGTCACCAGCGTCCCACCTCGACCTTGATCTCTTCGCTCCTCCCCGACCAGGCCCATCTAGATCCGATTGCCCTCGAGCATTGTTGCCGCCCTCGAGCGTCTAGATCCAGTCTCCTCCACCGGCCTTGAGCCTCACCACCACCACCCTCGTCTTGCCAAATTCGGCCGCAGCCTACCTCGTCCCCTCCTAGATCCAGCCTTGGTGCACCTCCAATGCCGCCTTCGTCGCCCTTCTAGCGTCGTCGTCCTCGCGAAGTGGTCACTGCCGCCTCTCACTTGTCCAGTTCTAGCCGCCGCCAACCTCGCCTGTCACATCACAAGGTGCCCTGCTCTCTCTTTCTTCCTTTCTCCACTAGGACCGCACCTTCTCTCCTGTAAGCACTTGCAGCTTCTGCAGACAACTCTGACATCCTGTGAGGCAGCATCTCGCTTTCACGGTGACATCCGAGCCTAGGTGGCCCTGTCAGCTCTAAGCGGTGCTGCTACTCAGAGTGTAGACAAAAAGGTCGCGGCTGACAAGGTGACGAATCACGACTGATGCCTATCTTATCCCGTTCTCCGGGACGCACGACACCATGTATAATGTATTGTGCTGGATGTATCATCTACAACGACAGGGACGTGTCCTAAGCTGCGCGTGGCACGGCAAGGCACGACTCATGAACGTTTTGCAGAATTTTCGGTTGCGGACGGATGGAAATGGACCAGCGTTGCAGGGCAGCCATCGCGTTTCCACTTTTCTAGTGGTTGGCTGAACGCGCGATCAATTCCAATAGAGGAGCTGATTCTTTGCATAGTAGTCCCCTCCATCGAGAAATACAAGACGTATTTTAATTTTGCACAAGAACTAGGATGGTGATAAAATTGAGAAAATTACTTTGATAACTCTTGTAATTATGTTGGAAGATTTACAAGAGAAAAATACTTAGATACCTCTTGTAATTATGTTGGAAGATGAGAAAGAATACTTTGTATGACTGGTAATAAATAAATACATATGGTTAAGATAGAATAAATAGGGATATAGTAAGAAAAGACTCACTAAATCTACATACAGATCTTATTTTTCTTAACAAGACCATTCAACTTATAGGCTTATATTTCTCAAGGAGTATATTTTTTGAGATCTAATTTTACATATTTGCCCCTATGTTAATTGCCACTTGGTTTTAGGTTCATCTGTCCTCTGCTCTTTTACTCCCTTTTTTAATTGTCCCCGTGTACCCTTTTTTAGAAGTTCCTGTGTTCTTCTTGGTCTGTCCATTACATTTATACCTTTCTCTGGGTCTATTTATATTAGTTTTTTTGCTGATAGCTTTTAATTTTAGCTTATAAATAGTAATAATTTGTAGGAAGCCGTATAGATAGATAAACTCATGTGTGATTTTAGTCGATATAAATAAAATTGTTATAGTGTATACTACAATTGATTAGTAGATCTCGTTTAAAAAATATTCTATTTAAAAACTAGATACTATTAAAAAATATAGAAAAGCAGTTTTCCCGGAGTCAAGTATTGAGCCTGATCGGCTCTAGAGTTTTTTCTAAGAGGACCTGATTGGCTTTAGTCGAGCTGCACTTGTCTCCGAAAAGTGTTTTCAGTCCCGTACTCGACGCAGTTTGTGTAGTCTACAGCGTCCAGATTGTTAGCTGTGAGAAATAGATATGAATTATCACGCTTAATTATTCTAATTTATTTGCTTCATCTAAAAAATGTGAATTCACATTTAATTAGAAAACTTATCCAACTAATTAGTCGTATTGTAATAAAACATGCATATTGCTTTCGTTGAATACGGATGCAGATAGTTTGGATAAAATAATATTTTAGATAATAAAAATTCATACTATATTTACATCTATATTTTTTATGTGATGCTAGTACATGCCTGAGAATTGCCTGGCTTCTTTGCATGTCGGCCCATGTGGACGTAAATGGGCACTGTGTTAGGCAGTTATGGGCCTATTTAGTTAGACAAAAATGAGCAGATCTGTTAACGGGGCATATCAATGCAACACCATATACATATATAGTCACAACTGTTAACGAGTTGCACGCGGACATAATTAGTAGGGCTGACCGCATAATGCATGATTGGAAATCCGACTATTACACGAATAAATTGGACGGTTGAAGATTCGAGTGCTCTAAAAATAAAACGGTCAGATGTTCCTAGACATCTCCGATAAATAAATAGTAATGGAAGCAGTGGCGGACCCACGATTTTATCAAAGGGTATGCCGCACCAAAATTTTCATATGCAATTCGGTAAAACTATTTGCCAATTCGGTAAATAATTATAAAATTTGCACCGTAATTCGGTATACATACACTAAATAATATGATAAGTTTTAAATTCAAGGATTAAGGGTCTGTTTGGTTCATGACCAGAAGTTGCCTAGCCACAAGTTAGGCGTGCCACAGTTTTTAGGTAGCTGTTTGGTTTACTGACGCAACTGTGGCATGCCACACTTTCTTAGCACCCGGCCCCACACGTCATAGACTCAATTTCTTGCCAAACTTTGCCACAAGTGTGGCTTCGATTTTGTTAGCCACACTTTCTGTGGCAGCCACGCATTGCCTAAACTTAGGCATGGCAAATTTAGGCACCAACCAACCAGACCCTAAGTTGTTAACTTGCACAAATTACAATATAAATAGTTCAAACACCATACTAATAGTCTTAAATACTACATAAAAGAGACTTACAATACTACATAAAATATACATACTAATAGTCTCAAATTCGGTACACAGGCATGTACTACCTCAAGATCTGCGAACCCTGCAAGAGGGGGAGAGTTTTGGAAATCCCAGTCCATGAAATGGCTATATGAAAATTAGCAAGAATGAGCGGACTTCCGTCGAAAAATCATTATTCACCAAAATAACACGAATCACTGCGCAAATCCATGCTTCCGTGTCGCTATTACCCATGACCTTCCTTCCGTACGCACGCGAGGGTAGGTGCGTGCTGAATGACTGGAAATGCACTCGGAGTTGCAGATGGCTGGTCGGCTTGATGCGCATCTAACATGGCATATTCCGATGCCCATTAAGCCAGTACGCCACGGTACGTACTGCCCTAAGCACGAGCTAGCCAGGCTCATTGGCCCGGTTGCCTCTTGCTTTTTTGTAATGCCGCCTTCTAGAATCTCGACTGGATACCGGTGATCACCGGGTTCTATTGCCGATTCCCGTAGGTTTATGCTTCCATAGCACTAGTAGTGGGGCTACTCCTTATTGACTTTCTGTTCTACAATAAAACGAAGAAGAGACGCTTCATAATACGGATACTGAAAGTAGCACTAACAAAAATATGAATAACTTAGCTCTTTGCATGCCAAACGAATCAGAGTTTTCCTAGCATATACCACTCCATCTCTTATGGATCGTCAACAGAAGGGTGTTCTCTTGCCTAGTTGCTTACAATTTTCTGTATCCCTTGTGGTGTCGACATATACCCAATTACCCATACATTATTACTGCTAGCTGAAAATATTAACAAGTAAATTTTTTGCCTACACAATTGGTTCTTGACTGAAAAATCTTAGTTTTCTTGTGACAGTCTCTAGTCCAATCAGGAGAAGAAAGCTTCCACATGACCATCCACTATTTCTTTTTGGGATTCTTTTTCAGGAGTGTTTAGGCATCATCTGGATTTTTTCTTTCTAACTATCATTTAAGATCAAGGAGCCTTTGTTTTTGAAGGGAGAAGATTTTTTTAAGGAGGAGAGGTAGAATTCAAGGGGGATAGGGGAGAATTCATGACCATTGGATCTCTAATCCAACAATCCTAAATCTGGATAATAGTTAGGAAGAAAATATTCGGATGATATTTAACAAAACCCTTCTTTTTCACATTCATGAATCTCTTAAAAGCAAGATTTTAGCCCTGCTCTATTGAGCTTAAAGCTAAAGATTTGGCACTATTTGGTATTGTTTGAGCCTTTTTTACATGATAGCTGTTGTTAGTTTTTCAGTGTAATTAAATTTTAAAAAAGTTACATCATTACGGATAATGTAAAGAAATAAAGAATAAAAAGTCTTAAAAAATCAGAAAAAAATAAAATTAAGAAGTAAGAAACTAAAAGGTAAAGCACAAAGGAGCATGGCCTAAATTAAAAAAGGTGTTGCATTTCGTACGACGATTGTTTGGCGCATATAACCAAGTTTTTCTTTCATAAATATACTAGCCTTGAAAGAAATACTATTTTATATACATGAATAGCGACCGCGCCGTTTGTCCAACAGGTTACTCAACATACTTCTAAGAAGAAATACATCAAATTAGACGCACAGTTGTAGGTTTGGACCATACGATCGGACGATCCAGCGTTGATGGAGTCCCCAAGATAGAGAGTCGCTTCATGGGACAGCGATGCCTTGGCGGCTTGGCCGTTGGCAGGTGCGAGTGCGAGCGGTTGGTGCAGCGATCGCCATCAGCGACGTCGCCGTCGGTACTGCTGCCTCCTAATAGCCGTAACTCCGTTTTCTTTTGGGTAACGGCGGCTGTACGCCAGTGTGCCGGCATCCTTGGCGCCTCCACGGTTGGGCGCTAAGTCGCCGGCAGAGCGGTGCGGTATTGAGGAGTCCACAAAACTGAAACCCACCCACCCCTTGCTACCCCCCAACTCGCAGTACTGTCCTCTCCTGCCTGCCCCTCCTCTTGATCGATCGACCTTTGCATGGCAGCAGCCGCTAACTCCAAGGGGCGGGTGATCGCTGGAAGCTTCGTCGCCCGCGTCCTGGCCGGCAAGGCCGCCTCCCCGAGGTGTGTACTCACATGCGTGTGGACTCAGCCGAGATACACTCGCTAATGCAAATTTTTTTATTGAGTGCTTGTTCTTGCTAAGTTACTAGTACATATCCAAGATCTTGTTTTTATGGAGAGATTCGTAACGGTTTTTCAGCTTGCTTTTGCTTGCCGTGGATACTGTTTCTTGCATCTTTCTCCCCGACATAGGATAGGAGTATCTTGCTTTGTGATTTGTGATTAACCCCCGATTCGGCAGAAAATCCTTGTGTAGTCAAGGGGTGGAGCGGATTTAGTATGTGGTGCTGTGGATTTAGTATGTTGCTAGATGGCAGAATGTAAGAACTTAGCAAGATCATCTTTTCAGATGATCTAGAATTCTTGATATGGCATCCTCACCTTGGAGAGATCGCCAAACTTGTTTAATCCTCTGTCCGTATGTGTCATCAATGCGTAGTACCAGTAGGAAGTCTAAAACTCTCTGCAGACTGCAGAGACCAGGAGAACTCTACTAGACCAGGTGTATAGGGGTGATCGATTGACTTCAGCTTTTAGTTTTCGGTTTATTTTTCATTATTCATAAATTTCACTTTTTTCTGAACTTTTGGTTTTTTTAGCTTTTTTGCCGGTTCTTTTTTTTCCCGTATTTATTTGTATTATATGTAATGTGCTAACATATTTTATATATTTTTTAAATTTAATTAAGCTAAATAAGCGTATGTCAGTTACAATGTTTTTTTTCAATCAGTTACAGTGCTTTTTAGCGATAAGCCACCAAAAATAAGCCCAAATGATCACCACCATAAGGCCAGATCCAAGGAGATATTTGTTTACTTCGCGTGGAGATATTTGTTTGCTTCGTGTTTGCCACTTCTTCCTTATCGGAGTGAGGAAAAGGCCAAATCTAAAGCTATTACTCCCCGGGGATTCCCCGCGCGGAGAGCCCCACCATGTCGCCCCTGTGCGCGCTCCGGCTGGCGCGTGGCGGGGGAATCTTCGTACGGTCGGCCGACCTCTTATGCAAAAAAGCCCCTCTATTTTTTGAAATTACGTAAATGTCCTTGATTCTCGCGAAAAGGCCCCTGCCGATTTTTTAAAGCGTTTTTTTTCTGAAAACACCCCTCCACTTTTGTATACTTTGCAGGATAGCGCCACACGGTTTTCTAAATTACGTTCGGGTCCTCGTTTAGTTACGTACAGATCCTCGATTTTTTACGAAAAAAATCTTTGACTTTTTCGAAAATACACATGCGCCCTCGATTTTTTTAAAAAGCTCCTCACGCGGTTTTCTAAATTAGACATTTGGCTTTTTCGAAAAGGCCCCTGCCGGTTTTTTTGGAAGCGCTTTTTCTGAAAACACCCCTCCACTTTTGTATACTTTGCAGGATAGCGCCCCACGGTTTTCTAGATTACGTTCGGGTCCTCGTTTAGTTACGTACATGTCCTCGATTTTTTACGAAAAAAACCTTTGACTTTTTTGAAAATACACATGCGCCCTCGATTTTTTTTTTAAAAAAACTCCTCACGCGGTTTTCTAAATTTGACATTTGGCTTTTTCGAAAATACACATGTGCCCTCGATTTTTTTTAAAAAACTTCTCACGAATTATCATCTCTTTTACTTCGGTACACACGGTGGCTGGCGCGGCGTCACGCCGCGCCTATGAGGCTAGTAATAACTAGAGGAGTGGGTCTAGACGCACCCACACAAACAAGATGAAGAATAGTGGCATCATACTACATGTCCATCACACAGTGCAGCAGCAACATAAGTGTTCGAGTTAGTAATCTTGTTTAGTCGTATTTGATTAAGTTTAGCTGTTTAATATGTGTACGAGTCGTGTACTAATTCGAGTCAGTTTTCGAGTTGGTCTCGGAGTCGTAGTTGTCTTCATGTCGTAGTCGTAGAGTCAGGTATAAAAGGAGAGCAATGTAACGAGAGAAGAAAGTGGAAGCGATCATAGTGATTGAAACCAGAGGGAGAGAAATAAAGAAAGCGGAGTGCTTTGGCTCCCGAAAAATATCGAGTTTGATGATTTGCAGACATGGTTGTAAACAAGTTACGATCACAGCGATCGAGCGGAGGTATCCGCAGGAGCTGAAGACGTGGTTGTAAATGAGTTACGACCACGGTCGCAGAGCAGAAGACGTGGTCGTAAACGAGTTACGACCATGGCAATCAGGTCTTCAACGTGGTCATAAGCTTTACGATCACGGCGATCAAGTCTTCAACGTGGTCGTAATCAAGTTACGACTACTGTGATCAAGTCTACTACGTGGTTGAAGGAGCAGGGTCTGCAGTTGAAGTCTCAAGTTCTCGTAAACCGGAGTGGTCGTAGCTCGGTTACGAGAACGTGTAGCGTAGTGCTACGTACTCGTAACTCTTGTCAGTAGAAGTTACGAGTACGTAGCGTAGTCGACGCAAATAAGAAGTGATCGTAACGACTTTGAGTGTGGTGGTAACGACTGCTAAGTGATCGTAAACTACATCAACAACCAATGGGCCGACCCCAACTTATCACTTTCCAAAAGTTCTTCTTCGACAGACGAGTGGACGTTTTTGAACCATTCGAGTCATGCTCTATCTAGTGCAGAACTATAATGGTCCGCAGATCAATCATGCTGTCTTTTCAGTTACTAATGAAGTCATGCTATAATTGGAGTGTGGTACATGTATGTTTAGTAATTATGGTATTAATATGTGTTTTAATACATATAGGACTAGTATAATCTTCACGCTTATCTCCATATGAGCATAAAACCAAATTGCCCGCATAATTCCGATCAATCGCTTGGTGGCACCCTGTCCGTCCGACTACCGACTACTGTATTCCGTTTTTCACAATACTGATCCCAGCAACGACGACACGACAGAGGGAGCACCTGGATTTTCAGTGGACTTTTGCACGCGTGCATTACTTGTGTACAATGGTGTGGGCTTGTGTGGAGTAGAGACGAACAATATAGGGAAAGACGCGTGCATTATGATAGATCGAAGGGCATGGGCTGACTTGCCTCTACATTCTAGAGGAGTTCCTTTCATTGTATCAGTGGAAGAGCTACGCTATATTTATTTTCAAGTTGTTACAGGCGAGAAACAGAC
Organism: Dendrocalamus latiflorus; assembly: GCA_017311315.1. Lineage (NCBI taxonomy): Eukaryota > Viridiplantae > Streptophyta > Magnoliopsida > Poales > Poaceae > Dendrocalamus > Dendrocalamus latiflorus. Next base: position 32,035,368 of record CM029637.1, on the reverse strand, counting down.
TATAACATGCGTTCTTTGGATAAGTTCCAAGCTGTTCTTGTCATTTGTTTCTTGTGCTAGTCACCTGCTCATACGTTGCAACGAAATTTATTGGATATATAGATAATCATGCTATGGAAGAAGACTACTCTAATCAGTTGAAAAATGAAGGATGATGAGAAGTTGAAAATGGGGTAGTTAGAGGAGAAGTGATGTACAACCACTAACTTGTTCTTTTATAATAGTAATGATAATGATTAATTTTTCGATCTGGTTAGTTCTCTTGTTAATGTGTTACTACTGTGAGTCAACGTGGTACGGTTGTTAGATAAGTTTATTCCACCAGTCTCAGCTTCCTTTTGACACTCTGATCGGTGTATGATGTGTGTAGGAGGGCCGTCCACGCATCAGCCTACGACAAGAACCTGGAGGAGCAGGTGCGCCCCGCCGTCGTGCCGGACGATGTGATCGGCAGTGCCGTTAACCCTGACAAGTACTGGGGCCCTCACCCGACGACCGGTGTGTTCGGGCCGGCGGTGGACGCCAAGGTGGCCGCTGGCGCGCCGGCGACCGGCGCGAATGGTGGTGGCTCGGTGCTGGACGAGAAGGTGTGGTTCCGCCCGCTGGAGGACGTTGAGAAGCCCCCAGTCGCCTGACGGCCGGGCCGGGCTGTCAACCCGGAACTAAGACGAGCCTAGCTCCAGTAACTCCTATCACTCTCTTTAGCTGGGTTCCGTGGCGTACTAGTCTGGTTTGTGCTAATATATAGTATCAGCAGACATGGCATACATCAATACTAGTAGTAATGTGATGCTGGTGCCTAAAATAACAAGCAAAAGAGGTGTGCTCGTGTTGCTTGTGGTTACGATGTACTTATGTACTCCTAATCAGTACTACAAGTGTTTGGTCACCGGTGCATGTTTCGTGAGCGTGATGTTGCAAATTAAAGATTCTAGTTGTGAAACCAGTATATGTCAGGCATTCGGTGTTGAGGAGGACCTGAATACCATATAACTAGGGGGTGCAAACGGTACAGGTTAAAAGATGAAACATTCAAAATTTCAATTCCTATAATTCAAAGTTCAAATTTAGATTTTTGAAATTGTAGATTTTGACTTTTGCAATTTAAGTTCTCCGAATTTGAAAGTGTGAAATTCAAAAAATTGAACTTACAAAATTCGAATTTACAAAATTTAAATTCTTGAAACTTGAATTTTTGAAATTCGAAAATTTAAATTGTAAGATTCAAAATTTCAAAAAAAGGAATTTTGAGATACAAATGTGAAAATTTTGAAATTTAAATTGTCTAAATTTAAGATGCCAAAATTCAGGATTCAAATTTTGATATTTTGGTTTCAAAATTCATATTTTGAAAAAGGGGTTTTTAATTTGGATTTTGAATATGACAAAATAAAGCAAATGATAAAAAGCGCAATAGCAAAGATTCTTCTCTTGGTAATCTAAGATAGATACCCTTTCTATGGAAACAGATTTCTGGAATTAATAGTAATTTGGTTTCTAACGTAATCTTAGATTTCTGTTTCAGATTACTGCTTATTTTACCAAATAAAATAATCTCATAGGATTACTAAAGGATTGCTAGGAATCCCCCGAGGATTCCGCCAACCAAACACACCCTAAACACAACCTCAAAAAGTACAAGTAATTGTCGCTCTCTCACAACACTCTCGAACCTTTTAGGACGCTCAGATCCTTGTCTCTATACAAGAATCTCGTGCTTGGCTTCTTCATAAGCATCTCTCATGGATTTACATAGTTTTACAAACTCTTCTCCAAAGAGAAGTAGATATCCTACTTAAAAGAGAAGTAGTAATCCTAATTCTATTAGGATTTATCTTGCAATTTATGTAGCACACCGCTCTATATCCTAAAGAATCAGGATGAGTTGCCCCCTTATCAACAGCATCTGTTTTGCAAATACACGACCAAGTAGTGGAAGAAACAGTCCTTTTGACATCAACGAACATGTTATCGCAGATACACGACCAAGTTTTGTTTTGCAAATACAATGAGCAAATGGCGTGCAGATTAATTACAAACACTGCCATACAAACTGGTAAACTGACACAAGGACATAACACTAACATATCACTCGTAATTCACAGCCAAGCTACAATTAGTGAGCAGTCTACGATTAGACTTGACCAAAATACAGCCAAATCATCTGACGCTGTCACAACCTGCAGATACGTGTTAAAGAGACAGTAGAACAAATACAAATAAATTAGATCAGAGGTTGGAGAAACCATGGTTTCACAACTTGATGCTGTCACATAACACACGGTATTGGAGTTCCGAGCTTGCTGTTTCTCCGGGTTAATATTAGATTTATGATCTGCTCCTGCCTATTTGTTTCGAATCAACACACGTGCTCGTCCAACCTGGCAAGGGCCACCCTCTCTTTGCGCTGCATATTAGAGGCAGTTTAATACTCCAATCAATACACTAATAAAAGTACATAATTGGAGGTGATTGGTCATTTACCTTGTGAGAAATCAGCGTCTCCTTGAGCTTGGCTCTAAGCTTCCTCAGGCTAAGCTCTCCCTCCTCTGCAGTAGCCCGGCCGATCTTGCCAAAGAAATCAAGTAGAAATGTAGAACGGTCTCAAAACAATACACTAATAATAGTACATAATTGGAGGTGACTGGTCATTTACCTTGTGAGCAATCAGCGTCTCCTTGAGCTTGCCTCTAAGCTTCCTCAGGCTAAGGTTAGTCAATACCAGAGGCTCCTTGTTCTGCTTTTCATCCTTCACCTCGTTCTCTTCTTCCACTGCAACCAATTCAGTGCTCTTTTCATTGCTGTTGCTTTGCATGCACTGTGACACATCCTCGGCTTCAGACACAGTTGGCTCGCCAGCGATGACATTGTTGGACTTGGTGACATTGTCAAGCATGTCAGCAAACAACGGTGACGTGATGCGATCACCCAGGTCTCCGGCACTGTTGAACGCCGGTGGCATGTCGCTGCTGAAAACGTTCTCGTTGCCGACATTCTCGTTGTCTGTCACTGTGACTTGAGACACGTTGTCAACAGTGACCACTTCCCTCTGTTCATCAGCACGACAATCAGTGTCGAAATCATCTTCGGTATCCTCATCCATCGCCACTGAGCTTTGTGGCATCTTGTCAGTGGACACCGCTCCCTCCTCTGCAGCAGCCCGACCGATCTTGCCAGAGAAATCAAGTAGAATAGTATCATGGCTTGTAATCGTGTCATGCAACACCTCATCAACAGTTGCATCTTCTTCAAAAAGAAAACCATCACTGAAGACTGCTACTTCATTCTCCGCATTGGCATGGCCAGCGTCGCCGGTGAAACCAATTTCCTCGGTGGTCTCACCGGCTGTCAGCGTGGCCTGCGGCAACTCGTTGACGGGCACCATTCCCATCTCTTCCCTGTCATGATGATCACCCATCTCCTCATCCAATTGCCCGTCGCCAGAGCCCGTACCATCCCGGAATGGGGCACCTCCTTCCTGCTCAACGAGACCCAGGACTGGCGAATCCTCCTGGCTGGGCAAGGGAGCAGCACACTGCTGGACATCGACTTGCGGCTCTTGAACTGCTGATTTACCCGTGCATTCTTCAGCCACTGGTGGTTCTTCTTCCACTGTTGTTGGTGTATCCACGACTACCCCTGAGAATTCCAGTTGGAGAAACACCCACATAACTCAGCACACGGCAGCTACAGAGAACATGTAACAAGTATCTATTGCAAGTTGTCACTGAAGTGGGGGAATCCATGTGTCTCACCTTTGCCTTCCTGACTCGATTCCTCGACTACGTCGTCCTGTTCTTCGTTCTGAGGTTTCGTGGCCTCTTCCACGTCTTCAGCATCATCACGTACCTCGTCGGAAACCGGCAGTGCAAGTACAGTCTCCACCTCAGAGGCAACACCTGGCTCGCGCGGCAAACAAAGTTGGCATCAGCAAAGTTAAAAGGCAAGAAATCAAACAGTGCAGCCAAATTGAGGGAATCAAACTGTTGTAGAAAATGCGGTATAAGCATATATTTGTATTCAATCCAAAAAACCTAGTATTAAAGAAATGGCTTCAACGTCCGATGTAGCTAAGCCGAAAGTGTTTGATGGTGTCAACTTTAAGCATTGGCAGGATAAAAAACACACACACACACACACGATACAGGCTATTGGGGAAATCCTAAGCATTGCTCACCTAACTCTCCACTATCATACTCTCTCTCTGTTTGGTCGGTAATCACAACAGTTTCCATTGGAAATTTCTGAAATGATGTGATGGAGGATACGAACAACTTAGTATTAACTCGTTTGTTAGCCGTCTTATCCAACCGGCTGTTTGACGTATACGTAAACTTTAAAGATGCCAAACAACTCTGAAACAAACTCGGGGTGACGGCTTTGGGTGGATGGCGCCGGCTTTCGCGACGGTGACGTTCCCGCTAGATCCGGTCTCTTGTGTGGTTCTCTCGTCAGATCCGGTCTCCTAGGAGGGCCGGCGGTAGTTTCGACAGAAGGAGAGGGGAGCTGGCAGCTCTTGCGGCCCGGGAGCCTCAGCTCTGGCCGTTGAACGTCACCGCTCCGTTCTCCCCTTTCCCTTCAGCTCTCGACTATTTAAGCAGGCTGCTTTCTTTCGTGAGATGGATCGGAAAAGTGTGAGCCCTTTTATCTTCCATTCTTTCTTCTTCCTCCCGATTTGGTCCCGGTTTTGGTCTCTGGAACCTCCTCTTGGCTGGAATCTGCTAGCCTTGGTGGTGGTTTGAGGTCCCTGATGCTCGGTAGAGAGACGCACTTGGCTGGTGCTTCTCTTGTTCTTGTGTGGCGTCCCCTTCACCTCGGCTTTGTTGGCTTGGTGATTTCCGAATGGCAAAGGTGGGCATTGTATCTCCGTCAACCACGTTCCTCTCTCGTGGCGGCACAGAGGGGCGCTAGATTTTCTGGGACCACCTACGGGTGTGCCTTGCCCGATTCTTGTTGGTGATTTCACTTCCACCAGCTTGATACACATCTGAACGGCTTTGAGTGCTAACTGCACTGTAAGTATTTTGGTTCCTTTGATTGCAGACTTTGTGGGCTGTGCTTCTTCTATAATCTTTGGTTTAAGTTCAAGTACAGGGAGACATAGTTTGCTGCTGGCTCGGTTCTAAGCTCTGTGATGAAAATTGTTGATTGCTGAAATTGATTACAGTAACAAGAGTGGGTTTAAGCTCTACCTGGGTGTCTACTGTTGTCTGTTCGTCACCTTTTGAATTGCTTATTTCGGTTAGTCAAATCTGTTTACCAGCATTGTGATTAAGTGATATGCAGTAGTGTTATTTTGGTTCAGTTCGGTTCGGTGGAAATTATTTCTCTCTGACATTCTTCAGTTGATAGTGTATATTCGACTGAACATTGTTTGCTCATACATTGTTAGTAAACACTTGTTATTCCGAAAGATGAGATTGCTATTTATTTTGTCTGTATGTTTCTGGCAGTATGAGCATAAAATAGAGCTCAAATCCTAGTTGCTAGTTGTCTGATCATTAAAGAAAAGTAACGACAAAGTAGCAGGACAGCCAAGATTTAATCTTGTGTAACTCTACATCTGAGAGCACTAATCAATAATTAAAACTTGTGCTTTATGCTAGTTTTAATTGATTCCCTGTTCATGAGAATGCTTTACATTATTAGTTCAACAGTAATTTTGATTCATATATTGAGTATATGTTCTTGTATAAATGACATAGTAGAATTGCATGTTTATATGGGATTTATCATTTATATTCTGCTGGAAATGTGTTTTAAGAATACTTAATTATTCTGGAATTAAATACAAATATATGCTTATACCACATTTTCTGCAGCACAAACTCTTCTCACCTTGCGGCTTCTCCTCTTCCTCTTCCTGGTGCGTACCGGTCTTCCTCGCCGCAGCCCTCCTCGACGTCGGTCTCGCCCTCGGCACCTTCTCCTCTGCCCCCATCGGCACCGTGCTCTGGGTCCTCCGGCGAGTGGTCGGAGCCGGCACCGCCTCCGCAGCCACGTCCTGTGCCTCACTCTTACTTGCTGCCGCGGCCCTTCTCCTTGTAGTCGGAGCCACCACAGATGCGGCCGGAGCGCGCCGGCTGGGACCGCGCCGCCCCACGACAAGGGCCGGCACCTTCTCCTCGCTCGCATCCCGCTTCAGATCCTCCTCCTCTTTGAGCGGGCTCCCCTGCTTCTCCGTCTGCTCCTCCTCCGCCACCGCATTAACCGCCGGCGTCGGCAGGGCGACCGGCTGCTCAATCCCATCAACCTGGAAGGAAACGCGCAAGTTAGTCGGTAAGCAGTCAGTCCAAACTGAGCAAGCCGACGAGGCGAGTGAAGGGACGAGCGGTGGGTGACTGAGGCCTCACCGTGGGGAGCGCGCGGAGGGCGTCGGCCATGGCGGCGTTGGTCATGTTGGCGCGGACGCCGTTGCGCTTGCACAGCGCCTGCAGGTCGCGGCGGGGGAGCGCGTGGAAGTCCATGCTTTCTGCGATCAGTCCGTCTCCTCCTCTCGTCTGCTCGCTCTGGTTTGGATTTGGACTGGAGGCTTGGAGCTGGCTCGGCGGAACTAGTGCGACGGGGAAAACGGAACAAGGGAGCCTGGGAGTCGGATATGGGCCTGATATTTACTGCTTCTAAAAACGATTTTTGACTTTTGTTACAATACCTAACTTTTAAACGGAGTATTTTTTCAAGACGGGATTTACAAATTAATTATAGTACACGTTAAAAACCTAATATCTGTATCAACCAAAATTGCAACTGAGTATCTCTCCGTAATCTTTATTATAAATAGCTAAAATTAAAAAAATTAGTCAGAAATTATTAAACTGTAGCCCATATTAAATAGATCGGTTGGGTCTGAATCCGAGAAACTCGACCGTTGGAGCGGCTCTCTCCTTTAGGCCCTGCTGCTTGGAACGCCGGTTTTGGGCCTAGTGTTGGAAATTCGTGGGAGGGTCTCTGTTGTTTAGGACGGACTGGTCGATTCACAAAGATGTTGCTTTTGATGACGCAGAATGCATCATATTTTAATGAAGGCAGCATGTCCTTACTATATAAGACGAAGGGCCGATATTTTCCAGTTACGGTCTATAGCTTTTGATATTAATATAAATGTCTATATGAATGAATCAAATATCGATAAGCTAGTAAGCTAAGATGTTCTGATAAGCTACTTAGAAAAAAAGATAGAGAAAGTATCATATTTATTTATAAAAAATTATAAGCTAAAAAGAAAAGAGTTGTAAGCAAAGCAACGCAGCTGCGGTCGGTTGATCCAAAAGGCTACTCCAAAGCACGAGAAATTTTATTGTGTAACGGTTACACATGATGGTTTGTGTAACAAGCTAATAACGTGCTGACACGTGTAAAGCGAAAGGCCCACCACTACTGGGAGAGAGCTTCGTGGCACAGTAATACTATAGTAGTAATGTGGATTGTATGAAAAATAAATTTTTAATACCAGCTACACCGCTCAATTGTACGAAAATACAATTTTTTTATAGCTGCTTACTAGTCGTGAGCCATGGTCGTGAGCTGTGATCATAAGCTGTGGTGATGAGCCATGGTCGTAAGCCATGGTCATGAGTCATGATCGTATACCGACTTATGATCATGGCTTGCGACTAGTAAGCAACTATTAAAAATTATTTTCGTATAACTGAGCGTTGTAGCGGGTATTAAAAAATAATTTCTCTGTACAATATACAGTATTGCCACTAATTTTTTCATACAATCTACAATATTACTACGGTGTTACAGTGCCATATATTACTTTTCGATTTCCTCGTGACTCAAACCGATTTGTGCCCCCAATGCACAGTAAAATTTCTCCCAAAACAGGCAGCGCTACAAGTGCAAAGCCCAAGATAGCTCTGCCGCACCGTTCGTAAAACGTTGAGGTCCTGCTTGGGAGCCTAGAAATTTGTTACACCGGTAAATATCTAACACCGGCAAAAGCATATATGTCAGAGCACATCTAGGGCAGCTACATGGTAAACAGAGCATGACACAGCTGCGCTTGTATGTAAAAAAAAAAAAAGAAGAAGAAGGAGGAAAACCGTGCTCGTCAGTTGCCAATTGAGCATATCATAATCACTAGCCCAACTTAACTAAGATACATGTCAAACACAAAATGCTAGTCCAAGATCTCAACAGCTAACAAAGGACTAATTATTGTCAGAGCACATCTGGGAAGGTGAAAAATATAGGAAATACAAACCAGAGAGGTAAGTTCGCAGAACCAACTCTGGCACTCGCCATGGTCATTGGTCAACAAGCACTAGAACATGTAACATACCCAACCTATTGAACGCAATTGGAGGATTCCCAAGAGTGGACGCATTTACACGAACGGGACGGGATCTCGCGGCAAGATTTGGATTCGGTTGCCCACAAGCACATCACGGAACGAATCAGGGGGAAGTGAAATCGATAGTGGGGGGCGTTTGGTTGGTGGCAACAGGAGCAGACAAGGGAGGTTGACCAAGAATGGCGAGAGGGGCGAAAGAGTACCTCGGTGCCCCACAGTCAGTCCGAGCCAGTCAGTCGCGTGGCCGGGCTCTCCGTCGTGCCCTCTCGCCGATCTTGTCTCGCTAGGCTGCCCCAACCCGCCGAGACGAGCGCGTCGCCGATCTCGCTGCCGCCTCGCCCTCCTTGCCGAGCTCGTTAAGACCCTGCTCGGGAGCCCCAATTATTTTTTCCACCTGTGAGCAGTTTACGCCGGCGGTTAATGCATACTCAGAGCAGATCAGAAGAGCATTTTTGTTCCCTGGATACTGCAATCTCAAGTCAAGTCAGAGCTAAGTTTCTTACCAAAACTGATTCAGAGCTAAGTTTCTTACCCAATTTACCGAGTCAAATTAGCAGCACTTCAAACAAAATAGGCATACAAAAATAATCTGAAATTTATTTTATCAAGATCGAAGTTCAGAGCATACAAACTAATTCAGAGCTAAATGTCAAGTTTAGCTCACATAGCTAAACATCAGGTTAGGCATACAAAAATACAAAATAGACATACAAACTAATCCTGAGCTAAACAAAATCAACAGCACCAGATCTGAAATTTTGTACTAAACTAGTAAGGTACCGTGCGTTGTACTAGAGTCTCAAAAGAGAGATACATATCATCAAACATGATCTAATCATTTTTTGTATGATTCAGCTATGGATCATCTCAGCTCTAACAACAGTGCTCAATTGTTGCTTTACCAGTGGTAGTAAGACGCAGTCAAGGTATCTCCGTGATTGTTCCTGAATAAGATTTGTAAGGTCATTTGCCACAGTAAAGATTGATACAAGAGTAATTGATCACTACAAGAAGCGTTTTGGATGTCTTAATCTGGAATAGCATGTTAACACTACCTAGCAATATTGATATATGGCAGCTGAGCATAGAAAATGGTGCTTACAGATGGAGAGAAGTAATAAGATACGCATTGGTGAGGCTCAATGCAGCATTGTACTTGGTGAAATTGCTAGTTGCCATATCAAATGAAACATCAACACCAACTGAGAGTTCTTTGGTTCTAAAGACACTAGAAAGGTTAACCATAGGGTTGGAATTCAGCTTGACACTTGAATTGACACCAGCGTATTCATGTAGGTACTGAAATTCAAGCTGTTAAGGCAGACAGAATCAAAATAAGTGTTTTTTTTATCTCAATGGTCATCAAATTGGATAAAAACAATTGAGCAAACGGAGCGATGCCAAAATTATACCTTCCCTGACCTCTAGTCTAGAACAACCAAACTGAGAATTGATTTTAGCCCTTTTAGGATCGTATGACGCAATTAGAGGGGGTGAATGATTGCCTCTGCTTCTTCAAATCTTTACGTAGTCGATGAACTACTCGACTGCTCAAACGAATACTTGATGCTTAGTTTTGCTTGTAGTTGTATGCATCGCCCAATAGCAATCACTAGAAATCATAAACCAGATTGATTCAAGATGTTCTTTATTGCTGAATTTCCGTGAATTTATAAAGTGCCCTCACAAGCACCCTTAAAAACCCTAACACAAAAAACTACCTCCAAAAATCGTGACTAAAAGGCCGTGTGTCAATTTTAATTTATCAAGTTTAGCAGTTACATCACTAAATTGAAACAAGGTTGATGCATTAATTTTTCTTCCAGACTCTAATTCATAATATAAAACTTGACAAGAATAATATGATTCATCATCATGAAGAGAAGCCCTAAGTCTATGAGTATCAGAGTTTAAGTTCTCAACAATAAGATTATGATTTTTAATTTTCTTTTTATATTTTTGAGATCCTGTGTCAATCTAAACACAACACGAGATAAATCGGTGTAAGAATGTTTTAACTCATTTGGATTACTGTAGAGGTCATCATTGTCGAAATCCTCACTATTTGTCGTAAAGCACATCCATGTAAAGATCATTCAAGGTAAGTGTTTTCAAGCTATTAGAATGATTGGTGTTAGTGACTAAGACATTTCAAACAGACATGAGATTTGGAAATCTCAGTAAGTATCCAACAACAGTCGCAAACAAGGTGTGTAAGGAACAAGTAATGCAAGCAAGTGATTAACACAGGTTAAGTACAATGAAACTAAGTTACCAGAAACATTGTATGGATCGGAGATAGAGATCGTAAGAACAGTGAGATTAAAGTTAATTACTTAGCAAGTTATAGAAATTACACTGGCGATTACTTCCCACATACCGAATTATACAAGAAGAGTGAGGCATGTCATGGTCCTCGACTGTATAACCGCCGACAGGGTGTAATATCCTGAGAAATGAAAGTGTACAGCCTCACGTACGTTACCAGGTGGGTGACAATCTCTCCAATATGCGGGTAATCTCAGGCCAGGTAACTGTTATATTATTAATAGATTATATGGTAAGAGACTTAGGTAACCAAGAGAAGGCTATGATAAGGTTATGATAAATGAAAGGATTTGCTAAGGTCGGGAATGGTAAAGCATAATTCCGATATGAGGTAATGTGGAATGATAATATGGTGGTAGTGATCTAGGAATTATTCTAAAAGTTGTATTATAATATAGATCACACAAGGGTTGTCAATCATCCAAGTTTTATTACGTGGTGAGTGGTTATTAGTCAGATTAACAAGTATCATATATACATCAGTCGTGACTCACAAGCAAAATCATAGGAATAATGGATCATGATAACAGGGAAACATAAATATAACAGCCCTAATGTTAAAAGATTACCAGTGGTTTAACCCTAAATTAAAACATGTTTATACACTACCCCCATTAATGATTTAAGCATGAATTCTATAATATTAATTAAAAGCACAAATCCTAGGACATCATTAACTGAGCATTTCCAACAACCTAAAAGCATGTAAAATCAGATAACCTAGAACATCATGGTATAAATACTATATTAGCAGTCTATAACCAGGCGAGCATTAACAATTTTATAATTGTACTCAATGACAAGTGGTATGCAAAACGGAAAGGTTACGGCCGCGAGGTACTTGCTTTGAGCACGTTCAGCGGACTCACTGCACGAAGGATCTGGAATATACAACTACCTAAACGTTCCCTCAAAAGCCGCATGCGAACATACATGATGGAATGAAAGTGAATCAGATGTAGGCTAGTTAAAATTGACTAGGAAACGGGTTCGCTAGCCCCCTTCGCCGTGCGAATCGCAGTTTGGCTGAGCGAACAATGTTCCACACCACCTGCTAACAGATTCGTGTGCGAATTGTGATTCGGTCGTGCCCCTGCCGGCCGAACTACGACGACACGTGTGACGGTTGACCGCCGCTGCTGGCCAACACCGCCGTCGGCCGTGTTGCCACCTGGCCCGCACTGCGCCCGAGCGCCGCTCAGCCATGACCTGCGCCGGCTGTCCTGGCAACGCCGCCGCCATGTCCGGCCTACGCGCCGCCTACCGCCGCTGCTGCACCTGGCCCGCACATGCCTGCCACTGCCGCGTTCGGCATGCACGCCGCCCGCCGCCGCCGCGTCCAGCCTGTGCACCACCCACCGTCGCTGCGTCCAGCCTGTGTGCCACCGCCGCGCCCAACCTGTGTGCCGCCAATCGCTACCACGTGCAGCCGGCTTGCCGCCCACCGTCGCCACCACCACTGCTGGCTCTAGACGGGAAAGAGAGAGTGAGATGGGAATAGATAGATGGGAGAGAGATAGGGAGAGAAAACCTAATTAAGAAAAGTGTACGCACCGAGGAAAAGAAATATGCCCCTTTTATTAGCCCTCAAGTCCAGATTAAAAAGGCTAATTAGGATTTTCCTGGTTTTTGAAATACTGCAGCCCTTCCAATTGCAGGGCGCTACATACTTTTTCGCAAGGCGCTTGCTGCGGCGCACCGTGGTCTGCTCCACCACAGGCGGGGAGCCAAGCAGCGAAACGTCGCGAAGCTGCGCCAGAGATGCAATGGGGCTCTCCCCCGGTTCCGGCTCTCCAATCTCCGCGGCTGGTGGAGAGGATGGCAGCCACGCTGCCGATGGGCTGTACTCCGGCGAAGCTACGATGCTGTCGCCGTCCGCCGGGCTCCAAGGCAGAGGGCTAGCGATGATGGGCAGTGAAGCCTCCAGCACCATAGTGTCGACGTCTCTCTGACCCTCTTCTGAACCGAGGCCCGCGTCAGGCATGCACAGCGTATCAAAAAAGGATCCTCGGGCTGCGTGGCGTCGGCAACTCGACATGCACTCCGGCGAGGTCGTCTGTGTCCTGGTTGGGGGTCGCAGCCGCCATGCATGCACTTTTTGGTGAGGTTTTAACGTTGAAGCTCGAACGCATACCACCTCATACATAACTTTATGCGTGTAAACTTCTGCTCGCGGTTAAAGGATCTGCGCAAACAATACTCATCTGCGTGCAAAGTAGAGAGTACTTCACCAAGAACAAATAGTAAATAGAATTGACGATCTTTCATAGAATGTGCAGTGTCCACATTGCATTTTTCTGAAGTGTAACATGCAGTACACGGACGTCCTGTTGCCCATCTCTGTTTCAGCTAACAGGCAAAAGAAAGAAGAGAAAAAAAGGATGACACTTTGACTGTTTCACAAACCCGATCGCTGCCAAACAAAACGTTGGAGCACACAGATCTATAACCATGAATCTTTGGTTTCTGTACACTGGACGTGTCCCGCATTGCCCTCCAGTTGTCTTCTGTGCACCCTGCTGCTACGCTAGTTCTAAAACCATTTGTACCACATTGCCAATGCAATGTGAAATCTGATCTTTTGTATGTACGCTGGTGAGTAGCAAACGATCACGACACGACCGTCTTCACCTTGTAGTTCCTCGCGAACGCGCTGTACACGACAAAGTTGAGCGTGCACAGCGCCGCCATGGTCCAAAAGAAGTAGTCGAGGTGTCCCTCGTTGAGGTTGTCCGATATCCACCCGTGCCGGCCGCCGGTCGCGGTGAGCGCGTCCACGACGGCGTAGATGAGCGAGCTCATGTAGCTGCCCAGCGCCACAGTGAGCAGTGCGAAGGACGTGCACATGCTCTTCATGGAGTCCGGCGCCTCGCTGTAGAAGAACTCCAGCTGCGCGATGTAGCAGAACACCTCCGCGCCGGCGAGCACGAAGTATTGCGGCATCTGCCACGCGATGCTCATGGACTCGCCGCGCCCCGCGGCGTCCAGCCGCTTCATCTCTACCAGCGCCGCAACGGCCATCGCGAGTGCCATCAGCAGCCGCCCGGCGCCCATCCGCTGCAGCTGCGACGGTTCGCCGCGGGCGGGGGAGAAGCCCCTGAGGACCGGCACGATGACCGAGCCGTAGATGAGCACCCAGGCCAGGACGCAGAGCACCTCGAAGGACACCAGCGACGCGGCCGGGACGGTGAACGACATGAATCTAATGTCCATGGCGCCGCCCTGCTGCACGAACGTGGTGTTCAGCTGTGCGTACGCCGCCGACAGCACTATGCTCGTCGCCCATATCGGCAGCAGCCGCAACAGGATCTTGAGCTCCTCCACCTGCGTCACCGTGCAGAGCCTCCACGAGACCGCGGCCGCCGCCGCGGCGTCGTTCGTAACTTTTTCCAGGTCTGACTCCGCGACAACCGCCGCCTTGTCAAGGAACGTGAACTCGTCGGTGTGCGCGATCTTCGGCTGGTCGATCCTGTCGTGGACCTCGTAGAGAAGGGCGGCGTCGGCGGGGACACGGAGGCTGAGCTTCCTGCACGCGGCGACCACGACCTGGCCCAGGCTCTTGAGCGGCGTGCCGGTGGGCATGCGGCGCTTGTACATGGGCGTGGCGAGCACGAAACCGCCGAAGGCGAAAGCGATGCAGGCCGTGGCGATGCCAAAGCCGAGGCCCCAGCTCACGTTCTGCTGGATCCACACGATGAAGAGGCCCGAGATGATCATGCCGAAGTCGACGCAGATGTAGAACCAGCTGAAGAATGACATCTTGCGCTCCCGGTCCACCGCGTTGTCGTCGTCGAACTGCTCCGCGCCGAACGGCAGCAGCGCCGCGCGCACGCCGCCGCTGCCGAAGGCCACGAGGTAGAGGCCGAGGAAGGCGATGGTCTGCGTGCCGAGCACGGGGTGGCACGACGAGCCCACGCCGCAGAGCGCGGTGGTCGGCAGGAACGCCGAGAAGGTGACGAGCATCATACCCTGGAGAGATCAATGCAGCCAAATTTAAGCACATGATTGAAGGTACAACAAAGAGTGTTTTAACACGCTCTCTTGCATGTTTTAACACGAGCATCGATCATACAGTTTGGGTGTGCTTACAAGAAGGTAGACGACGAGGGAAACGAGGATGGTGTTGTAGTTGCCCCAGAACGTGTCCGCGATGATCGCGCCAAAGATCGGGGTCAGGTAGCTCGTTCCAAACCACGTCGTGACATTGGATGCACTTGCTAGATTGCTGCCATGCAGAACAGTCTCCAGGTACACCACCAAGTTCGTGCCAATGCCGTTGAATGCTGTGCTCTCCAGGCACTCAAATCCTAGAACCACTGCTGGCGCTTTGCTACCAGTTTTTTTGTCTTGTATGAACGGCACCTTCAGGTTTTCTTCGTCGATCTTTGAACTTCGGTTCTGCAATTTAGTAAAAAATCGTGCATACTGTCAAAAATCTTGTTTCTGAATATGTGCAAGGCTACAAGCCGCATGATCAAAGTATGGCGTTGTGCTTGTAATTAAGTACGTATCGGCGCTATTACCTGACAAGATAAAGAAGAAGAGGAGTACTAAATAGCATTGGAGTGTTTTTTAGTGTTTGGAAGTACTCAAATTTTGAGGTGTTAGATTTTCATCCAATAGATCCCTCACATCCCCCCTAAAAAATGAATTTAGGGTGTTAGATCTTCATCTAACGATTCCCTATACCCCACCTTCTCCAGAAAAAATTTGAGTGCTCCGAATCTGGAATGTTAGATAGAGATCCAATGTCTAAAAAATCTGAATGCTCTCAACCCTAAAAATTATTCGAGTATTCCTAGACACCTCCAATGAAGAATACTGAAGTGTTGCGTCAGAAAGTACAGAAGATATGGTGGTTGTGGTGGTTTAAGTGCGTGCTACCGCTTTGCTGCATGAACAACTTTTTTGAATCTTCGTGCGAAAGCTAGGAAAATATTTTGTTCTTTTAAACATAAACGATCTTTAGAGCTGTTCACGATTCCCTTCTTGATGGGGACCTGGTCAACTTGTTGCCATCAACCCACCCTCGTAGCCTCGTGCAAATAGTCTACATGGAATGAGGCCGTAAAAGCCCTTGTTTTGACGTAACATCTTGCGTAGAAACGGGTCAGATAACGTGATATAAAAGGACACGTAAACATAAGAACAGGAAACGGGTCACCTCGTCGCGTCTTGCATTTTGGCATGCAGGAGGCTAAACGCTGTGGGCTTATTCTTTATGTATGTGTTTTACGATTTTTGGTTAAAATTTTTGAATTTTAGTTGTTTGTGATAGAGATTATGAAAAGAGATACTCGCTTGCGATTTTGGATGGTACAGATGATAGCTTTTTAACGTGTACTACAATTAATTTATAGACCCTGTCTTGAAATAATATTTCGTTTGAAAGTTAAGTACTGTAGCAAAAACTAATTGACGATTTCAAAAGCCGGTTTTAAAAGTAGGCTTTTAAGAATAAGAAACTATGAACTGCGTGCCTGAGTTACGAATACTATGTATGGTGCGTGCTTCAATGCCTAAGCAAAGCTAAGCCGATAGCCATCACGGACGGATGCGTGGATGATTGATCGATCCCAGCTCACAGACCGGTGATGAGCTTGTGAAGTAGCAAGTACTATACGTACCTCTGGCAGCCGCGGCGAGCGCTGGCCTCTTTCCATGGCGTCGCCGGCGTCCATTGCCGCACTGCAAGCTAGTCCTTGAAATCGTCAAGTGCTTTTTGTCACAACTCCCGGGAGCGCCTTTGCTTCGGGCCGGTGGGAGCCTGAGATAGAAATGAGAGGGCAAGCAACGCGGCTTATATACGCAGCGCAGGCAGGCAAAGGGCGGCACGCAAGAGAGAGAGAGAGAGAGAGAGAGAGAGAGAGAGAACAGGTAAGCGCGTCTCATTGTCCCAGTGAAGATATAATATTAGCGCGAGATCAATTGATACCAGCGGTTGCGCAAACGCAAAAGCATGCGTTCCGCACGGGTAACGCGCACATGGGTAAATACTAGTCTGCTGCACGGAAGCGTCATAGAATATGACTCGGGAGTGTAAAAGCAGTTAAGCCCTAATGGCTTTTATTTTAAGTTTGATGGATGCCTGCTCACGATACAGGAAGTTTCCATGCAGGTTTTGGCGACCTTCACAAGCCTGTTTGATTTGTCTCTGCTCCTGAGGGAGGGCTTGTCGTGCGATCTGCACTTTTCAGGACAGCGTGCCGCGATGGTAACTTTCTGTCGAATTTTTTTTGCTCCAATCTTCTTGCAGAAACGTGCCTAATTTACTTTGGCGCTAGCTAAGAAATATCTGTCTCAGGCTCTCAGCTTAGTTGTTCACTGTCAGAAGAATATTCAGTTCACTGTCTTCGATCGATGCTGGAAACAAGAGATGTATTGTATCAAGGACTCAGGGCAGAAGCGTAGTTAGGCTCAAATATCATGCGCGATGTGGTCGAATACTTTTCCACTTTCAGGTGCGTTTCAGGTTTCTTTTCATTTCTGACAACTTTTAGGTATTACTGAGCCTCAGAACATGAGCAGGTTCCAAATAATCATGCTAACTTTTAGGAACCGAACGGTCCTAGTTTGCAAGTAGAAATAAATTTGAGAAGAGTGCTTAATAAAGTAACATGAAAGTGCTTATTCGGAGGTCGCTTTGGGTGTTACAGAGCAAGCTTTGAACAAGATCAAGAACGTGAAGTGTGTCATTGAGGTGGATGGCCCTTTTCAGTCTCTTCCACCCCAAGTCATATTGAGATGTCAAACATTCCTCAACACAAAGAGTAACCTTTCGAGGAACCGTTAGGCTCTAAGCTTGATCCCTCTTTCAAGTCGAAGCCATCATCTTAGGAGTTCACCCCTTGGAGGCTTGCTTGTTCAACTCCCAAAGACAGAGCGAGGAAGTCCAATATCAAGCTGTTGAAGAAGTTGGACATTATTAGGAGGAATGATGAACTGGATGAAGACATGATAGATAGTAATGCGAAGCAATTAAAAGGGATGTTTCCGTAGGGTTGCTTAGTCGCTTGCACGTTTAGATGATGCCTTGTGGCCTGTGGGGCCTTGTTGATGGTGTTTCTTTGACGGTTTCTTAGGCTTTATTCTTCTTCAGAGTCTTTTAATTTGGTGTAGCTTGTTGCAGTAGCAGCTAGTGTAGTTTATTGTGTTACATGGTATCTTGATGTGTAAGAGATAGTGTAGTTAGGATTGGTTGGTATTTTCTTTCTCCATGTGTTCTTTAGGACAACAGATGTTATAGGGGTTAAACTTTTTGGGTTAGTGGACCAGTGTTAGTTTTTTTTTAAAAAAATGAATGGTAGACTCTACCGTCAGTTTAAAAAGAAATGCTATCTGCAAAGATGTACCTTCGAGACTCCAGAGCATAAATAAAAAAAGGATGAATTGGTGATTTGCTTTATCTTTCATTGAAATGACAAGTGATGTCTCACTGACATGCAGGACCTGGTCCTGTATGTCAGTGAGATATCACGGGGCATTTTATCAAGTAGCAAAGAAAGATAAGATATCATAAGGTATTTTATCAAATAGCAAAAAAAGATAAGATAAATCATCAGATCTCCCAATAAAAAATTACATGCACCTATCTGGCTATCTGCTACTTACAGCTACGTCAGCTGCTAAGGATAACGGTCAAACTCCGAGACAACAGGTGATGAGGTGAGACTGTGGCTTCTTTCCACAAATATTTCTTCTTTCCCCAGCATTCACTATCAGTAAGAAACTAAGCATTGGGCAGTTGGGCGGCACTGCACGAGCTATCCTGACTTCCTGAATAGCAGTCATTGTCGCTGCTTTTTGACGAAAAGACCGGGAGCTGCTTTTCATTAAGTAAAAGGAGAATTTACAGTGAACAGTACCGGCAACCGAAGAAAAGCAAACAGGAAATCGATACCAGCGTATTTAGTAATCTGACTCATGTTCAATCATTGCGGATCTTTTTGACCACTTTAAGTGTTCGATCAACATTCACACAAGCAGTTTAAAGTAAACTTCTTGTCCATGATGGACTCTATACCGGCTTCCACTATCGTGGTGTCCTAAGGTATTTGTACCGACTAGAGTCAAACGTGGTTACTCGAGGCACTTCGTATTACAAATCTTCATCGTCATTTTCTGAGACTCTGTTCCATCTCTGAGCAAGGTGTTATTCCCATCGCCGAGCAGGTTACTGTTTCGGTTTCTGAGTAGATCACTGTTTCCATTGCCGACTAGGACTATGTTCTTTCCTCGTCTGGGGCTCTGGTTCCCAAGACTATTTATACCTCCTATAAGCCTCATAACAGATAGTACACATACTTTAAGTTATCTATACATGTAATATGCCAAGAACATTATACAACTTCTCCACACAGTACCGGGCATACCTTAGCAGAACAGTGTGGCCAAGCACATGAATAGAATCATCATAAAAAAAGGTGTGTTACATGCTATCCATGTCTAGTATGTCAAAGAGTTTTTGGATTAAAGCCGCTTCCACTGCTTGTCATTTGATCAATCGATCACCGAACACTGCTATCGACAAGAAAACTCCAATCGGTACGTGGTCTAGTTCTCCTGCAACTACTCGAGCATAAATATTTCTAGTTGTCCTGCTTACACACATACTGATAAAGGTAAGCATGAGCCAAGAGACGTTAAGTGCATCTTCCTCGGTTATAAGCCTGGAGTTAAAGGTTATAAGTTGTGAAATCCTGAGACTCAAAAGGTAATTGTGAGCAAAAGTATTACTTTTATTGAGTCCACTTTGTTAAAAGAAATTACCAGTGATGCACCTATTAAGAAGCTACATAAGACTAGTGTGCAAGTGGAGTACATCGTTGATTCAGGGTTCTCACCAAAGACCGATAAGGAGAATACATAGAATATCCCTATTCAAGCTCCGACCATTAATCTTCCGATAGGAACTTATTGGAACCAACAATCCATTGCAATTGTTTAGGAAAGGAGGAAAATTCAGCCCTCAAAGAGATTAATTGAAGAAACCAACATTGTGGCTTATTGTTTGAATATGGCAGAAGACATTGAAGGCACTAGCAAACCTTCAACTTATTCAAAGGCCACTTATTCTAATGAATCAGAGAAGTGGATGACTGACATGCATCAAGAAACGAAATCCCTCGAGAAGAATTCTAGACCTTAATTGCTACATGTACACAAAGTTGTACCAAGATTATCGCCACTACCTAATGCTTGAACTCTAGCGACTGTCCCATCGCTAGTTCCATCAACAACTCTGACTTGGTGACTTTCAGCAACATCAACTCGGTGATTTTGTATCGTCTCGACTCCATTTCATGATTTGGCTTTGTTGTGGGGGTGGCCCAACCCCCCGTGACTGGGCTGTGCAACTAGTACAACATGTAATAGGCCCAATAGTGTAGAGGAATATACCAGTGTAAATATACCAATGTACCCTCATGCTTTGTAAGTACTAAGGGGTAGAATGGGGATTTCCCATTCTACCCCACTCATATATATATAAACCCCCAGGAGGGGCAAAGGAGGAACATCCTCTCATTCTCACCAACTCTCCCACAGATCTGGCTCTCCTTCCTCTTCTACTAATCCCCTTCTCTACTGTTTGGCCTATAGTCACAACAGGCTCCATACTGAGCGTCCACATGTGCTCTAACCGTGATGATTGTTCTAGCACCAGGTTCACCAACACCATTGCCCACGCCACACGGCGTCAAACCTAGGTGTTGTCCTACACCATATACGTCGATGATCTACTACCTCAATAAATCATCTTCCATCAAGAGATTGTGTCATCGGCTTTGCATAATTTTTTTGTTGGAGGTAGAGTTCATTGCAATTCAGGCCGATATGCTTATTATTGTTGGGATCCACATGAGATTAATTATTGACAATTTCTTTGATGATCCGTCATCTATTATGGGTTAGTATGACAAGATCCGCACATATAGAGTTTAAGGTGGAGTTGCAAACTTTCAGCGCAACACTATTATGGAGTTAATTTGGGCTATGTTTGATCGTTGAGAGTTTGTAAAAAAAGAAAAAAAATCAATGTCAATTGTGGGGACAATTGAATTTGATGTTTCAATTATCGTCTAAATATGTTACAATATGACTCAGTTATGCGATCGTTATAGACACTTTGCCAACATTAGTTCTCAAGAATTTGATGACACCTTGTTTCAAAGTAAAGGTTTTGCTCTAATTTCAGTCTAGGATGAAGGATTTAAGTGCAAGAAGTTTGTTTTTGCGTTGATTCCACAATGTTTGTCCAGTTGTCGTAGTTCATTATGAAGGGTATACTACATTTTATACTCTATTTGTGACACCTCGGCCCCTGTAGAATTAAGCCCATGATGGCCCATATGTGTGTGTGCACATGATAGTGTGGATTAGTCTCACCTTATGTAAGAGCCCAGATATTAACATCCGGATTCCTCTGTGATTCCACCGCACTATTCCCTGGATCAGTAGATAGTGCTCACAGATTACAGTTCGGAATATCAAAGTTCATACCATGCGGAAACGTAAATATAATAGTAGACTTACTCATGGGCCGATTAGGCCGAAATCAATAAATTGCAGCAGCGTAAGAACGAAGCACACAGGTGGGACCTTCAGGACATGCCCACAGGCAGCCAACTGGAGGTTCGCGACCTAGCCCTTGACGTCTTCATCTTCTTGGCCAGCTTGTCCAATCTTGTTGCTGAGGCGAGGTGATTTGATTTCCTGATTCTGAATTTTTGTCGCAAAAACGAGCATGAGCACTCCGACCCCGTGCTCCGCGAGCCGATACACAGAATGCAATTAAATAGTATGCATGGCTTAACAAAGGAAAGGCTCGGGCTATTTTAATTTGCGTAGAGTGCTTTTGAATACAATTAATTAAAAAGTCCTATGACTTAGCAATTTTGGAACAAATCATAATGTACAAGGAAATGCATTATTAATATCGATTCAGATTCCATCCACCGTTACATGGTATCTGCACCATATAGCAATTTCTTCAGCGTTATAGCCGCTTAACTTACCACTGGGACGACGCCCAGGACAATTCCAAACCAGGGCAGTCCTTCGCCCTTCAAGTTTCCATTCCCAGTTTCCAATGTTTTTGAAACAGAACTATATCCAGTTAAGTTCCCATGTCTGCCCATGACCGTGGGCACGGCTATTCGAATAGTTTTGACTCTGCAGAGTTTGTACACTTTCACCACAAGAGATGAACTATCCTTTTTGCCAACATGCTTCCTTAGGCATGAGACCCAGATAATTTATCACAAAACCTTTACCTTACTCCGATCTAGCTAGACACCACCCACGCTGAGGTTTCACCGCTGAAGGGTTACACCACCACAGTCAGAAGCCCCCTCTTGCGCCGTGCGAGTACAGTACACCCTGTGCCTCACTGTGAGTAAACCAGTACACCCTGGCACCCACTTCCCTCGGTGATGTCTGAACTAAACCCTTGCAAGTTATTCAGCTAGGTCGTACCCATTATAGACTTGTGGTTGTACTGTTTTACACGGGTTGACATGACAAGATTCGGTCCTTAAAGTCACCCGGATGGTTCTACCACATTTCATGATTTGTGCTCCCACCGCACCACATACCAGCCCCCAAACCATCCATCCAGGTGTTTAAGCAAGTTGGGATTTTTGAGAGCATAAAATAACCATATCAAAGGATACCAGTCATTCCCACCATGACTGCCCAACCAATTTTTCTCAGGATTAAAAGTGATGCTTGGGCGCTCTCGCGCCCATGAGTACCTAAGCAAAACTAAGCATGGCGTATAATTAGGGACTTATTTTCAAAAGTTACCATTATAATTTTGCTAGGGCGACAATGTTCGCACATTCAAATATTCCAAAGGAGGGGTAATATTATCCAAGGTAAACAATAGGCACATAACTAGATTATTGAATTAAACATGTATTTTCATAAACATAACAGCATGCAAATTGGATAATTTAAATCAAAGTAATTTGCAGAAAATATTGGTTCAACATGATCAAAGTATTGACTCGCCTGGCGCGGTTTACCGCGGACTTTGGCGCACACGATGCTTTCTCTTGAGCTTCTATTCTTCATCTTCACTTCGAGCTTGATCTCGTTTGATCCACTGAATCTTCACGACTCCCAATTTCTAATTACGCGACAAATGACTGAATGCAAATAAAAGTAAATAACTCAAAAAGATCCAAATAAATCCGAATAATTTAAATGGCCGGTTTAATTTATTTTATACATGTATTACGATTTGAGAATAGCAGAGTGATTCGGTTTAGTGTGTTGCAAACACAGCAGTAGCTGGGTTTGAGTGAGAGAACGAGTTATCTGAATAACTTTACCGTGAGGGAAAATTTTAGGATAATAAAGGATCATAAGTAAGGAAGTATCTACAGGGATTATTTTACTTTGGAGAAGAAGTGGCCAAACATAGCCGATTGGAGAAAGACGAAATTCGATCTTTTTATTAATAACCTCTTTTATTATTTTCGTATTTATCAAGGAAGTTCCATGAGTTAGGTAGACCTATGTATCGATGTATGAGTCTGGCTGGGTATGTATTCCTTGCAACTTAGGTTATGGTAAAGGCATACTGGACTGATGGATGAGATCTGTACTTATTCTATAAATCTTTTAGTCAAAAGTATTATAGCACTTGGATATCTTTATTAAGTTTTTAGAATAATCTCTGATATAGGCTTTTACTTATTTAATTAGATTAAGATAAATAGCAAAGGCTCAATATTCATTCATATATGGTAGTTGATTAAAATTTAAATCTCTAATAATCCCATTATCATATTTTATGTATCTTCATTCATATGGGTCCTAACTTGTTATATATGCAATTATGCACAATACTATTATGTAATAAAGCTAGTGTTAAGATTTAATTAATGGCACTATTATTAGCTTGTTCATACTCTAGCTGCTATTAGGCTTAGCTTCACTTCTAATTCTAGTTTAAACTCGGCTATCGGGGCAGAGCTTGGGATGCAGTATTTTATGCGACCCTAATTACCCGCGTTATTGTTTAAATGTTTATTTTAGAGTATTTACATGCCTGTGAGATTATTTTTGATACTTGATGACTTAGGGCTATTACATTTTAGCACATGTATATTATTATGTCCTTTTAATTTGAGTGCTCTCTAAAGTGCTACTGCTAATGATATTTTATCCCTTTATAACTCGAGCCTGCCATGCATGATGATAATTGTCATCGGTATTAAATTAAAGCCACTATTTAAGATTGCATGGGCGGCAATATGCTACTGATAGGGTTTATATTCTGATATTTGTTATTTGCTTTAATTAGAATTTGCTTGCCTAGCAAGGTTATATTTCAACCCTGGCTAATTAGCGACACCTACCATTAGGATTTATTTAATGGCTGCACTTTAAATATTGGGCATATATGTGTATATTTTATTTAAGGGTATCTTTACTAATTTGGATAATTAACCAAAGCCACTCTTTCTATATTAATACCTTTAATTAATAATTAGATTTAATATAAACAATAAAGGTTCATTACCTTTTCATATGTGATATTTAACTAAATGTTAAATCCTAAATAACCTTATTCACATCCTAATGTAATTTATTGGCTTCCATGGATTAATCCTAAATTTAAAATCTCTAATAATTTTATTTACCTTCTAATTAAATATTATTAGCTTCTCTACATTATTCCCTAGTTTTCCCTGATTTTTATTAATTAAAAAGAGCTACAAAAATTAGGACAAAAAGTAGGGAAAAAGTTGCAACTAACCGGAATTGAACTCAGGACCTCACGGCTTGGAGATTCTTAACGCGAGTGCTGCTAGCCAAATGGGCCGAAGCCTGGGCTGACTGAAGCAGAGGGGGAAAAGAAGATGAAGTGAGGAGTGGCTGCGGCACAAACCGAGGAAATGGCCGGCGCACGGTGTCGGGGTCACCGGCGGCGGAAGGTGGCCGGGGAGGTTGTGGTACCGAGCAAAATGGGGTGCACAGAGGGTGGGGAAGCTAGGGGTGGCGGCAATTTTGCCGAAGCGGCGGCGAGGCGGGAGGGCCATGGTGCGGGGCGGCCGGCGATGAGGTAGAAACGGTGCGCCGGCGGCCGGGAAGGAGAGAGGGGGAATTAGCGTGCGCATGAGCAACAGAGAAGGCAGGGGAAGCTCACCAAGGGCTTGGCCGTGCCGGGGCAAGGCTGAGGTGGGCCGGCGTCGAGCGAGTGTGGCGACGCAGAGGGGCTCGTGTGGAGGGAGCTTCTCGGGCGACGAGGACGTCGGCCGCCGGTTGGAGGAGATTCGGGGTCACGCGGTGGTGCTCCACCCTCGAGGAATCGAGAAGCCATGCTCAACGCCAGTGACAACGATAAAAATGGCGGTTTTGGCCGGCGGCAGGGAGGAACGGCCGCACGGCTAGCTGAGGGCACCAGAGGCCGATTACCCGAGGGAGGAGGGAGGGGGCTTCCTGAGGCGCGCCATAATGCGGTCGGAGTGGTGGATCCTCGCCGGAGCGGTCGGGGCGGCGTGAAGCAGCTACGGCCTGCGCACGGTCGGAAATGGAAGAAGAGGCAGGGGAGGAAGAGGAGTGGCGCGGGGCTTCTTAAGGTCACGGAGCGTTGCAAAGAAACCGTGGGCGACGGGGGAAAACCGTGGGCGGGGGCTGTGCATGGAGGCCACGTGGAGAAAATGTGCTGAGCTCGACGCCACGCGGAGAAAATATGTTGAGCTCGGCGCAGAGAGAAAGAGAGGGGAGGAGGAAGAAGAGATGCGGGCGAGGGCGCTCGGGCCACTGCGCAGAGAGAGAAAGGCGCGGGGGAGAGGGCCCAGCCGGCAGTGAGGAGAATCGGGAAGGAGAAAAGAAAAGGAATGGGGCCACTTGGAAGAGAAGTAAGAGAATTAGAGATTAAAAAGCTTTAGTGGTGAATTTATATTTTGAATCTTGAATTTGGATTTCTATTTTTATTTTGTATTAAATAAATTTTTGAGTATTCAATTCTTGGGTTTTGCATGTTAATTGAATAAAGAAGGGATTTTTGGTTTTGCCATTTATGGTAATGTTCTAGTATTCTTTATGGATTCATGTTATTGACCCGAATTTAAATTCAGGATGTTGATATTTTGAATTCAAGCTTTAAATTTCTAACTATTAAATGAGAGCTATTATTACTATTATTATTATTTCCAAAATGAGATTTTGTATTTTTAACCCAGGTTTCTCTCTTTCTATACTGGATCATCTTTTCAGATTCTTATTTTAAATTTTAATTCTCTATTATTTAAACTTGTTTATTTCTTTCTTGACCTTATGACTTTTTGGAACCCGCACCAAATTCAAGAAAACCTCATAAAAATCCAAATTCAAATAGAATATATTGCAAAAATAATTCAAGAAATTCATATTCTCAAATTCTATATTTTTGGGATGTTACACCTTATTAGTTTAGCTTAAGAAGCACTAACATATAAGCCTAGGGGCTTCCAATGGTAGCAACCTACGGTTAACCGTTTTGCGCGAAGCGAGGACGAAAGTGCAAGTGGATTGCTACGTGTGCGTGGCTTATCTAGAATGGGGTTAGGCCTAAGCTGGTTGGACCCTAGGGTGTTACACTATTGATAGCACAATAGATACTTTAATCTAGACAATTTTACAGGAGCAGTTTCAATCATGTCATGAAATTCAATTACCTTTGAAGTCGGTAGTTTGATGTACGTGATAACCACACGTGCTAGTTGCTATTTTAGTGAGCGTTGTTTATCGAGTTTTGTGTTTCAGGTTGAGCATGTCAAATTTTGTGATATGAGTTCTTCGCTATCTCTTCAGTGCCACATGTGATATTTTGACTTATATCATTTGACGATTGAGCATTTATTTCAGGAGGTCAGTTGCATAGACTCAAACTTTTGTTGGGGGTATTGAATTGCTGAAAACCCATATTTCTTCATATGTTTTGTTGATAGCTGTGTGTTTAGATCTTCTAGTGGTTTGCTCAAATTTGCTTTTTGACAAGTGTTTGGATAAAACGTTTTCGTCTTTCTTGTTGGTGATTGGTTCGATAGACTTTCAAGACATAAGGTTTGTTGAAGAAGACTTATTTTGAGGAGATTTTCATATTTTTCAGCACAGGAGGAATTTGGCTCAAGGTGGAGATTGTTGTATTTTGTTATTTGAATCTAGTCGGGTCTGACCACTGCTAGTCTTTCCAACAGCTTGAAGAGTCAGATTTGGTTTCGCTTAATCAGTGCGAATTGGTCGAATGTTATGATTGAAATCATGTTCTTATCCGTGATGGACTCTGCACTGACTTACACCATTGTGCTGTCCTAAGGTGTTTGCGCTAACTGGAGTTAGATGTGACTATTCGAGGTGTTTTCAACTACAACTCTTTACCGTCATCTTCTAAGACTCTGTTCCATCTTCAAGCGGCATGTTGTTCCTATCTCTAAGTAAGTTACTATTCCAATTTTTGACTAGATGTCTGTTTCCATTACTGACTAGGATTTTGTTTCTTGCTTGTTTGGGACTCTTGTTTTCAAAGTTATTTATACCTCTTATAGGCCTCATGATAGATAGCACACACGCTTCAAGTTATCTACACATATAATACGCTAAAAATGTTCCGTAACTTCCACTTCATACATTGATTTTGTAATCGATAGCGTTGCTTCCTCTAGTGTTTGGTCATAATTGACACGATCCATGCCCCCTTTTCCTGTAATAATACAAACAGTCCTTATTAGATTAGTGTAATTACGTACAAAACGTAAAGCAGTCTTTCTGAAGATTGTTACGCCACTCTAGCCGGATTTTATTATATTCTCAGTGCACAAACACTTTAGTTCCTCACTTATTGCCCATTTCGTGAACCAATTGGTTTATATCTAACGACCAGCACTTGGCAATTCACACGATTTGGTCATGTGTTTCATTGTTGACATTACCCTTTTGCTGATTAAGAATGTCAGGTCACATAGTTTTTCATCTGAAGATCACTTTGATATTAAAATAGCTTGAGATGGGGGTCACAGAAAATTTTAGTTCGGTCAACATTCGACCAATACACCTTAGAAGTTAGCGTACTATCCTGACTGCTGTCCTTTTGCAGTGTGCTGACAGCTGCCAAGCTCAAAAGGATGGAGAATGCAGTAGATGAGGCTAAAGTGCTTGAATCCATTTAGGTTTGGTTTTATACGGTTGTTTATATGTATTTTCACATGTTCAAATTCCCAACTGCATGAAAACAAACAACATGTGATGCCGGATTAACAAACAGATACTGTAAGGAACGTACTGAAAACGGGAGATGTGTTAATTTGGTGTTGAGTGACACAACGCTAGCCTTGTCTTCTTGTCGAAATATTACACAAAGTCACAAATGAAAAAAAAACATATTACGTGCACACACAAATAATACCTTTTTCTTTTGAAAAGATCACACAGATGAATAAGCATTATCGGCACGTGCAATTTAGGGGGATCCTTCAGTTTGTTTGCGTTTGGTCTGCATGCAGGACACCGTTGTTATGTGGTTGTTGAGATGTTCAACTTCCAGAGAGAAGTTTCAGTAAAATTGACAAAAAGACTCATCTTGTGAGATAAGATAAACAAATGATCTGTTGACAGTTGACTGAAGAAAAGTTACCAGCTACTAATATCTACACCCTCCCATGCCCGTCAGTCCAGCCGTGATGCATGGATCGTATCACCTGTGGCGAAATCAACCTGTACGGCTTCTGTTCTATGCTTTGAAGGTTGAATCACGCTTGAGGCATTAACCTACCAAAAATAAATCCGTAGTCAACTAACCCGATATAATTTATAGTGATGACTAATTAGTCTTGTTCTTCCGAACAGGCTGGCTCAAAAGCCAAGAAGGGGCGCATTCAGATTGAACCGCACCCAAACCTACCCAAACAGTCCGATCCATGCCGACACTGAATCAAGGTCTTATGTTTGAAAAGGTTGGTGGATAAGTTGATGAGCCGGTAGTATTCAGAGATGCGACACCAAAAGTGGATAAACAAAGAGGAACGGCATCTATGCTTCGACTGTCGTTGGACAATTCGATGCGATTTAGCCGCTTGTACTGCCCAACATGAAGATTGAAGACCAACGAGTTCAACAACCTCGGCTGACGAAACTCATGAAGCGCATGGGTGCCTCACCTACCGCAAGGCTAATTTTCTCTGCCGTGCCAGTTGCCGCCGGCCGTTGCATGCAGCTCTAGAACACGTAGATACTAGATAGTCGTCAAGGAACGGACTACGGAGGTTAATATCCGTTGGAATTAATCTTTTTTTTTATTTAGTAGTGTCCGAGTCTCTAATAGCATTTGATTTGTTGCCGTGTACGAGTCGAGTCCGTGTATGAGTCCATAGTAGAAGCTAAGTTGGGTTGTTGAGTTTATTTATGAGTCTCGTAACCAGCCTTTATAAGACACAGTCTAGTCGTGTAAGGAGGTAAGCGAATGAGAGCGATTGGATGCGATCGAGAAGTTTAGGAAGAAAAATAAGAGTAGAAAAGCGGAGTGCTTTTGGCTCCCAGGAAAATAATTTGTGTTCGCGCAGGGGCGAAGCCAGACAACAGGAGCATTGGGGTCACCTCCATTGCACGATAGTGTCCCCTTCATCGATGAACGGTAACAAACAGTGGTTTTTTTTATAAGATTTCCTAAATTTTATTGGGGTCACTGGGCCCCAATGCACTTTCACTGGCTCGTCCCTGTGTTTGCGTGTTTCATCTAATGCATATACCAGGAGCAGAGGAGCTGCGCATTGGAAATACGGGTGCTCGACGTACTCAGAAGATCACGAGTACCATAGCGAAGAAGTCGAAACACTCAAGCGCAGTCGGAGTACGAGTACGTGCTATCTAGTCGAAGTCTTCTAAACATGTGCTCAAAACGAGCAAAGTCGTCCACGAGCAAGCGGTCAAAAGCACGCGGAAGCAGTTGAAGACTACAGAGTAGTTGTAACCAACAGTGTGGTCATAACCAACAGTGGTATCAGAGCCTACTGATCTTGGTGATACCTGAAGATCATGGGCGAGAAGGCGAAGACCCAAGGTAGGCTAATCTCCCTCTAGTACTCTCTCCTAACCACCGATAATTACCCGGTATGGACAATGAAGATGAAGGCGAACATGCATGCCCAGGGTGTTTGGGGTGCAATCGATCCGAAGGGGAAGGACAAGGAGGTAGACAACAAGATAGATCCGACGGCGCTTGTCGTGATCTATCAGGCGGTGTCAGATTTGATGATGCATCAGCTCGTCAGGAAGGAGACAGCACGGGAAGTGTGGGAGACGCTACAGATGATACACAAGGAAGTTGATCGTGTGAAGGAGGTGTGTCTCCAGAATTTACGAAGTGAGTTTAAGAATCTCCAGATGGGAGAGACCTAGTCGGTGGACGAGGTTGCCGGCAAGCTAACTTCGCTATACAATCAGATTAACTCTCTTGAAGATAAGATGGAGGAATATGTGGCTGTGAAGAAATACTTGTGCATCCTTCTAGAGAAGTATATACCTGTCGTCACCATGCTCATGTACTCCTCCAACCTGGACAAGAAGAAGATCGAGAAGATCACTGGCTCCCTCAAAGTGCACGAGGAGCTACTGAAGGAGTTTCAGTCACGTAACGAGTAGGGATCCCAGTCTCATAACCAGCAGTTGTTGTTGTTAAAGGGAGATGCAAGGAGTAGTGGCACATCAAGCAGCCGCGGGCGAGGTGGCCAGAGTGGTCAAGGCAGCAAAGGTGGCCGTGGAGATAAGGCTGGGTAAGGCGATGGTGACAGATCCTGTGATAAGTCACATGTCAAGTGTTTTAAATGTGACAAGTATAGGCACGACGCGTTGGAGTGCCTCAGCCACATAAAATGTTTTAACTACGACAAGTATGGTCACTACGCTTCAGACTGCTGAAGCAAGAAGAAGGACGAGGAGGTAAACCTCACCAAAGCAGAGGAGGATAATGAGATGGCATTACTTTTTTCTTTATGTGTCGAAGAGGCAACAGGTATGGTGATGTTGAATGAGAAGAACGTAGTTCTTAAACTACACACAGAGAAAGATAGCCACGATCACACTAATCTATGGTACTTGAACAATTGAGCATGCAATGATGGGAGATCGCCCCATGTTTCATGAGCTCGATGAGAAGATTTTAAGCAAAGTCATGTTTGGCGATGTCTCCACAGTGCAGATAAAACGCAAAGGATCGATGTTGTTACAATGCAAGAACGACGATTAGACGTTCATGTCTGAAATTTAGTTTATACCGAGTCTATATAATAACATACTCAGTCTTAGACAGATGACAGAAGAATGGTGCAGGGTGATGCTGTAGGATGAATTCTTGCGTGTCTATGACAAGAATATCAAGCTCTTGATGAAGGTGAAAATATCTCCGAATGGGTTATACAAATTTTTTTGTAAACTTGTAAGCCGATTTGTCAGAAGAGAAGCACGGGTGGACATGGTGTAGGGGATAGCGACTCGAGAAGTACACACTGCGTGCAAGCAACTGGCGCACAAGGCGACGTGCATACAGGCACTACAAGTGGCAACCCGGGTGGTCAGGAGCAGTCTCATCGATCTTGATGGCTTCCCCTCAGCTGAACTTTGCTTTGCCTTAACTGCGTCTCCCTGACCATAGACTCTTGCTAGTCCCATGAATAACCAAATCACCTTCTTCTATTAAGGATCATGCATTGGTTTGTGGGTCAATGCCTCGATGAGTCGACCACACGAGGATCAACAAAAAACCACCTTGTGGTCGAGTGCATATCTCCTCACCTCGAAGGCTCCTTAGTGAGTCGAGAACTCCTCGCAAGGTCATACCTAAGGTGAGTTGAGTATCTAGCACTTCTGTGCACACCTACTCGTGCTGCGGGTGACCCTTTAGAGAGTCAGTTAATAGGCACATCAGTGTATGACTCATCACCTCACAAGCAACTCATCAGTCCTTAGTACTTCGCATCCCAGTGCATTTCTAGTCATTGGGTTAGTTCGCCTAGCAAGGGGCAACACTTCACAATGGCTTCGGCTCTGTATGATACGACTCGACATACATGACATTCTCTCTACCAAGCTCGACTTGATCTGTCAGCATCTTCTCAGTCACACGTGTCCATTGGATTGATCATTTACATCGACAAGCGCCAGTACATCACCTCAGCGTGGTGTGATTTGCCTCAAGGCCATCCCTCGACAGAGCATAGATTTGTGTTGGGCACTCCTTACTTCATGGGGCACGCCTCTATGAGCTGAGCACGTGGCACGCCTCCAAGCTTCTAGCACCGTGCCTCGCCGAGCCGAGCAGACAATGGCTTAGTGTGTATCCCCTCACCTTGAAGGTTGAACCTCATCAGGCTAGTCTCAGGTATGCTCTCCGACCTTGAACACCTCGGTGTGTTGGCATGTATTGATCGATCAGTCTTGAGATGTTGTCCAACTCAACATTGCCAATAGAGCTTACGCATAGAGATGCGTACGCCCTAGTCGGCTTCACGCACCTTGAAGCTCCGTCGCACCTTGGGCTAGTGACATACCCGCATTCATCCTGACGAGTTCATGCAACGACCCGTTTATCTAAGGACTCGGCGCATCTTGAACTGGTAAGTTAGGTGTTTATTTCTAACATGTTCACATGGATCAACCTTTTGCACCCCTAAGTTCTATCATCCTTCAGTGTCCATGTCTAAGCAAGTCAAGCTTGGCACCCCCGCGCATACCTTCTACTCTTGAATGCCATAAGTTGAGAAACTGACTTCACAAGGCACTTCTTTGGGCCAAATCCTAACCCCGCGCCTACACATAACTTCGGCATCTGGGCGGTCGACATTTGACTCCTTAATTATTCACTACCCCATGTCCTTCTGCGTGCCTGTGAACTCTCTAATATGACTCAAAATTGGTTGAGCGAAGTAACAACCCTTTGGTGAACATTTAGGGAACCCAACTCGAAGGCGCGGACATGACCTATCATCTAAAGTTTGCACAAGGACTAAGATAGTTTAAATGTTGTCGAAACGCATCGCATGCTACTAGTGGGATCATTCATCCAAGGCAGTGCATCGACCCCTTTTGCAAGTCAGTACATCGGCCCGGGTGGGCGGTTGACGACCACCCAGATCGGTGAGGGGCTACTGTTGAGGGAGGGTCCCCGCGCCACCTCAGGCCTACAACCACCTCAGAGCGATGACACCTATTGCAGGGTCTACCCTGGACGAGGTACGCAAGATCGACTCCAGAGGGATCTGGGGGCAACCTCGAGTGAGGTACGCAAGACTAACCCCAGAGGGGTCTAGGGTCAACCCTTGGCGTGGTACACAAGATTGACCCCGGAGCGGTCCAGAGCCAACTCCAGATGAGGTATGCAAGATTGACCCGAAAGGGTCCGGGGCCGATCCCGGAGTCTCGGACATGACAAGGCCCGCATGGAACAAATGACGTGGATGCCCCTATGAGTAAGCTTGACTCTGAGAGCAAACTTGTAACTTTACTCGTTTCCCTCTCCTCCTTATAAATAGGACCTCTTGTAATGGAAGAGGAAGGATATCATTTTATAATCCTATACACCCATATTGAATACACTTATTGGTTGACTAATTCCCCTTTAGTCCCTCCATATCCTCAACAGTCTCCGTAGCATCCAGCTCCCATGGCCGCCTTGTGGGTGGTGGCAATTTTGGTGCCTCGCTGCTAGATCTATCACGTATAGGGTTGCAGTGGTGTGGCGTGGTGAAAGCAGAGGCACAGGCAGGAGGGCGTCATGGCGAATATGAAGGGAGACCGTGACATTGCGCTAGATAGGATAGGGAGATCGATGATTAGGAGGTGTCACCTGAAACAAAACCAATTTTGCAAAATAAAAAATTGGAGTTTAATTTCCGTTTTGGATTTGGTTTCTTGCTTCCTCAATCTAATCTGCACGAATCTCCACTCAATCTAGCCCCAAATCTCCACCGTCACTGTCTGAACGGAGGGAGTTAGCGCTGCTACTGTTCACGGTCAAACCGTTTTCGCCGCTGCCATCGTTGCCCGCCTGATTTTTCTGCCGCCGCCAACTCCTTTCTTCTCCGCCAAGCTCCGGCCCTCTCCCGTGACTTCTAGCCCTAGCCAAGTCTCCTTGCTTAGCGCCAACGCCACCCCACGACAGATATTTTTGCCGTTCTCCCAAAAACAGCTGCCGCCGCACTGGTTTACCGCCGCCCGAGCCTTCTCGTGCCATCTCAAGCTCTCCTGTCGCCACTGCCTTGCTGCCATCACCCGACGCCGTACACCTCCCTTTGACAAACCTACCAGCTCCTCCCTTGACTCACTGCAAGCTTCCGGGCCGAAATTCGCTAGCGCCTCCCCAGCCCTAAAAATCCTCTTCCTCGAACCACCTTAGCTCGTCTATAAAAAGTCCTAAGCCTTCCTCTCTGAGACCCATGCATGCCCAGCAAGCTACCACTGCCCCCAATTGGTCCGGCATCACCCTCCTCGCCGGCAATCCTCAAAAACACTCAAGTAAGCTCGAAATCTAATTCTCCTTCCCCGGTCCCTTCTAGTTCGATTCCTTGCACCTGCAGTCTCCTCAACCTCCCAAGAAGTTGTCCGAACCGTCGCCTTAAGCTCTCGAGCCGTCTCCTTCTCTGCCGATGAAGTCCACCGTCGGCCGCATTCACCCCACCGTGGCCGGCCTCGCACGGCCTTCCCCGGCGCAAACTACCGTCACCCAAGCCTTCCCCAGTAAACCTAGATGGGTAAACCACCATCAATTTCAAGCGAGAACTCGCCGATCGCCCATATGCCGTCAAAAATCGTGCCGCACTCCCGAGCTCGCCGCCATTGATTACTGCCTCTGCCGGGCCCACCAACGCCAAAAATGGAACCCCTACATTACCCCGAACCCGTTCATACCTCCCACGCCTGTCGTCGTCCACTCCATCGCCACCAGTAGCCGCCGCTCTTCTCCCCTGTTTCCCTGCGCGTGTGCGTGATCGGAAGGAAGAAGAAGCACAGTAAACCCCCGACCGAGATGCTTCCATTCGGCTGAGCTGAGTCCGTTCGGCTGAGTTCGATCCACCCGACCAAGCCAGACCGACGCGATCGCACCAAGCCGCCTAACCAAGTCGGGTTCAAGCCCGATGAACAGTCCGACCGAGCCCGATGAACAGTGCTTGACCCAAATCCAAAAATACAAAAATATACTCCTTTGAACCGTTTCGAGCCCACGAATCTATTTTTCAAGTCCATTCCACCATTTGAACCTCCCAAAAATCCTAAACCCATTTTATTTGGTATTTCTCGAATTTTATTTCTTTATTCCTAGCTCATTTTCTTCGAGCGCAGAATTAAATTATTTTCTTGGCTTTGCGCTAGCTCACGACGTTGAAGATCGACCAAGTCAAGAAGAAGAAGCCCCGGATCAAGCTCAAGATCAAGAAATTGAAGAATACGAAATAATCGAAATCATAAATCCGCAAGGCAAGTCACATGTTTTTGATCATGTTGATCCTACTTTCCGTTATTTATTATTTATCAGTATTTTCATTATGCTATTTGTGCACTGTTATATTATGTACAAAGATTGTTTAGAATGACATGCTATTAGTTAATGTCCTACCACCCGAAAAAGCCCTGCTTAATCTGATGGCCATACTCACCTTGACAAAACTTAGTAAATATTAAAAAGTATTATTAATGTAACCATGGTAGTTCAGGAACTCAACGAACTTTTACTATTAAAAGTCTTGATATTCTACTAATAGAGTCTTGATGAGATGTGACATAAGAGCCATGAGTTGGCTGAGCCCATCCTAGAATGGGAGTTGTATTATGAATTGATAGCAGTGCCGTGGGCACTGAGATGTATTTGTAGATGAAAGTGTTTCAGTGAAAAGTAAAGTTAAAAACCTTATGCCAAGTGAAGAACATAGTGACCGCTCAACCACAAGCGTTGACTTGTCAAACCTGGTTTAGTAGCTGCTCAAATCGATTGAATCTCTAACGGAGTACAAACAGTTAGTATGGAAACGGTAAAACCATATTGAACAACGTTAGATCCTTCCAGGACGGGTAGTCTGGCCTTAGTGGCGGATATCCGGGTTTGAGTTGAGATCTAACGGGTACCGGAAAGTCGGTATGGAAACGGTAAAACCATACTGGACAACGATAAATTCCCTCAGGACGGGCAAAATATCTAGCCATATCGGTAGATAAAATGTCTAGCCGTGTCGGCAGGCACCTGGGTCTGTGTTGGAGTTTACCGGGTAGAGCTTACATGAAGAGATGAGCAGTGAAACGATCTTGTTTTCTCAACTCAGTCATGAGGGTTGAGGAATCTTGTGGGTAAAGATGGGCAACTCTGCAGAGTCATTTATAAATAGTATTCGAATACATTGTACTGTGTTTAATGGGTGATTCCAATAAGCATAGCATAAGTAGATTTGGAAAGGTGTTGGAAATGATTTGGAGTTGTCTTGGGAATGTGAATGTGTGAGTTAAATCAAGTGTGAAACCCCCCAATTGTCTTAAGAAGTTTACGGTTTAATATTTTATGTTCGAAAGCAAAGTGTTTACAAATAAAATTGCATCTACAGACAATAATGAACCACTATACCCCATTTCATGGCAATCACCTGCATATAGTTAAATAGTATTTCACATGTGACTTGTTGAGTATAGTTGGTTGTACTCACGCTTGCTAAAATCATTAAACAGAAAGTGCTTGTCAAGATAATGAAGGAGTTTCCGAAGATGACGGAGAATTCTACGAAATTGACGACGCTGAGTGTTAGGGTTTATTCTACACTCAGGCCTTCCTGTGGAGTTTCTTTTGGTAATGTATCTTTGGGTTGTACGCCCTTTTATGTAAAACTTGGTTGTTAAGCCTTACTTTCGTAATAAAGTTTGATTTTATGTTTAAGCATGCTTTGGCAATGGTGCATATTCTTCCATAATACTCGCAACTGAACAATTATGGGCAGTTGTGAGGTTAACCTAACGCTCCTATAAATATGGGTTGTTACATCACCGCCCAATCAAGAGAGGAGTGGAGGGTGGGGAAGGGGAATTGGGTGAGAGGAGTGCGGGGAAACGTGTTAGGAGGCGGAGGATGCAGTGTCCGTGTCCTTTTGTGTTGGAAAGTGTCCGCGAGATAGCAACACGACGCGCACGCAGATGACAGCGTTTCCCATAGCTATAGTACGGAGCCATTCCGTCGTTCAGAGCAGAACGCATCGTGCCCATCCGGCTTGCGGGCTGTATTTCACCTGCACATTTGAAGTTTGAACTGGGCTTTCTTGGGCCGCCACCAAAAAAGGGCTGGAACCTTTCGGTCTTGTGAAAATAGTCGGGCCATGCATGAATGGAAAGCTTCGGTTGTCTGGTTTTGTTCGGCCTGCATGACAGCATGAGCACATTTGGGTCTTAGCTTCCCTTTAAAGTATAGGGGAAAAAAATGGTCCTAGCGGTTTACTGCGCTCACTGTAAAGGAAGTTACTACTACTACAGGAGTGTTAGAGCATGTCCAATACAGACGCTTAGAGATATACTTAGTAATAAAAAATTAATTTTTTGCCACATAGGATAGATAAGGTGCTTATTTTGAAGCATCGATGCTTAAATAAGCACCGGTGCTTAGTAGGTGTTTATGTGTATAACTATATCTATTAATAGATAATATAGCATCTAAACACCTATGGAAGAGATGCTTACATTGGAGGAAATAACTTTTGTATGGATGCTTGATGATGTGGCTATATTCTCTCTCTTTAAGCACTCATATATATAAGCATCTTGTATTGTACATGCTCTTAAAGGGACATGTTCCAAAAAAAAAATGCCACCTGCGGTGTGGGCTCCCAGTCCCCCAGGCCCAGCTCCTGCGTTAATGTCTTCCGTCTCGTAGAAGTTGTTCTCGCGAAACACGACTGCAAAGCCTGCAATGCCAACATGCAGGCATGAGGCAATGAGGCAGGCAGCACCGCAGCATGCATGCATCTCCTCTGAAGCCTGAACATTCATATGTGCCGGTACAGGGGTTGCTCGGTTAGCGCATTCAAT
Source organism: Dendrocalamus latiflorus (assembly GCA_017311315.1). NCBI lineage: Eukaryota > Viridiplantae > Streptophyta > Magnoliopsida > Poales > Poaceae > Dendrocalamus > Dendrocalamus latiflorus. Next base: position 31,997,705 of record CM029637.1, on the reverse strand, counting down.
TCTTGGCATCGATTTTTAGTAGCATAGCACTGCTACTGCTGATCGATTGTGTACGTGCCCCTTTGGCGGACCCAAGATGAGGTACAACGACGTACGGCAGCGTGGACTAGTAGTATTACGTAGAAGCAAAATAATTCATGCACAGAAAATATTGCAAAACACAGTAATAAGATAGAACATGGAAAAATATGTCACTAATAAAGCTAACACAATAATTCACAACCAGATTGAGTATTACATAAATGCAAAAGGATTCATATGCAAACCATATGCAAAACACAGTAATAAAGTAGGACATAGAAGAATACACCACTAATTAAGCTAACACAACAATTCGCTATCAAATTATTAAACAAAATAGTTTAGACAAAAGATGAGACGTAAAAGAAGCACCAACAGCAGTTGTGCTCGAAACAATGCTAAAGTATCTCTCCAAATCCATTTTTATCAAATCAAACAAGCAACCAATAACAATGCATTTCGAATTTTACAATACTCTATAAAATTTATCACTTAGACACTTATAATTGAAGCTTGGCTAGCTCATTTTCCTAATTTCCTCTAGGTTGCCATGTTCCCAACCAGACTTTGCTCGCAATGCGTCTACTGCCTGCACCAGGCCCCTGTGGTCGACACGACCGGCCTGTCTGTGTTCTCAGTCGACACACCCTCAACTGGCCACACAACTGGGTTGAGTGCCCGAGCCCTTGGACACCCTGTGCTCGCCCACCGCGCGTCGCGCCCCGGCCGGCCACCCCTTGGCCTTGGCAGCGTCAGTGCCTCGCCTCACTGCTCCGATGTCACCTGCCACCACCGCTCGCTGCTCTAGGGTTTGCCTAGGTGAAGGACAGGACACAGGAGGAGGAGCAACTGAATCGACTCACTCACCAAAGATGCCGAGCGAAGGCCTTGGTCGACGCATGCCTTGTCGCTGCCTCGCTCGGTTCACTTAAGTTACTAGACTGGCCTACACATGCAGAAAGGCTAACAAAACCTTCCGCCCAACTCAACAGGTGATCGACTTCTACTTTTGTTCTCGGCGGTAATTTGGCACGGTGCCTCACGTCCTCGTCTTTGTCCTTATGACCTCGCCAGTGGCAATGGGGGAGAGGTCTGGCCGGCGGAGGAGATCGGCCGGTCGTCCAACCTCTCCAGATGAGGCGTTCGATCCGCCCCTGCTTCGTTCCATGGATCTATAGTGGTTATCTATCGGACGGACGGGACGGACAGGTATGCCCCAGCGCGTAAATGCCTAATTATTGGATACATCAGAACTCAATCACAGTCGATCGTAGCTGCTGCTCTACAGATCGTATAGAAGCTCCAGGACCACCACCACAAGGGGCCGGCCGGGGGACCGCGCGCGCCCGCGAGTTACGTGTTTTTCTCGATCGTTTACGCGGCAGCCGCGCGCAATCCGATGGCCGCGAGCATGCGGCACACGAACTCGACCCATCACCACCAGCCGCGCGCGATCCAGCGACCCCGCTGCTTCAGATCGAAGCTGCTGCTGCTGCTGGGCACGCGCGATCGAGCAGCTGTTGCACGCGAGGCAGAATCAGTAAGATATATAGCAGCCGGCTTTTACATATGCTAGCAGCAATATGCGCGTCGGCATGTTGCGCAAGGTCATGGATATAAATAATAGGTCATCGTATATGTTTATACAAGATTTTATATATTTTTTTTGTAGATGTAGATATATTTAGTATGTTTGTCGGAATTATCTATTTATTCTGTGCTGTATGACGATGTATTTAGGTACGTAGAAAAGCTATAAAGTGTAAATCTTTTGAATAATTAAGTTGTGTCTAGTAGTGTGGTAGTGAAGAAAATTAAAATAATATGATCGAAACAATATGGTCAATCAACGTAGTTGAAACAACATGGTCGACCAATGTGATAGAAACGTGGTCGATCAACATGGTCGAGTCAACGTGGTCAAAATACCATAGTCAAAACATCGTGGTCAACCGAAATGGTCGAAAATATCGTGGTCGAACCAACGTGGTCTAACGAACGTGGTCAAAACATCGTGGTCTCAAAACATTATTGTCGAAACAACGTGGTCGAAATAGCATGATCGAGCTAACGTGGTCGAACCAACGTGATCAAAATAACATGGTTGAAACATCATCGTCGACACAATGTGGTCAAACCAACGTGCTCGAAACATCTTGGTCGAAACATTATAGTCAAACCAACGTTGTTGAAACATCATGGTCGACACAGGTGATCAAAACATCGAATCAACGTGGTCAACACAACATGGTTGATCAAACGTGGTCGACCCAACATGATCGAAATATCATGGTCGGCAGAACGTGATCTAACCAATGCGATCGCAACAACGTGGTAGAAACAGTATGCTCGAACCAACATGATCGAAACATCATGGTCGAAATAACATGGTCAAAATAATGTAGTCGAAATATCGTGATGGAAACATAGTGGTCAAACTAATGTAGTTGAACCAATGTAGTTGAAATATCCTGATCAACTAACGTGGTCGAAACAACGTGATCCAACATGAGCAACATAGTGTGGTCGGCAAACGTGGTCGAAACATCGTGGTCGAAACGACGTGGTCGACGCAGCATGGTTGGCCAGCGTGGTCGAAAGAACGTGATCAACTAAGGTGGTCAAAACAATATGTTCGGCACATCATGGCGAACCATCGTAGTCGACCACGATATTGTCGACCATGATGTTTTGACCACGATGACGCAACGTGGTCGACACAATATGGTCAAAACATCATGGTCGACATATTATGGTCGAAATAATGTGATGGTGACACATCATGGTCGAAATATCATGGTCGAAACAATATAGTTGAACCAATGTGATCGAAATATCATAGTCGATAATATCGTGGTCGACCCAAATGGTCGAATCATTATGGTCGACACAACGTGGTTGACCTAAGTAGTCGAAACATTGTGGTCGAAACAGCGTGGTCAACCTAACGTGATCGAAACAATATGGTCAAAATATCATGATGGAAACATCGTGATGGAAACATGGTGGTTGAACGAACATAGTCGAGTCAATGTGGTCGAAACATCGTGGTCGACACAACGAGGTCGAATAGCATAGGTGGACGGAGCCGGTGTAAAGGCTACGCTATCAATGGCCCCATAAACTGATGAAGCTATGGATAATACCAATGCCCACATTTATATCAACATTCATCACATGCATGGAGAACGTGAAGTGAAGAGTGAAGATGACGACCAATGCGTAGCTTAATCGAAGGTATTCTATGGATTCACCGCGCGGATGTAATTAATCGAGAGCCTTTTGAGGCCTCAGGAACTAGGAGAACACATCGCCTATGTCAGATCTGCTATGCAAAGCGAGCTATAGAGCGCTTACACATAAAAAACTTGTAATTTTGTTATTCTCAAATGAATGAATAAAATACATGTTTTTCCTATTTATCTTGTGTTTATTTATTTTTATATACTTTAGTACACTGGTATGCCCGCACCTTATACCCAGAGGCAAGAAATCTAGGAGCGATTTCTCAAGTCAAAGAATAAGAATACAACACATATTACTCAGAGATGTCAATCTATATAAGTAGCATTTAGGAACAAGAGAAGCTATTTCATCATCCAATAGCAAAAAACATTGCTTTGTTAGAAATGCTTTTGTCTTATCACAAGAGAATAAAATCATCCCAGGAATATTTCACAGTGTGAAGGCAGGGGACAAAATTGGACAAGGCTAATAAACAGAACACCCTTATTATTTCCTGTGGGTTTGATCGATGTGATTTGAACCAAGTAATATGAGAGATTATGCTGAAGAGCGATATTGGAAGCTTGATGTAAGAAGTCACTAGTGGCGACACAACATGAGATTGCATTGGTAGTGTTAATGTTAGCTATGGTGTCCCGGTCCCCAATGCAAATATGATGTAAGGTAGTCACGCATGCATGAATGCATGTTTGTAACATGTTCATCTATCTCTGTGCAACATAGCGTTGTTGATTAGGAGGAGCAGAAGTTGGGCACACACCACAAGACGAGATCAAGAATGGTCAAGGGTGGATTTGGGCAAGCAAGGCACTTTGCTGATGACAACGGAGAAATATGTGGGCATGCCAAGGAAGCATGGTAAGACATTTCCTATAGACACGTGATATCGTGTTAATCAATTAATACAACTACAATGGGGTGAGTGGGGGCGGCTCGAGGAAGAGGACATAGGGTTTTGCAACAGCCTGCAGTAAAAACCATTGGTGTCTTGCTTCAAGCCTTGCTGGAAGGATACGTAGCAAGGGAGAAGTTGCAATAGATGAGAGGAGTTGAAAAGATAAAATAGATGAGATTAGAACAATAGTAGCTTCCTAAAAGAATGTTTTTAACTAACGGTGTATTTGAATAATATGTTTCTATTACCCTAAGAATGCACTACAGTGGATGTAAAATTTTATACCAAAACTTCAATCAAGTTCTCTCAAGATGTATTTTGGCTAGAAGCTTTTTATAATTGTAAATGTGTATCTAATTGCATGTAAATATCTCAAAGCTAATTTAATTACTAGTAAAATTGACTTATAGTTAGGGAGAAAAAATCAAATAGTTGTACACGATATGTAACAAATATAGCCGTGCAAACTAGTTTCCCTACAAATATAAAAGCTAGTGGTATATATGCCACATATGTAGCACAAACATCCTGTACGGTGCTGAAGGACGGATATATATACAGTTCCTGCATGTACACAGTACACACATAAGGATATATGATGCAAGAGCTAGGGCATTCAGTTCGTTCCATACTAAATATACACATCAGTAGTCAGTATTCAATACTATATGACATGTACACCCATCATGTACATATACGTACACATATGCATGAGTAGTGCGCCCGTGAGGGGAGTAATATATATATATATATATATATATATATATATATATATATATATATATATATATATATCTCTCTCTCTCTCTCTCTCTTAGGATGACGGGTCTTTAAAAGAACAGGGAAAGTAAATGCGGTACTTCCTTTAGAGCAGAGACAAAAATATGTACCATCCGGCGAATCCAACATATGCCCTTCTCATGCAAGCAAGAGACCAGCCATTGTTCCCTCCCCTATTGTTTCAGATTCTCAACTGCGAGAAATGCATGCACTATTCTGCCAACTTAGAGAGAGATTCATGTATACCGGTGTGTGTGTGTGTGTGTGTTACGTGAGGTCACACCAAGGGCATAGCACTCCCGTTGCAAGCTGACCCAGCTTTCTGTCACATCCCCTCCCCTTCAACTTCAAGGATATGGGTCTCTGCTACTCTTCTTCCGTCTATCACATTCACGCTCCAATCCCCCATTTTTTTCTCGCCCCATTTATCCTCTTCTCCAAGCACATAGAATATAATCTTCTGTTAGATAACCATAAACACTGAAAAATCACAGACATACACAAACACACAGTGACATATATATACACACTGAGAGAGATTGAACAAAAAAATAAGGTTCATATCTAGATTGAACAAAATTTCAATTTCTGTCACACAATGATAAGAAGAAGCAAAGAAACAAATGAAGAAAAGAAAAGAAAACTCTCATCTTTCCTTGCTGACCTTGTGGTAATCTTTAAGGTTATTTAGCTGGAGATCAAGTGTATGTAACCATGCATATGCATAAGTCCTGCATGCATTGTTCCAAGGGTTAATTTAACCTCTCTTGAAGTTTCTTCCCTTGCTCAAATGATCTCCCTGCCGAAGAAGTAGTAGCAGACCAATCTAGCATGTTGAATGGATCCAAGTCCTTGGCCATTGCCTACTCCTGGGCATGATCGCCACCACTTGGCTTGGCTTCCAAGTACTCCTTGGAGAAGATTAGGCTCATGGGATCCGATTCCAACTCGGCGAGGTCGGCGAAGAAGTCATCGGGCTGGCCGGACTCCGGTATCATCGGCTTGTAGCTCTCATTGAAAACATGGTCCATAAGCTCACTGTGATCCGCTACTCTGGCCGTGTCCATTATTCTTTCCAATGCTTCCGACGATCCTACCAATGTCTCCTCCTTCACAACCACAGGAGAAGTACTAGTTGTAGTAGTGGTTGTCGTCGTCGTTGTGGCCTGATCCTTTGGCTCTTCCTTGACATTTGGTTGCTGAGGCTTCTCGTCCTGTGAGTTCTTCGAGCCTGAGCTGCTGCTGCTGTTCTTGCCGTGGTAAGACCGAGTTGAGCCGGCGAGAGCGTTGCGCTGGGTCGGCCATGGGTGGTTGTGCTCAGAGGTGTAGGTGATGACGAGCATGTTGGGGTCAGTCCGACTGCGCTCCACTTGCTTCCGTGCCGAGCATCCTTTTGAGCTACTGCATCTGTAGTACCCTCTGAATATCGTTCATTTCAATCAACAAGAACATTTGTTAGACTCAGCTGCCTGCATGTACCTGCATCACTTGCTCTGATATTACAACCAGTACTGCACCTCTGCACGTACTAACATTAAGTATGTGTGCTTGCTCTCTGAGATGTTCTTATGTGTTATGTGCCAATAAAAATGTTTAAATTTTAGATTGGATGATTTAATTTGCTAAATAAATCACAGCTATTTCAAATGGACTTTGTCCTTGATACGATGTTACTTTCTTATGTGTTTTAAGAGAAGAGAACTAATGTATCACATGTATAGAAATTTTCCAGGAGGCCTTAATTAATCTAGCTAGTGGTCAGCTACCCGTACTTGACCGAAAGAGATTTCAAAACCTGTGCATTGTGTACATGGATAAATTATTTGTATTTGATAAGTGAATCACGGAAATATTTTAGTATACACATCTAGGTAATTAAATTGTCACAAATTTATATTTTTCTGTTATGATGTGCACTCCCCAAAAATGCCCATCTTTTAGAGAAGGAAGAAATAATTAGATTTGAGAAAGTTTGCTACCTAGCTAACTAGGTAACCATATTTTTTATCTTTCAGTTAATCCTAGCATTAATTCATGCATCGATCATGCAGACACAATGTGGAGCTGAGGAATGATGGACCATATAACCTAGATTTATTTACTCTTATCACTTCAGACGCTAGCTTCGTCCTCATTTAAGCACCAGATCGAACTTTGATAGATGCTAATGAGTTAGCAATGTATAGAAGCACCATTAATCCAATCGATCATTTTTCTTTTGAAACACAAACCCGAATTAATTAGTAATTCATGTATACATACCTTGGGTAGGGAGAGCCCTTGATAGGCTTCTGGCCGTACTTCCTCCAAGCCCAGAGATCAGAAGGAACCGCCTCCCCAGAACTGGGTCTTCGCCCCGCGGCGGTCGGCGCCGGGATGCACACCACCTTCGTTGCCTGTTTCTTCCTGTGCACATGGATCATTGGCAAGTTAGCACTGAATGGAATAAGTATATCACTAATTAACACGATTACTTTACAGAACTCTAGGTACACGCAATGTTGCAACCAAGTAAACTAATTTCTTGGAAATTTTGCAACTGATTTAAACGCACTAGCTTAGGGTTTCAAAAGCCAACCTTGCCGGCCGGAAAGAAAAGTAGCTAGGTCTAGATAAACATTTGCACACGACCCTATATAGGCATTCAGAAATATTCCCACCGATCGCCATGTGTTCATGATGGCTCTTGTGCCTAAAATTTCGAGCTGTAGGCAACACTCACGAGTCACGATCTTGCCAATTCTTGCCACAGCCCGAGAAATCCTCGGAATTCCTCCTCTTTTCTTACTTTCCTTGGAGGTGCAGTGCAGAACACGAAAACAAGAACAGCAAATTGAAGAGCAGAAGAAAAAAGAACTCGCGCAACTTTCCCTAAAATCATAGCTAGTCAAGAGTCACCGTGCATTCAACGCAACGAAGAATACTTGGATCAGTTCAGATCTAAGTATGGGATGGCGTTTGCCGGCCCAACCTGCGCTTGATCAAGCCGGCGCGCGGCGATGACATCTGCATGCCGGCGACAGCGGCGTCGATGGCGCACCCGGCCGCCTGCCCGGCCGTGACGCCAAGTTTCACCATGTCGCCAGCCATCGCCGGGTACGGCCGTATCGCCCTCGGCGACAACGGCGACGGCATCAACCTCGGCGCCAACCCACCGACGGCAGGCACCTGCATCCCCCTCGGCAGGAGAGGCTTCCTACCCATGTCCAACAGCTGGCCAACGCCACCACCTCCGCCTCCTCCGCAGCTGCTGCCGCCACCAACAGCCGTGTCGAAGCCAACCTTTGCCATCGCGTCCGGTATGGCGTCCAAGAAGTCCGCGCCCGACGAGTAGTCGCTGCTGAACGGATCCGCGAGTCCCGCGAAAGGGTCCCCGAAGATGTCGGCGCCGGTTCCCCCGGCTCCGCTGCCGTCCGATGACGACGGTGGCGGCGGGAAGAGCATCGGCTCGGCCAGCAGCTGCCAGTCGGCGGCCGTCGACGGGAGGTCGACGCTGGCGCCGCCTGCCCGGACGATGTCGGTGAGGTCCCCACCGGCCTGGTCTCCCTCCATCCTCTGAAGGAAGTAGTCGCACATGGCCACCTAGCTAGCTAGGGCTCTCTTTGCCAATCTCTCTTTCTCTAGCTCTCTCTAGTGGATGCTTGCTAGCTGCAAGCAAGCTACCAACAGCTAGCTCGATAATTCTCTTGCTTCCACACAATTCAATTCACACCAAGGCTACCTAATCGGATACCCAAGAGTAAGCTATGCATGTGTTCTTGAAGATCGATGCAGGTCTGCTTGATCTGCTTGGAGCTAGGCAGAAGAAAGCAAGCAAGCAAACTCTTGTTTTGGTTTTGTGGCCGGCCGGAGGCAGAAAAGGAGGTAGGGTGGAGGGGAAGCAGGATGTGAGAGATGGGCTGTGGAAAGGCTGCTATCTTTTCTTTACACCAAGCAAGCAACAATGCAACTATGCAAGAAAGAGAGAGATGGGTAACTTGAGTTGGCTTCCAAGAGGACAATAAAGAAGTATGTAAGAGCAGAAGAGAGAGAGAGAGAGAGAGAGAGAGAGAGAGATCGATAGAGAGCGAGCGAGAGTGATGGGTTGCGGTTTATTATTATCTTTTTGGCAGATCGATGTGTAGTGTGTGCATACACGAACTGATCGATGGACGGACGTATGGACTTTCCCCAGGGCTGGGAGGGGGGAGGAATGCGATCCCCATACGCAAGGCCGCATGCCCGTGGCGGGTGCCTGTCGCGCGGTAAAAAGCAGGGCGCTGCATGCATGGTGAAAACTGGAGAAGAGATCGCCCTGCCCCGTCGTACCGTCGTCGTCTTGACTCGCCGTGACCCTAAGACCCGGCTCACTGACTGGCTGCATGACTGGCTCAGATAAGGCAAGCTATGCAACCGTGAATACATCGACCTTGATCACTAGCTCACGACGTACAGTTTTACATTAGGTACGTACCTGTAATTCTGTTTGTAGTATTATATATATGCATAATACGGTCCATAATTATCTGGATAGCTAGCTAGCTAGCTTCTAATGTTATTGTGAGGCCAGTAGCTAACATCGACTGAGCGGAAGTACATGACAAAAGCCATATATGTGTCGTGGTACGTACGTGCAGTGAGGGATGCATAGTTCCATTTACTTTCGGTCGTTTTACCACACAGGCTATACATGCATGCATGCATGTGTGTGCTTTGATCTGAAATGGGCTTGCGTTTGTCTTCTCCTATATGTGTAATGGGCGCTAGTGAATGGGTAGCTATGTTGTTTGTACCATAGCCATTGACCAAACTGGCTAGCTAGCAACACCAACGCAGCCCCCTTATTTCACTTCAAACTTGAAAATGGTTGATATGACCGACGATCAATGACAAATATCAGTATATATGGTATAAAACATTCTAAACTGTAATATAGTGAATCATATGCCATACATGAAGCTTTATACACCACAAAGAAAACAATATTAATTATATATGAGCGTATCGTAAACAGAGTTGTACTTCTTCGGTTTTGCTATTTGCAAGTTGCATGATTTTTTTTCTGTAGTCAATTTTCTCGGCCTTTTGAGGTGTGTGTATAATTCTAGATTGGCCCAATAGTTAAGAAATGTAAGTTAAGAAAGCATAAGTCACCGTAGAAATACATCCGATCCCCATACTTCTTTGCTTGAGAATATATTTTTTCAACCTGTCTTGTTATAAAAACTTTTAGATACGAAAGTATTAATTTGTATACATATGCAAATGTAGTATGTACGTATAGAATAAAGTACTTGACTTCTTAATTGGATACCGGAAGATTCGAGAGTGACACATGAACATAATTTTTCCTGAAAAATATACTACAATACCATCTTATTATTTTAACTTTATCATCTAAATATTTTTTATCGATTTATTTCATGTTTATGAACGTGCTCGTGGTATTGAAGCACAACATACAGCGATATGTTTGCTTGGAGAGAAATATAAGATCCAGCCTATAGGTTAGTTATATACATGAATCTCATCTAGACTAAAACTATATATATCTTGATATATGTCAAATTAGTTATATTTTAATAAAACAAAAATTAGTTAATGACAGGTTGAAACATACTGTAAATAGCTTATCATAAACTACATGTAAGATGTGCCACATGAACACGTACTGCGACACTTACAGTATTCAGTGACATCGATAGCAAGAACGGCAAATCCAAACCAATCACGTATACAAATCCCTTTGCTAAGCAACTCTTGAGACATATCCCACTGAGATCGATTAAGCACATAGATTTTGGTCATTTGGAATCGATCAATTCACAAAGAGCTGTCTCTTTTGCTTGCTCCCTGCTAATTAATTAGTAATTTAATTAGGGTTCTGTGATTATTAAGGATCAACAGCAAGTGGTTCTTGAAGGTGACGCTACAACAGGGATTAAGCAAAAGGTCAGTTGCTTTGTGTAGGAAGTTCCGTTGAATCTTATGACCTCCTGGACATGGGATCGCATGTGGACATAATCTTGAAACCACCTTCAATTCATTTAATCAGACACGGCCCATAGGAAATAACATCCATACTTTGAGCTATATATATACAGCTGAAAAGATCTTATTATATATCACTTTGCACAATCTCTTCAGTCATTGGTCGGAAAGCAACAGTTGCCGTGTCATGGTTTTGGGTAGCGGAAGATCCGGAGCCCATATTTGGAGGCGTTTTTGGCGCACAGGACATGTTTGATGGGTGATAAAAGTTCGATATTGACATGCTCTAACAACTTACATTGATTTGAACGGTTGCTTTTAGTTTATAGTTAAAGTTATATTGTAATGGCCGTTAATTTAGAAAAGATGAAGAAAAAAATAAAAAAATAAAAAACCCATTACATCACCACGAACAATGCAAAGGAATAAGAGGGGAAAAAGGTAAAAAAAACCTGAAAAGCTAAAATAAGCTAGAATTAAAAACCAACGTATTTCAAATAACTTCTGATTTAAATAAGTTGAAAGTCAAAATAAGTCAAAAACTGAACTTGTTTAGAGCAGGGCCATTATCCCTTCCCGCGATCGATATTAATATACTGAAGCCGATCGAGTCTGCTAAAACTAATTAGCATGCGCTCGTTCATCAGCACAGTCATATACGTTTGAATGGTCATCTAGAAACAAAATTTTGAGGACTCAACCTAATCTACAAATATATTCAGTGTATTGTATTATCTAGCTAGCTACTTGAAACAGAAGCTTGATCAGTTGCTCTAATTCCAATTAAACCAGCATATAACATTGTCCATGTATACACGAGTACAGCGCCCTTAGACCCTAGTTAATCCATGGAGCTGCGACAACTTCATGTAGTTAAGCAAAGCGGCCCCAAGCTAGGTGATCATGATAACGCTAAATTGAAAAAGGAAAGAAAGAGAAATGCAAAACACCTACTCTCTGCTCTTTCTCCTTTTAACTTCTTTGGTATATATGTATCGAATTACTGTACACATATCTTTCTAAAAAAATGTACACATGTATATGCCTTAGTTAGAAGCATACTATTTTGGATTTAGTTAATCAATTAACGTGCATGAGTGACAGCAAATTTTAAAAAAGAACTCAAGGGAGAAAAGAATTTCACGCATGCTTATTCGCTACTACAGAAAAACTCATTATAGACGATTTAGAAATGTCACCATAGGCAGTTTCCTTAACCATCTATGCTTATGGGTCAGTAATACTCTAAGCGTATTACATACGGTTTTTAAACCGTCTATGATAATAGTTATCACAGACTATTCTTACTATGAACCATCTGTGATAGTCTGTTATCATAAACGGTTTTAGCTAAGAACCGTCTGTGATCGCGTTCTCACGTTCTCATAAATAGGCATCTTTCAGTTCATTAATATTCTCTAATTGCGCTCAGACAGTACAGATGAATCAAAGTAGGCCTATTTATAATTGGCATCATGTCATTGATGGCTCGTTGTTTAAGTTGTAGATGCTGTTGTTTTGTTGCTTTGATGTGTAAGAGATAGCTTTTCATCTTGGATTCCTATTATTTTCTCTCCTCTCTATTAATGGAATGTGGCGGTGTGTTTGCCCTTGTTTCAAAAAAAAACTTTAGCGTCATGTCTTCATCCTGCAATAAAACACAAGGGCCAAAACCTTAACCATCCATTAATCATCACAAGAACTAGGCATCAACAATTAATTTTCATATGCACAAGCATCAAGATTTACATGGCCGAAACCCTATCCATCCAACAATTTCGTAATTTCATATCTAAACATCAAGAAAGAGAGGGGAGGGGTGAGATATATCACCAGCGATGAAGGAAAGGCAGCGGCAGCGTCACAATTGTGTCACGACGGTGACACTGCATAAGACACTCTTACGACAAGACTACCTCCTTGATGGTTTTGGTCAACCGTGTATGATGAGACGTTCAGTATTAGCCCTTTTATAGTAGGGGTTGTTGGTAGCTTACTTGCTAGTCAAAAACCATATTCAACCCGCGTCTTTCTCTTTTTACCTCTAGCCTGCAGAATCTATTTTGTCACGTAGCTAGGCATCATCTTGGTAGACTAATTAGGAAACTATGAGCATATGATTTGATCAGTTCGTTTGACTTAGAGCTCATTGGAGTTGAGTGAAGGCCAAAGAGTCCTGTCACTTAACACCACACACATTCAAGCATGGAGTATTTTTTGGGGTGTGTGCACTAATGTTTTCTACTAACAGCTACACGTTGTGTCAATTTAGGGTTTTCTTTTTTCCTCCTCTGTCTAGCTCCTAAAAAGATTCCAAATTGTAGTATAGTGTCAAATGGTCTCACTAATTACTATACTTTGTCTAAGACCAATGTTGACAATCAAAGAGGTGAATGATTCTCTTTAAGGTATTTAAAATCATCACTCAAGTGACTAATAGTCACCAAGTTCAAATCACACTAACACGACTAAACAAAATAAAATTAGAAACAAGAGCGAACAAAACTAGCAGCCTCCTACAGAGCTGGTTAGGCCACCATTAAAGGGCCAATCTGGCCGGTCTAACAGCTGGCCCGTGACTGATCCCCTGTTTTTAGACATGAAAACCTTGCGACTCAAAAGCTCAAATCTCAAAAACTTATCCAATTCTCATCCAAACCTATTTAAGTTTTGCATGAGACTTCTTTAAGGCAATAGAAACCTAAACCAATAAAGATTCACAAGATTCTTTGGTTCGAATTCACCAAGCTGAAGAGAATCAAATCTAATTCACAAGAACACCAAAAACCCTAAATATCAAATTACTTCTTTCTCATGAGAATCTAAGACATGAGGTCTTCCAGATCTATTCTCACATGTTCTAGTAAGGTAATTTAAGTGAGAGATTGTGCAAGAACTCTCACGAATTCGAAATCACAAATTTAGCTCAAGAACAAGCAAACCCAAGCTAGAACACAAACAAGAGCATAATTGAGACAAAACTTTGATCTATTTCAGTGGAGGATAAGGCTTACATACTTTTGAATAATTACAAGGTGCACCTAAAACACCACCCTTTCCTTTCTCATGTTCTATCTCTCACAACCATAGAAGGAGACAAGTTGGTAGGGCAAAAACTAATTTCTAGAATCCTTAGATCTACCACCTCTCCTCTCTTTAAATAACCAATACAACATTACTGGGTCCAACCCATTGATCTTATCAGAAAACCCGTCAATCCCACTAACACGGATTTTACATACTCATATGCATTTCTCAAAGTGTTTACAAGACTTAACCCTCTAACTCTTCAGTGATCGATTTGTTTATCAATTCTAGCTCTCCTTGACCTAAACTATTTCTCCCGTGAGCCACTCCATACCATGGTTTTTTTTCAAGGCACCAACCCGGTATTTAGCTAACTATCAAAATACCCTCGATGAAACTTTCAGACACCTTCCCTTGACTCCGTCTTCATCGTTACCTCAAAACATCTTCCATGGTTTGACACATAGCTTGTAGTGCACAATGACTAGCCATCACGCCCTCGGACTCCCCCGAACCATCTCTATGTACATCGGCCTCATCACTTGGCACATCACATGCACCAACTTGTCTCTTTACAATCTTTATTTTCTCTGTGCTTCTTACTTGAGCCATGTAGTCTCACCCGGGCTTACATAACCGCTCAGACCTCAGCTCCCCGCCTAGTCCCGATCCATTGCTGTCGACCACTACATCCTCCAAGCCACCTGCACATTCGAAGATCAAACAACCATATCGAGCATAAGTTTCAAGTATTTAATTCACGTTAGTCAAAAATATACATCATGCAATGTAACATAAACCCTTATAGCTCCCAAGTCATAATCCAATCACAAACCAACTCAGCTCTACTCAACCTGTTTTCTGGCCATAGCCACTGGTTCGGCCGCTCTTCCCATGCCGGTTAGACCGCCAACTACTAGCCGATCTAACCAACCGTCTGGTATGACTACAGTTTCAATACTGGTCAACTCACTCTGGTCCAACCGCCAACCATGGTCTAGTCGATCGCACGCGACCAACACCAAAATTCACTCTCTGAAAAAAGCAGCTGCCAACTAGAAATCGGTCATACCACCCCGACGGTCTGACTGTCACCCAATATCTATTCACACCAAACCACCGGTTAGACTGTTCACAGGTCGGTCCGACCGCTACCTTCCAACGGTCTAATAGGTCCCACTAATTTGTCCGACCGAGAACACTAACAACAAATCTGAATTTCTAAAACTATTACAAAATTAAAATTCAATTCAACTAAAGTGTCAATTGTTCATCACAAATATGTATTAGCCTTTGTACATGGTCTCTCACTTTGTACTCCTACTCAATCTGGATTGACTTTTTGACTTGCTGTAGAGTACTGTCCAAAAGGTGATCAGTTGTCTATGATCCTTTGGTTTCACAAAGCACCAAAAAGAATTGTTTTGGAGTTAGTTACGGAGAACTGTCGCTGAATTGGAATTGAGGGCAGCCAGTCATGACCATTAGAAATACTGATCATCTCACATTGTTTAAACAATTTAACCTAAACAAATGGACCGGGAGCAGTCTGGATGGAATACATTTATCCTTTGTGTGTCATGCTGCGATAAATGTGATCTGATTTAAGTAATAGCTAGAGAATCTCCGCATCAAAGAGTGGCCATTTATTTTATTTTTTTAATCAAGATGCGATCCATGCATATATGATCAAATGAAGATCTGAACACCTCATAGATGATTAATTAAGGATTTTTTTAAGAATAATGCCGACAAGAGCTAGCTTATGATAACGACAATATTTTGCATATGAGAATAATATTGCACCTACAATTAATCGTGCATGCATTGCTACTATTTTGATCAGCAAGAGACATCGTGACAACATTCCACACAAAGCCCGGAAGATGCATTATTATTAATTGGATAATCTCTCGGTTAATTTAGATGACAACATATGCTACGCTTAATGTATCCTGTATATTCATTATTTACTGGGAAAATAAAACCTAAATCCCGGTACTGTAATTGGATGAGCAGGATTTTATTGTGACTTTCGGTAAGAAAACCCTAGCTATATCGATCCACATGTAGAAATATACTTGCAAGTGTATTTATCTTCTAGCTTCCTTACAACAAGAGAATGATCGACCGCGCAATTAAAGGAGAAGGAAACGACACATAGGCAGATCAAACTATAGTTATTAATCAATTAGTGGAGTAGTAGTTAAGTAATGACGACAATAATTTTTGCTTTTTTTTCACTTGTTTCTTCCGGAGGGAATGCTGCCCATGCATGCCATTCTTGTCTTTATTTAGATCCCCGATATTAAGCATCATCATGTAACTTTATTAGCAAGCTTGGACTAATCCTTTAGGTCTTCTAGTGGCATTGTTGAGATAAATTAATCAGTCATGGTCCCTTCGAACTATGGCAAAGTTACAGCTTGTCCTGATGCGAGAAAGTGAGATGCATTGTCCGGGTGGCGCTTGTTTCTAAAAATTTATTTTCCCTCGAGTTACCCTATATCTTGTCCCTTGATTTGGTTCTTTTTTTCTCTCTCTCTTTTCAGAAACATGGTTTTGCCGAGCAACAACATTTGATGTCGACTGTTTATTATGGTGCACGATAATTTAATATTGCCATGTCGATGATGTGCGTGTTGTTAATAGAAAGATCAAGGTCGTGATGTAACAAATGCTAAATACTGTAACAGATATTTATTCGAAGGAAATATACCTGATATACGAGGGCTGCGCCTATTCAAATTAAAATGGAGTTCAGCCACGATTTAGTCAAAGAGCTAAATGGGCCAGGACTCCATGACTAATTAATCAACCTTAAGAATGGCCGAGTTTCAAGAGGAAGAAAAAAAACTAAAAATGCGCATGGATCATGACAGCCCAAACGGTGATGCTAAGAGCAATCCCAATAGTAACACTATATATCAATGTTATAGATTGCTACCTCACATAATGTAGAACTAAACTGACAACAGAAAGAGGATGAATGATGCCTTAAAAATTTTCTAAAAGTATTCCCTAATTTTTATTCCAATAACTATATATGAGAGGCTATAAAGATCAAGAGTAAAGAATAAATCAATAGAGACTTATTTGACAGAGAGAAACCAGTGGTCGAAAAGATCAGAGTGATCAAAGACCAATGAGTGGCCAAAAACCAATGTGGTCAAACTAAGACTAGAGTGATCGAAGACCAATATATGGTCAAAGACCAATGTGATTAAAATAAGACCAAAGTGGTCGAAAATCAATGTGTGGTCAAAGACCAATGAGTGGTCGAAAAACAACGTGGTCGAGGATCAGTGAGTGATCGAAAACCAACATGGTCAATAACCAATAAGTGGTCAAAAATCAACGTGGTCGATGACCAATGAGTAGTCGAAAACCTACGTGATCGAAGACCAATAAGTGGTTGAGAACCAACGTGATCGACGACCAATGAGTGATCGAAAACCAACGTGGTTGAAGACCAGTGTGGTCGAATAAGACAATATGGTTAAAATAAGAGCAGTGTGATCGAAATAAGACCAGAGTGGTCTTACAAGACCAGTGTGGTTTTACATAACCAGCATAGTAGTACAAGATCAGTAAAATCAGGGGATGAATAGAAATTTTAGCTCTGTTTCACAAACAAAAAATCCATGTAACTATTGGTTCGTTGATCCAAATGACATAAAAATTTATAGGAATCTTCTCTAGAATATTACGAACCTATTCCAATAAACGATCATAAAAATCACGGGCAAAGTTGAGACCTTTTTCAATTTAAAGGAAGGTTACACCAAAACCGATCAAAAATCCAAAACGGTGAATACAACTTGCTCGTGGGTAGATAATGTCCAAGATGGGTCTAAATATATTCCCACATATCACAGCAAGTTAAAACACCAAAGAAATCAAACCAAAAACTCTCGGATCATGAAATCGCTCGAAAAGGCCAAAATCAAGCAAAGCCGGGCAAAAGAGAAGAACTTCGATCTGCTCTTTTATGAGTCATAGATGGTTTAGGTGATCTGGGATGAGTTTTCACATGTCATAGCAAGGTAGAACACAGCACGAATCCAACCCAAAACACCCACAAGAGCAAAACCCGAAAATCACTTCTTCCTTCAGAGAAACCGAGTAACCTCAAGAACTTCCTCTAGATCATGCCTAGATGGATGGAATCTTGTCTCCAAGAGACATCTCTACCTCTTACATATTTTTGGCACCAGAAAAGCTCAAGAGAAGAGAAATCCAAATAAGAAATACAAGAAAATCAAAAGCACATGAGGGGATCCATGGCACAAATCACTTGGGCAAAGTTTAGATGTCCATTTCACTTGAAGAGAAATATTTTTACAGTCAATCCCTTAGGATAGCAGAGATCTAAGTCTAGAGCATACACACAAGACTCCAACCCAAGGAACCCTAATCTCCCCATGAGAGGGAGAAAGAGTTAGCCACCAAAAGGTTTAGCTAACCTCCTCTCTCACCCTAGCACTTGCCTCTCCTCCCCTTATATACCATCACAACCTAAATCAAAACCTAATAGATCCACCATTAGGCCAAATCGGGAATAACCCTTTAACCCTACCTAGCACAGGGTTTTACTCTCTCACGTACATTTTACAACCATTAACCCATTAGTGAATCAACACTTGATCCACTTCATATTTTTAACACATGCAAGACATAAACCACATAGGCCAATGTTGCGGTTTTACATACCACCACTTTTCCAATATTGGACAATTTACCAAAATGCCCTCTATCGTCTTCCGCAAAGTTCTTGCTTTCTTTGCCACGAAGCATCGCCTATGCTTTGCCATCTTCTACGTGGCCCAATGCATGCCGCCAAGCCTCTCACGTGCCTAGATCCCAGCGAACCATCCTCGCTTGCAAACGACCCAAGTCACTTGGCGCACCACATGCTTCTCCTCGCGCATGACGACACCTAGCTTCCTTGATCGAACAGGACCTCGGCTCTTCCCTGAGCTTAGTCCCGGTTCACCTTGACGTTGCCCATCATATCTACCACCGGCAGCTCCCGCTCTAGTTCCTCATCGTCTCGGCTTGCAACCACCCCACATAGCCCCAGTCATCTTCGACGTCTCTTCGACTATCCTGGACCTCAGCACCACCCTGTGCCTAGTCCTGGTCCTCCAACTCCTTGCCGTGACCAAGCTCCGAAGTCCTGCAACCAACACAGATAAGCAAACTATCACGTAGCACCGTACAATACACAAAGTCATCACCATGCAAAATGTATGCAATCAAGTCACTAATCCCATGCTTAGGACCAAACAATAACCCCTGTGCACACATGCCACAATCTAGATCAATCAAACACAACTTATGACTCAAAAATATCAAAGATCAGACCCTGGTCGAACACCCACTATCTGGTCGATCCACAACTGGTCCGACCACTAGCCCTCGGGTGATATGAGTACTCGAGGTACTTCAAAGGATACAAGAATTTAAAGCACTCGAAGCATACGAGTACTGACTGCAATGTCTACGACTACTGATCATAAAGTCTACGACTACCGATCATAAAGCCTATGACTACCGATCACAAAGCCTATGGCTATCATTCACAAAGTCTACGATTACCGATCATACACTCTATGACTATCGATCGCAAAGCCTACGACTATTGATCGCAAAGCCTACGACTATCGATCGCAAAGTTTACGACTATTGATCGCAACGTCTAAGGCTACCAATCGCAAAGTCTACGATTACCGCTTACTGAGCATCAATCAGGTACTGAAGTTACGACCATCCGTGGTCATTCTATCGATCGGACCATCCAACATAAGGTTGTTCGGACCGCCTAACACAAGGCTGTTCGGACGCCTAACACAAGGTTAATCGTAGTCCACGCCTCCGACTACCTTCGATGGTCGAAGCAAACAGCTCAGACAAACTACAATCTTTGCAAAAAATACTTAACAACTCCATGAAACTTGCAATGGTTTATCACAATATTAAACAATACCTTCTCACATGGTCCTTCACATAAACATCAGACTAGAAATAACATCTCCAATACATTGTGTCTATCATTTGGCCCACCTAAGAAATACTGTAATTTTATATTTACTTCCCCCTCCCCCCACGTTCTCTCTCCTCCCTTCTTCAACACTCCCTCCTCCCCTCTCTCTCCCTCCTCAACATTGCCCCTCTCACCGTTGACCACCTCACCGCCCCTCCACATCGGTCGCCCCCTCCACCACCACCTCCCAGATCTGGCCGGATCTCAGACGTCACCGTCGAGGTGGCCATGGCGCGGCATTGGGCACATCAACGTAGCAAGAAACCAGCTAGCACGATGACAAGCTTTGGCACGACATGCATGTGGACGACTCTGGGGAGCACGGCGAGGTCAGGCACGATGGCTATGGGCATGGAGGTGGGCAGGTGGCCAAATGGGTTGTACCCACCAGGCCGGCCCATGGCACGCCACCGTAGGCATGGCCCAGGCATGAAGCGTGGGCCATGCTTGGGCCGCTACCCCTGGCCCAACGTGCCGGTCCGACACAACCTGTATATTTTTTTAATATTTATATAATTTTATTTTTATATTTTTGAATTTTATATTGATAATTTTATAAGTGTACATAATTTTATTTTACATTTTTAAAAATTATATATTTTCTAAGATTTTTTATATATTTTAAAAATTTTCGGAGCAAAATGGGCTAGTCAGGTTGAAATAGGCTAGCCATGCCTACTTCGCCCATCGAGCTAAATGGGCTAAATTCGACCCGGCGTGGCACGACTTCCCACTAGGCCATGCCTGGGCCATCTCCTTGGTCCATGGGTCGGTATGGCACAGCCCGTTTAAGCTGACGGGCTAAACGGATTGTGCCTAATGGGCCTGTGTTGCGTCGTGCTTGTGCCCGTTTGGACAGCACCGGGCATGGGGTGTGGTGGCCCCACATATAGTTTGGTAGACACAACCCTTCTCCCTAATGGATGATTTAGCTAGGTCTTGTTGTTGGATTGTCTGCTTATGCAAGACACTATTTTTCTCTCTGTTTCTTGACCCTTTATCACATTATCTCTTATCTAATATAAATTCTACGTGGATTGCTAATTAATACTATGCATACTGTTGACATAAGCCCATTAAAAGTGCCCTAAGCGTTAGATCAATGCGACTTACCATTGTGTTGTCCATAAATTAAATTAACCAAGAGAAACGATTAGCTAAGCACCCGGCCAATCCATGCAGCATTCACTCCCCATTCCCATATTATAGTATTCCCAGTAACCGATGCCTTTCAAAGTTCGTTACCAAAAAAAAAAAAAGCGTAGTGATGCCACCAACCTTCACATCACCATATGATTCTGGATTTTGTCCGGTTCACGCCATTAATTTCAAGGCCAACTCCCGCGTTCACGCGTGAGTTGAGCTTAGAAAATCCCAGCGCCATCACATCGATCTCAGTATCTCACTTGAGAACAAAACAAAGGCCTTCCATAGCTAGCTGCTAGCTTCGTCGTATCTCTCTCTACCTCAGCTCGATCTCATGGATGTGCATGCATCATGCATGTGTGTACTGCATGCTGGGATTCTCCGGTTGTAGCCATGCGTGCATGCGCATGGACATGGCCCAAGAGGGAATGAGAAGCATCCTGCCATGTGACACCAAGCATATTATTCTAGTGCAACATGTAAAGGATATATAAGGACCAATGGTAGATCTAAAAATTTCAAAATAGGTATTTTAAAATTACAAAAATATTATTTAATAAAAAACATAAATATCCATAATAATAAAAAATTAAATTACAATTATTACAATATCTCAAATAATATAAAATAATTAAAAATAAAAAATAACACAGCATAAGATTCTAAGCAACATGTATTGAATTATAACCCATTTTCACACAGGGAACCAAACTTTGAGAACTACTACATAAACACAACCTGAATTGTCATACACACAGACACACAAAAGAAAGCAACTTCAGCAACAAGTGAAGAACAGAACTCAAAGGCTAATAGTTTTAACCATAATGGCTGGAATTAAAGATGAACTGTTTCTCTGGAACTACTAACCTGAGTCAAAGTTCAAATCTGAATAATTCTACAATAGGGTTGTACAATCATAACGAGATGCTTTAATCAAGTAAAAAAGACAATTCTCTTTATCAAATTTTTGTGTTCAGCAAGCAGAAATTCAAAAGTGCTTTTACCATGAATATACTTTGTTGAACTGTTTCTAGCTAAACAATTTAAGCAGTGTTACCTAAACTGCTAAACAAAACATGGATCAGACGGCTAGACACCAAAGGAGACCAAACCATCCAAGTGCCCAACACATCAAGCTACAAGAAAGATTTGACAACACTTGCATAGTTTCTAAATAATTGATACATCAGTCAGAATATAATCAACTACTATGAAAAAATTTAAAATCATTATAAATGCCTCACTTCTTTAAACAAAATACAACACACGTCTTTAATTATTTAGACACATAATTTTGCTTCAAATTCAAGATCACTAGGGGAGGAGAAGGAGATGGAGGGATTACTGGATTAGGGATATAGGGTCATGCCGCCATGGGGTCACCGAGTCAGGGAGGGCGAACTTGTGTGCCTATGCCGCGTCAGCGAGCGATGCCAGTGAGGCAACTTGCGACTTATGAGACGACCGCTCCAGTATTCCTACGTAGCCTCCTGAGTCATGTCTCTAGAAGTCCAGAGTCCAGAAGACTAGAAGCCTCTTGCGCTGCCAAACAAAGAGAGCCAGAGAGGAGACTTGAGTGAGAGGAGAGATTGAGTGAGACCGAGAGTTTCTACCGTGTGTCATGTGAATCACAATAGTGGGCTTGGGCTAGTGTCTGGCGCCAATTTAGGCCTAGGAAAGGGAAATGGGCAAAAAGGATCCAGCATCAATTTAGGCTGACTAGTATGAACAAAACGAATTTGGCCTAACTATTAGTATGCATATATATTATATTTTATATATAGTAGATTTTTTGCTAAAAAATTTAGGTATTTAACTAAATATCCTTGAATTATGGAACCCCTCTCTCACTCGATCGAACCCTACGGCCAAAATCTTTCCACACTACCCACAACTCGTGTTGTTGCTTGCTAGCATCAATTTTTTATATTTCTCCGTAGCGAAATTATGTGTCGAGGATTGTTCGGTGATCATGTATCTGATCGCATTTTCACAAACTACAATCGTGCATTTTTTTCACTCTTACTTGGATATCGATCAATGTGTGACATGTATCATATGCTACTATGGATCTGTAGTAACTGGTACTTACTCCCTTCGGTCACAAAACATATATTTTTAAGATACGTATAGTCAAATTTTTAAAACTTTATTTATTAATATTTTTAAATATTTACATTGGATATATAAGAAAACAATTATATGTGTAATTTATCTTAAAAATACTTTCATATTAATTATAATTTTTATTTGATTCTATAAATACATTATAATAAAAGTGGTTAAAGTTATATCTTAAAGATCGTTTTGATAACTCAAACGAGATTTTTTTTTGTAATGGGAGGAAGTAAGTACTTACTCCACACTAGTAGATCAGGTTAACGAAAGGATACATGCATGAGAATGAACTAGTCCATTTGATTTGCACTAGTAGTGTGCCCGTGCTAACGCTACGGTAAAATACAAAACAAGATAAAATTTATAAAAAAAATAAAATGAACAATCAGATTCATTAAGATTCACGTCTCATATATTGTATAACCAAATATTTTTGTCACATAATAAATGTCACATAACGACTGATCCTTTGAGGAGGCGACAACATCATTGGACTCACCCACCGACGAAGATGACATATTTTGACAATAGGCCCAAATTAATAGGTAAATGCACATAAGGAAAAGCTCAATATGAGCTAGCTCAATTATACCTTTCAAGTGAAAGACCCCAAGCAATAACATTAACACCCTCTGGCAGTCCCATGGGAAGTAACATTTCAGGTCTGAACATGCCTGAGTTACCTACTTCTACCCATTTCTTCAAACCTTCGTGGTAACTGAAAACAGAATCGCAACAATGATTCATAGAAAATGAGAATTATGAAAATAATAGCAAGCAAAGCTGTTTATGACCTGAAAATTTTCATGCTTGGTTCAGTGTACGGATTGTAGGCAGGCTTGAAACGCAGCTTTGACATGCCTAATAGTCAGAAAGAGAGAGGTGACATTCTTAAATACCAACATATAAAGATTGCTGGATGTAGTAAAGATACAGGACAGATGCTATAGTTGGATCTGGATGACTTGCAAAAGCCTCACTGTCAGTAGTTGGATTTGGATGACTTGCAAATGCCTCACTGTCAAAACTTATCTGGCAGTAGGCAACATGTACAATACAATATTTATCTTGGGAATAAACAATCTAAATAGAGATGATTCGCAAGACAAGCAGCCTATTAAGTAATAACTAATAAACAATTCTCTTGTGTTTCTACAGACAGAGCATGGCATCATTATTACAACAAGGTCAATTTAAGAGGAGGGTTCTGCTCCAGGAATACAGCATTACTCAGGTTCAAGGCAAGAGCACAGGAACAAGGCATCACTCAAGCAACTTTATTAGCACATAGCTCAATTACAATGGTGCGCTTCAAAGCTAGATGCAACAGACAAAAAATTCTAACCATGACGAATGTCGACCAGAACTCGTGGTAGTCCAACAGCCTCAGCAAATTCAGCTATTGAATGGCCAGTTTTCTTATTTGTGTTCTCCACAAAACCATTTACAAGCCTGGAAATAAGAAAAAAGAAAGGTATAAAAGAATTGTTTATTATGTTTGCTAAAAATTTAACTTGAGTAGCAGTTGTACATTAAGAGTCTAGGATAGATACAACTACAAAAAATGAAGCCTCATACTTAGTCAGCACATACTGTTAAATTTTTTCCCAGATCATGCAATGATACTTTCAAGTTTCAATGTGATCAGTCATTCAGCTCTGCAATGTACAAAGGGCACTTTTCTGCCACTCAAATGCAGCAGAAATAAAAGTATGAATTCTCAGTAATATATGCATATTGCACCATCGTACTACTAACTATCGGTCAGCAACTTGGTGCTTATTTAGGCACCCTTTTCACCCTGGCGCAGAGCTGGCCCTGGCAATGCATCACTAATATGAAGAGTACCAGTCAAACGACATATGTAATATGAAGAGTACCAGTCAAACAACATATGGCAGTTTAAATCAAATCTAAAGGCTAAAGCAGAGAAACAGGAAGCAAAGACCCACAACATATTGGCACCTTAAGTTAGTTCTATTATCTAGTTCAATTTACATTACCCAAAGGTTGAGCTCTTAATGAATTCCAAA
Source organism: Dendrocalamus latiflorus (assembly GCA_017311315.1). NCBI lineage: Eukaryota > Viridiplantae > Streptophyta > Magnoliopsida > Poales > Poaceae > Dendrocalamus > Dendrocalamus latiflorus. The sequence continues at coordinate 31,972,420 of CM029637.1, read as the reverse complement.
AAGAAAACTATATGTTCTTCTATCAAAATCTGAAATCTCCCGTTCAAGGAAATTCAGTGGACCACATGAATATCAAAACGGTTTAGATAACATCAATGCACAAACACTAACTTATATTCCTAAACCGCTGTGCAGTCCTCTTTGCACAATAAGCAGCGGCTTGCATCTGAATCCACCCAATAAAAGAGGCATTTTACCTTCAGCAACATGATAATGCCACGAACCCATTCTACTCCCTTTGCAATTTCAGAGTTTTGCCCATGTATCACACATGACTACATAAGATGAAAATTTCACCAGAAGTCTCCTCACCTCATGATTGCCATACTGTACAGCATCGCGAGCATCTCCTCCGACTCCAGCGTATCATCCTCAGCCATTCCACTCCTAGAGAAAAAAAATCGCATACAACACCAACCCTAGTCCCAAACTGCACAGCCACACAAAAAAAAGAAAAGGATGGAACTTTTCCGGAAGAAGGGATCCCGCAGCCGTATCTCAACAAAGGCGGCGGTCACGTCCACGGGGATCAGGAGAGGGCCCATACTCCGCCACGCCGCAATCTGAACCAACAAAACGCTCAAAATTTACACCCCATTGCTACAATTTGGGAGCCTTCTCCGGTTTTGGGGAAGAGGATATTACCCTGCGAAGAGCAGGGCGGGGAAGGGGGAGAAGAGGCCGTCGCGGACGAAGCACCACTCGGCCCAGCTCGACCATGGCACCAGCCTCCGGTCGGTGGAGAGTCTGCCGGCGCCGCCATGGAAGACGGTCGCTTCCGCCTCCGCCTCCGCCGCCTCCATGGTAGCCAAGCCAAGCGGCAATCTAAACCCTACTAACCCAGCTGGTCCTAGCGGAGGTGGTGTCGGCCTTCCCGCTGCCGGAGTCGGAGGACGACGAGTGCTGGGTCTGGAGCCAGATCAAGGCGGAGGCCCGCCGCGACGCGGACGCCGAGCCGAGCGCGGAGAACGGGGGAGCGGAGGCGCAGGGGAGGCGGAGATGGGGGAGGATGGGGGGTGGCACGGTGGAGGATGGGGGGAGGCGCGGTGGAGGATGGGGGAGGCGGAGGAAGGGGAGGCGCGGGGGAGGCGGAGGGAGGGGAGGCGCGGGGGAGGATGGGGGGAGGCGGAGGGAGGGGAGGCGCGGGGGAGGAGGGGGAGGCGCGGGGGAGGCGGAGGGAGCGGAGGAGGCGCCGGGGAGGCGGAGGGAGCGGAGGAGGCGGAGAACGGAACAGAGCTGCAGGGAATTTTTTTCCGGGGAGGTGGGGATCGTGAGTCCGCTTTGGATTTAGATCGTTGGATATGAGTGGGTAAGGAGAGAGAAAGGTGGGAATTGATCCTTGATCGTTGATTTCACTGGTTGATTTTCCTGGGGACACGAATTGGTGTGGATGCAGGAAAACTCATGACTGTTGGGGGCACAATTTAGGGTAGTCATAGGAAAGAACTGAACTGGTGGATTTTAGGGGTAGAGATTAGAGCGCTTTCTGTGCTGGCCGGCCTGCCAAGATGCACGTACGCATGGATGCATCCACCGATCGAGAATTACGGGCGGGTAATTATTGATCGCTGAGTTTGAGAAAGTTGGTGGCGTTCTCCGCCGTCTGCCGACACACGTACGACAGTGGCACTGCCTTCAGAACTTCGTTTTGTTTGATCTCTCGCTTCAGACGAAGTAGAGCGAGTAGAGTACTAATTAATAAGTCCCATTTTACTAATAGAGTAGTGTAAACTCCGTGCAAATTGAGACGGCCAATTAAGCTCAAGGCTGTCCGATCTTCTGAATAGGGAATACAGAATATATACCACTTGTAAGCTGAAGTGCTCAAGGGATCCGATGTTAGTGCCACTGCGTGTGGGGGTACAAGCCCTGTTAATTAATTTGGTCCATTCGATCAAATGGCCAAAGGCCTTCCATAGCCACTTGCTTGCCATGCATCACGCATGTCGCTTAGAGATTACTCCCCCACACCCCAAGAACTTATGGCCGATCATAATCCAAAGGCCATACTAACTAGTAGTAAACAAAATCACTACATGTCGTGTGTGGAACCCCAAGCTAGCTCCAGCCCCAGCCTTTCTCTGTCCATCTTTGCAAGTGTGTGTGTGTATATGTGTGATTAACGTTAACAGCACAAAACACTGTGCTCCTAGTTGCAAGATTTGAGTTCGATGGAGCGCCATGTGATAAGCTTTTGGGGAGGCGTGAAGAGGCATGTGAAGTGAAGCTCGCACATGGTTTAAATTGAATGAGATCGACTGGGTTAGAAATCAAGATAGACAAGCCTTCGCTTCCATCGAGAGTCATTCTATGGATCCGTTCGCCCCTAATTTCAGGTCCTTCAAGTGAGCTCCCTCCGCGTTGCCTTGAAAGCTCTGAAATCTGTACTCGGAAGTTTTCGAAGTTACACGAACGCACGTAATTTACGGGCCAAATCTCTACCCGGCTAAGAACGTGTATAATAATCTGTTCCTTAAGTTTATCTTTAAGACTTTCACTGATATCTTATCTAAAAATGACACTAGAGATAACCTCTCTAACACTAAATTATTCTTCTAACTATTTATACTATTTTTTTAACTTTCTGTCTCACACACTCTCACTGTTTTGCATTGGTTTGTGAGTTTAAGTCGTCTCTTGCATAAAAGACAACATATTATGTTTTCTCATCTTCTCTTCTCCACATAGAACTTTACGTATCTAATATAGTTAGGCCCCGTTCGGTTGGGCTGAAAAATAGTGGCTTATGGCTGAAATTGCACTGTAGCTGGCTGAAATTACACTGTAATTGAAGGTGGCTTATTTGGCGTAATTAAATTTAAAAAATTTAAAATAGAAAAATATATTAGCTCATCACGGACAACGCAAACGAATATGAGAAAAAAGAATCGGCAAAAAAGCTTAAAAAAGATCCAAAGTTCAGAAAAGATGAAAACTTATAAATAGTAAAAAATAAATTAGAAGTTTAAACCGGAATGAGCGGAGAGTAAGATACTGCTATCGATACTTTGAGATAATGCTATTAGAGATACGGGCCCTGTGGTGGGCTGCGTGAGGAAACGGGCCGTGGGCTCCTCGTGGTGCGCACCGCGTCGACGCGTGTTGGGACGGACCGAACCCACTTCAGCCGCGTCGCGTCGCGTCGCCTTCCATCGTCACGTGGAAAGCAACCACCCGAAGCGAACCAGCCGAGGCAAGGGACAGGCTAGGGAACCGAGTGACCAACTGCTTGGACTGAAAGCGACTCGACTGCAAAGCCACCGCCGCTTTCCCCTCCCCTTCTCCAGCCCCCGCGGCGCCGGCAAGCCGGGCTCCAGCATGCATCGCGACCCCAACCCCTTCGACGAGGGCAGCGCCGACGACAACCCCTTCTCCGTAAGCCCAGCTTCCCCTCTCACTCCCTCGCATTTTTTTCTTCTTCAGTCGGAAATTTTGCTGCCTAAGGGCTGCTTGGGAGCTCTGGAAAAATTTTCACTTGTAATGGAGAAACACCTGTAATTTTTCGTTACCCAGAAGTACCAGTGAGATCAAAGCCCCCGTATGTCATCTGTTTGGAGAAGAAGATTAACAAGCGCCCCTTGCCTTGCCCCTTGTATTCCCGTGAAATCAAATCACGTGTAATTAACAAGTGCCACTCTCGAAAGAAGGAGAAGAATATGATTAACAGAACGACAGGCATTCGTAACGTCAGAGTGACGCCGGGTCACTGTGCGTGGCCCCGCGACGCGTGGGGCCCACGCGTCAGTGACCCGGCGTAACGTCAAAGGATCTCAATTCCAGGCATTCCTTATCAGTTCGTCAGAATTAGTGCCCCCATTGCATTATGCATCAAGATTTCGGATCAAAACATAATAAAAAAAAGAGTAAAGTCCATTACCGGTCCTTAAACTTTTTATACTGTGTCATCCTGGTTCATAAACTTTTAAAGTATGTCATCCCGGTCCTTAAACTTTCAAAGTATGGCAATATCCTATGTAGTTGTAGCAGTGAACTTTTTATGCTGTGTCATCCCGGTCCATAGACTTTCAAAAGAAAATGCCACACTTTGAAAGTTTAAGGACCGAGATGATATACTTTAAAAGTTTATGGACCGGGATGACACAGCATAAAAAGTTTAAGGACCGGTAATGAACTTTACTCTAAAAAAAATAACAATCAAAGAATGAAGTGACCAGCAGAACAAATCAACAGCTGGTTCAGTTACTTACAACAATCAAGAGAAATCCAGAAGAACCGGTCACTTGATCCCCGCACGCACCCCTTGAGCTCCTCAGATCAACAATCAAGTGATGGGAGCGGGAGCAGCAGAACAAATCAACCAAGCAGGAGGAGCAGCGGTTTGGTAGATCTGGACTTTTGCGTGCTGTTTCTGACGAACTGTCTCTGTTGCCCTGCAGAATGGAGGGGGCGGAGGCCGCAAGCAGCAGTACGGGTTCCGCCCCATGGAACCCGTCAGCTTCGGCGGCGGCAATGGCGACGCCACCGTCGATGTGCCCCTCGACACCATGGGCGTAAGATGTTTACATGCTAGTACTCGTTTTTTCCCCTTGTCACAGTCTTCTACAGATCTGAGTGTTTGAGGGGTGTTCACTACACAGGACTCGAAGAGCAAGGCCAGGGAGCTCTTGTCGTGGGAATCAGGTCTGAAGCAGCGAGAGGCGGTGGGTTTTGCTCTCCATTTCGCCTTTAGACCTTTGCAGTACTAGTTGATTCGGTTGTGTCTCATGGCGTTTGTTTTGTGGCTGCAGGATATCAAAAGGAGGGAGGAAGCGCTGAAGAATGGTCACTATTTGGTTGCTGGTGTCGGTGGTGTTTTGAGTTACAACTTGTTAAGAGGACTGTGGTTATTTGCGTTTTTCCTTGTTTTCTTGATGCAGCTGGAGTGCCAATGGAGGAGAAGAACTGGCCGCCATTCTTCCCGATCATCCACCATGACATTGCCAATGAGATACCGGCCAACGTGCAGAAGTTGCAGTATCTTGCGTTTGCAAGCTGGCTTGGTACATAGTAGTTGGCTGTTGATAGTGCATTTTGTTGTATCAGTAGTTTGGTGGTAGTAATACGTTGTTTGTTTCTCTCTCTGGAGCGTAGAACAAGGCATATATGGTGCATTCCAAAGACGACTAGCATTGATTGTTCATGATAGCTTGCTTATTTTGAATTTACAGGAATTGTGCTTTGCCTCTCGTGGAACTTCATTGCTGTTATAGTCTGCTGGATCAAGGAGGGAGGTGGGTTTTATGAGTATCTATAAATACCAGTGTGTTTTTGTATGTCGGCTCACGCTAAATGGTTGGGCTGTCTTATGCTTGCAGATTCGAAGCTGTTTTTCCTTGCAAGTATCTATGCTTTGCTTGGAATTCCCCTGTCATACATGATATGGTATAGGCCCCTCTATCGAGCCATGAGGTATGCTATTACTGTTTTAGCATTCTGTCCTGTCAATGCATTTTACAAAGAGGTACATTTTTGTTGGAGCATTTTACTACTGTTTCAGTGCTCCTTGCCACCAGGGCATTTTACAAGAAGCGTACCTCTTTTGCGTAAAATGTCCATGCGGACCTGCACTGCTCACTTATTGTTTCTGTTTGATTTATTAATGATCAGTATATTCATCCTAGATTGTGGTTAGACACAGATTGTAAAAGCGGTCGCAATTTCTAGCATAAGACGTTTAAGTGGAACTGAACTTTGGATATGGTTGAATATGTGGAACCATGACTGCTTTGTATTTGACACTTTCTCACTAACTTGTTATACAGGACAAACAGCGCATTCAGTTTTGGATGGTTCTTCCTATGTTACCTGGTAAGATCTAGCTGGAAAGCTTATTTTATTCATACTTCACATTTCAACTGCTGCAATAGTTACCCCTTATCACACGAATCAGATTATTTTTGTGCTGATGTTTGGCGCAGATCCACATTGGTTTTTGCATAATTGCTGCCATTGCTCCGCCGATTGTATTTCATGGAAAATCATTAACGTAAGTTTCCATTACTTTATACACAGTGACCAAAGTAATTACAATGGGTAACTTCCAATGCATCAGTGTTACCGTTCTTAACAGCCAGCCAGCCATCAACACTAAGAAGGTAGTTTTATTGTAGCCAGCAGGATCTATACAGCTATTAACATTGTTAGGCCGATGAAAACAATACCTTTCGTGGCTTCATTATTTTGGAACTATACTATTGATACGACCCTAAAATTTTGAATTGCCTGCTTCAATATTTTTCTGCAAGATCTGAAATAAGCTGACCACTTTCATGCACTTTTACAAGATACTAATGGCAATGTTCCAGTTGAATATCTCAAGTATCTTGGGTGAATCTAGTTATCATTTTGCATATTATTGGACCGTTGAATATGTAGTTAACCAGTATTAATTATTGAGTGGATGTTTATTGTGAAAATATTAGAGCCGAAGCCCCATCTCTTGGTCTCTTCACAGTTACCTGCCTTAGGATATAATATTTTCTGATTAAATTATAACGCAAAACTTTTCTGTTCCTCACCAGGGGCATACTGGCTGCAATTGACACTTTCTCTGAGCATGTGATAATTGGGGTGAGAGAAATGTTCGGTGTTACCTTGTTCCATTTATACCTCCTACCAATAAATGAGAAAGATGGACACATTTTTCCTGCCATTGAATGTGTCGAGCACTTTTAAGTAACTTCATAATGTCAACTGATAGGACATTAAGAATCAATTATTTGTTCTTGCAGATCTTCTACTTTGTGGGGTTTGCACTGTTTTGCTTGGAGACACTTCTGAGCATTGGGGTTCTTCAGGTCTGAAATAAATTCTTGTTCTCAACAATCAACATCCTCTGACCTTCCCTCCATTCTCTTCACTATGCCTGTCCTTTTCATATGTATATTTTATTATGTCTGCATACTAGTAATTGTTTCTCAGGATACTAAATGCATGAGGGTAGCGGGTGTTCCATATATTATCACATTTAATGGATTATATATATTTCATGTTGATCTGTACCTAAAAAAAGTGTCCATGTTGATCTGTACCTTTTTTTTTAGTTTCAAGACTGGTAAATTTCACTAATACGGAAGTTTGTTCAAGATTGCTGGTTAGCTGTATCTCTGCATAGTTGTGATAAATTTGTCACTAATTTGGAACTTGGAAGGGGCCTAATTATTTCCTCTCACAATTTTACTTTGGCATTTCCTTGAGAAACATATGATGGGATTACCTATCAGTTAATGTCTAATTTGCTAATCAATAAATGTTGTCAGTTGCTATTTTTGTTTAGTCATCATTTTGGATGAGCATGCAAAAAAAAGTGAGTACCCAATTACCCATAGCTTAATCCATAGGCGCTTAGCATACAAGATTTAGAAATGGCTCAACGCATTTGTTGCATAAGAAGCAACTCCCTTGTGAACAGTGCTATGTTTGCTTGCTTTTGGTTTTTGTCATTACAAGGGCTTTTTCTGATGCATTTTTCAAGAATACAGTGCTAATACTTAGCATTTGCTATTGTTTCTGTTTTGGTGGACACAGAAAGTGTACATGTACTTCAGAGGGCAGAGGTGAAGCTAGTCATGACGGGAAATTTCTGAAGTCTACCAGTAGCACCTGTTTGTGCGGTGGTTCTGTGCATACGGATCAGTACACCTTGAGTTCATTTCATGTCAGTGTTATCGAGAAATGCTTTTGAGCTGGCATGGAGTTGGGAGGATAGCACCACTACTATAGTTCTGTTTCTGAAACGGGGTGTTTTGATTCTTTATAAGCTGTAGTTCATGTGTTGTCGGGTTAGTTTAGTCGCAAGTTTGGCCTGCTGACGACCATTTCAGTAGGCAGTAGCCACATTATTCTTGAAACGCAGATAAGCAACCGGCCAGGAATCATATTTGTGCTTTTGAGAATTATCTTGCGATGAGCTGTATCCTTGTGCTATTGTGCTTCGATGTCTATTGATTTTACCCAGTCCCAACAAATTCCTCTGGCATGATTCTGTTGCGAGTCTTTTTCTATCTGCAGAGTTGTGATGCAATATATCTTGCTGAAACTGCCACATCGACATGAAAAATATGTCCCGTTGAAAGTTGCTATTGCTGTTGTGGAGTAATCTCCCTGCGAGATCTGCACGTCAGTTAGTCTTGCATTGACAAATTGATGGTTGTACGTATTTGCCGGTTTGCGGCGTGTGTGCTGCACTGATGCTGCATCATGCATTAGGACTAGTTCTGTACGCCAGTTGATAGTTTACCTCGCATCCTCAAGCCAGGTGAGTGGCAATGGCACTCCGTGTCGGGAGGTTTCTCCTGAAGCAGTGTTTTGAACACAAATGGACTGTCCGGTTGTGCCTTTGCACCGTGTGGTTCAGTTTGGGAGGCTGTTTCGGCGTTCGCATACCTTGGGCCATCTTGTCGCGTCGCATATGCAATTGTGCCGGTACACGACTTGTCCATTTCAGCTAGCTATTCGGTGGAAAGCCAAATTAATTTGTCGACCTTATTATTTACCGCAGTATTCTTTGACAGTATATTCTGGAATCCAAGTCTTGACCACCCAGTGACATGGCACGTAATTGTACCTTGCCCTTTTCGCTGTCGTGCGAGTTGTTCGCTTGCTGTCAGTCAGAGTTGATCTCTAGATCGAGCTTAAGTGCCTCACCATATATACGTATATATTAAGTGAAAAAGTGTGTATCCATGCTTCATGGGGTACTGAATAAATAAACCTCCTCTTTAGTCCTATCGTGTGTTTCAATAGAATACATACACGTATTTGCTCGTGAATACCATGTACGATGAGTGTGTCTCCCTATTGTAATTAAAAAACAAAAACGAAAGTTAATACACAAAAAAAGAACGGTCATCGTAGGGTCAACACAGCATGTATAAAAAAGAGCAGTGGTATCTGTGTACGTTCAAAGTGTGTTGCAAGAGCATCACCATGGCATCATCATGCAATATACCAAACACACACATGGCTCCCTCCGTTTCCAGCCTTCGTTCTCTTCTCATCCGCAGCAGGCCACCCTCCTGCCGCCACGTAGGACCACCATATCTGCAACCACAAAACCACCACCAATTCAGTGTCCAGATGAACGGCCCACGAACAAATCACACAAATCATCACGACAAAGGCAAGATCTCGCTGCCAAGCACTTGAGCTCACCGCAAGCTGCCTCCTGATCTCAACATATCGCCACACACTCCTCCCACACCACATCACCATCGAGATCTCCTTAAGCTTTCCCTCTTAGCTTGCTAGCTTCCGTCTCTAGCTACGGCTGGTCCTAGCTAGTACGTGGTGCTGCCACCCTTCTTGCTCTTCTTGGCAATTAAGGGAATCGAAGGTCGGGTTCTTGAACTGAAGTGGGCTAACCAATGGCCACCTTCACGGTGCACGCGGGCGCGGCTGCCTCGCTCTACTCGCCGGGCACGACGGCCATCCTGTTGCGCGGCAGGAGGAGGGGTGCCTTGCGCGTGTCGTGCTCGGCGGCTGACAAGACGGTGGTGATCGGGCTGGCGGCCGACTCCGGGTGCGGGAAGAGCACGTTCATGCGGCGGCTGACGAGCGTGTTTGGCGGCACGGCCGAGCCGCCCAAGGGCGGGAACCCGGACTCCAACACGCTCATCAGCGACACCACCACCGTGATCTGCCTCGACGACTACCACTCGCTCGACCGCACGGGGCGGAAGGAGAAGGGCGTCACGGCGCTGGACCCGCGGGCCAACGACTTCGACCTCATGTACGAGCAGGTGAAGGCCATCAAGGAGGGCCAGGCCGTCGAGAAGCCCATCTACAACCACGTCACTGGCCTTCTCGACCCGCCCGAGCTCATCACGCCCCCCAAGATCCTCGTCATCGAGGGACTGCACCCAATGTGAGTGTGTGCGTGCATGCGCGCTCTTCCTTGATCAATCTGCTTCTTAAATTTGATCATTCCTTGTTCTGTTCTGTTGCTCGTTAATTAATGTATTGTGCTGCATTAATCCCAGGTTTGATGAGCGTGTGAGGGACCTGCTGGACTTCAGCATCTACCTGGACATCAGCAATGAAGTCAAGTTTGCGTGGAAAATTCAGGTCAGTTCAGTTGTAAGCAGAAAGTGCACAAGAAGCACAAGATTGCCCACTTTCTTGGTTCCGCATGACAGTTCACTTGTTCTTAGCATTTTGCGCTGTTCCATTCTTCAGAGAGACATGGCAGAGCGTGGGCACAGCCTCGAGAGCATCAAAGCCAGTATCGAAGCCCGGAAACCCGACTTCGATGCTTACGTTGGCACGTACACTCTCCTTCTAAATGCTAATGTGGTCATTGATCAACAAATGTTGTTTCACAACCAGTAGACTAGCTAACATGCACTAAGAACAAGCTCCAGCAGTGCCAATCCCAAACCATATCTGCAAAGATCAAAGCCTCATACTCATTTGCATCTTTTCGGCGTGTGCAGACCCGCAGAAACAGTACGCCGACGCCGTGATCGAGGTCCTGCCGACGCAGTTGATCCCTGACGACAACGAAGGGAAGGTGCTGCGCGTGAAGCTGATCATGAAGGAAGGAGTGAAGCACTTCTCCCCGGTCTACCTCTTCGACGAAGGATCAACCATCAGCTGGATCCCCTGCGGGAGGAAGCTCTCCTGCTCGTACCCCGGCATCAGGTTCTCCTACGACCCAGACACCTACTTCGGCCACGAGGTAATCACGGATCAATTCAGCATCAATTTCAGCTCACTGCTCTGTCCTTGCTACGGCCATGAATCAATCTTGCGTGACGCAGAGAGACTAGAGATGTGAGAATCTTTTGCCTGTGGTTTGTTTCGATGTGCAGGTGTCGGTGCTGGAGATGGACGGGCAATTCGACAAGCTGGACGAGCTCATCTACGTGGAGAGCCACCTGAGCAACCTGTCCACCAAGTTCTACGGGGAGGTGACGCTGCAGATGCTCAAGCACGCCGACTTCCCGGGGAGCAACAACGGCACGGGGCTCTTCCAGACCATCGTCGGGCTCAAGATCAGGGACCTCTACGAGCAGATCGTCGCCGAGAGGGCCGACGCGCCGGCGGAGGCCGCGAAGGTCTGACTGAATGTATCTGATCGCTGCACCGGCATTGATCAGATGAGAGCAACCACGGATCCATCCCTTCGTGTGTTTTCTTGTAACTATATCGATCAGATTGTTGTATGCTGTATAGGAGAGTTGCAACTTTAAAAAGAACAGTGCATCTATCAATCTATTACATTATTAAAGTAAAAGAAAAAGAAGTCATGACAGTTGCTCTCAAAAGTTAGAAATTTTCAAGTTAATCAGAGGAAAACACTCTCAAGAACTAGAAATCAAAGAAAAAAGAGAAAATATCTAGTTGTTCATCTGATAGACATGGTGGTTTAGATTAATAGAAAGAGTTTATATTAACTATAATAAAAAATATCTGAAATTCGGAATAAAAAATAGAAAATTAGTTGTTGGTTTGTAATTGTATATGAATTCCAACTAAAAACTGAAATTCAAAATAAAAAATAAAATAAAACTAGCAATTTGATTTCTATTCTAGCTCCAAGAAATTCAATGTAAAATTGAAATTTGGAATAAAATTACATAAAAATTAGCAGTTAGATTTGTATACAAATTCAATCCTAAAACTAAATTTTGGAATAAAAATAAATAAAATTAGCAATTTAATTTACATACGAACTACAAAGAACTTCAAAGTAAAATTGAAATTCGAAATAAAAATTAAATAAAATCAATAGTAGGATTTGCATATGAATTCCAACATAAAACTAAAATTCAGAATAAAAATAAAGTAAAATTAGCAATTTGATTTCCATATAAACATCAAAGTAAAATCCCTAAATATCTAAAATTCAAAATAACAATAAAATGAAACTTACCAATTGTATTTGTATCCAACCTAACTAAAAACATGGCATATAAAATTCAAAAATATGCAAATTAAAAAAACCATATCTGCTTTCAAGGGTTGAAAATTAGCATGTCAATCAGTGAGAAAAGAGAAATATCCACCCGGTCGATTGTAGTATAATCTCTTCCTCCGTACATTGGCCCTGTTTGGATACGCTTAAAATCCGATTCTGGGTAGAATTAAGTGAGAATCCCACCAAACACTTTGATTATTTTTCGATTCTTTCAACCGCCGCGGTGGGAAAGATCGGCATTTGCACTGGGAGTCCAAAATCCTGTACCGCGAGCCCGAGGGGTCGTTTCTTCCACCGCGACGATTCTTCAGACTGCAGATTCTTCAGACCGCGACTTATCAGAAAATCCTGATCAGATTTGAGAGACCATGTGGTCGTAATCCCATGAGAGTGATGAGTAATTGACAAGAGTTTAGGATAGTCGAGTTTGGTTTGGGTGACCATGTCGTTGCGTGGTGCAACGAGCTCGGTCGATTTGGTCAACTTGGTCGTTTGGGTTTAGGACGTTTATACTGATGTTTCGACAGGTTTAGACTTCATATGTGGTAAGTATGATGGTATTTATACTTTCATGTATCGAGCGGTGCTATTTGACGTGTTTTCTTGTCTGTGTGACTGCAGGACGTCGAGTGGAGTCGTGGTGAGACACGGTGGACCGGACTAGGCGCTGAGGTCAGAACGGTCGGGATGTGTCGAAGACGACGTGGACTCGAGGTGGTTGCGAGGCGTGCGAGACAAGGAGCGCGGAAGCTTCCTGGAAGGTGCAGGAGGAGCGAAACGGGAATTTCGCAAGGCTGCACAAGCGGGAGCGGGCTCCGTTGGAAATAGCGGGCGTAACGGGGCGGAGACCCGTTAGCCATGGGCTATAAAAGGAGTGGAGGGGCTGCATGCCCACTTGAGCACTTGTGAGGGAATTAGGGTTTACTTTAGTCAAAATAGGCTTTAGTGGTTGTTTTGGCTTTAGTAGTTGAGAGTGGGTGGAGGAGGTAGAGGTGTGCTCCCTGCTTGTCCCCTACGATGGTTGTCTGAGTGTTCTTGTCCCTTCCAAGCATTCATGGTTGAGTGTTCTTGAGTGTGTGAGAGTCGGAGAGAATGAGTTGAGAGCATGTAATCATTCCTCGTTCTAATGTACATGCGTATCGTGACTCCTCGTATTTCTTCTTGGTTCAAGGAATGAGAATCTGAAGTTTGGTTTCTCTCTGTTGTTCTTTTCTCTACGATGTTCTCTATATGGATTTCTTGAGTTTTTGAATCTCTTGTTGTTTCTTGTTGGAAAGGCCCAAAATGGGTTGCTATGACATGGTAGATGCTCAAAAGCCATTTGGCTAGTAAATCTTCATAGCAAACCAAGTTTAATTTCCGATTTAAGTTTTTGGGCTCCTCTGTTCATGTATTTTCTCTTCTAGGGTTTTGGTTAAATCTTGTTTCCTTTGGAGAAATGGTATGAAATTTGATCTGGATTATCCCATGGCTATTGCTAACATATCCTCAAAGTTTCATAGCCAAAGGATCAAAGATTGGGGAGTAATTTGAGTTTTGGTTCAGTTCTTGCAAGAGGTTCAGTTTTGTCAAATTCTGAATTTCTAGCTCTTCAGTTCAATTCCTTGCATTCCAATGGACCTAAGGGTATTTAGATTATATCCTTGAGCTTGTGTCTTGAGGAGATAAACAGTTATAGCACCAATCCTTTGGCTTAAGTGCTTCTCTGGTTTTACTGTCTTTCTGAGCAGTTTTCGGGCAGCAGTGTGCTTGCTGTCTACTGCAGTGCCAACAACATTTTGGGGGCCTCAAAACCCATTCGGCAGCAGCAGCAAAATATTCATCTCGGTCTGTTTTTGTCTCCTCTATCAAGCATTTGGTTTTTGCTAGTATTGGTCTCCTGCATTGATTTGGCAGTCAACAGTAACCATTTTTTTCTCTTCGGCTGGAAGCTCTTGAGCCTTATTTGGATGGATCTCTCTTCTAGTAGTAGTACTAGTTGGGTTGATTTTATTTTTTGTGCTATCTTTAATAATTTTGCATGCAGATCAAACAGCAATATTTTCAGTTGAAATTTTTACTGGCTGGTCTCTGATTTATGCTGAATTTTTCAGTGTCGCATGCGTTCCAAATTTCAGCAAAATTAATTTTAATTTTCTGTGAGGTGCTTTGTTTTGCATCTTTTTGATAAATCAGTGTTTGTTTTCCCAGGGGCGATTTTGAAGCGAGCAACATTCACCCCCTCTGTCGCCATTTCGGTCCTACAAGATTAAAATCGATTCTCAGATAAGCGTATCCAAACAGCGCCGATGGCTGCTAGCACTCCTCATCGTCGCGATGCTGCTCCCCAGCAACGTCACATTTGTCACGTCCACAAAAGCGTACTTACATTACTATGCACGAATCCTACTTACTCTGTTTTCGCTAGGCCCATCAACTCTCCTTCCCTTTCGCACGCAGCGCGTCTTCTGTTAGATACCGTACGAATCTCCGGTCTCTGTATGTTCATTAGTTATTTATTGCACGTGCATGCAGGCCCGGATCAGCCTTGGCCCCACGCGTCCTGGGCGAACGAGACCGTCGACGCGGTGAAGGCCATCGTCGCCAAACGCGCGGCGGCCGGCGGCCACACCTACGGCTACGTCAGATTTTGGCTCGCGGAGAGGTGCCCGCGCAGGAGGATCAACGGGGGCACGGACGCCACGACCAGGCGCTGCTACGCCCGGGAGCTCAAACGGTACCAGGAGCCGCCGCGGTCGACGACGACGGCTGCTTCTGGCTGCCGGATATCGTGGTGCCTCGCGGCGTCCGGTCGTACGTCTACCGCTGGCCCGAACTGAGCGTTAATCCGATGCTGGAGGACCCCTAGATGATTTGCTACTATTCCTGGTATAAACTCGCCGATGACTCCTCGAGAAAATGATGCTCGATGAATCTTTCGAGGTTTTCCAATTTTACAACGAAATTAAATGGCCTCGTCCTCAAAGTACAACTTCGAGCTGAGAATCATCAATCAATGTATTTCACGAAACAACAGTTGCTAAGGAATATACTAAAAGAACTTCACTGCTTTGCGCAAGGTCACAATGATCATTACAGAGGGGGCTCGCAGCCTAAGAATCGGTGGATGGAAATTCAAATTTCTCCTCCGCTTAATTTGTGTAAGGTCACAGCCATCTTTCAAGGTTGAAACCGAAAAACATCACGAAGATATCAAGTCGGGTGTCTCGGCTTCGACAGATAGCAAGGTCGTGTGCACCTTCCCGACCCAAGTATCCAGCGGGTCACGCAGGGATTTCACTTGATCTATACCCAGGACCCTCGGTTAAACCCACGAAACATGGACAGTCCCATCAACTTGATCAATTATGCCTTCTATAAGATGAGCCTGAAAGAAAGTAATCGTGTCATCAACTCATCATTCCCTTCTAAAAAAAGTTAGTGTGATTTGACCTGCTATACAGACATATGGGAAGGGAAAACATGGGGCTGCCCACGACTCAATGGAGTTTTTGAGACTTACAGAGAGGCTCTTCATTAGTAGATACTCCACATCTTCAACTGATAGCCTAGTCCGTTCAGCTATAGTGCTCAGTGGGATTGTACGGTCTTCAGATCATCGACTGCAATGGATAAAGAAATTTAGGGAACAAAGGTTTGCTCCTAATAGCAACGGATGCCTAACATCAATCAACATAATTTTAATATTGATATTTTCAAGTAAATGATTTCCATAATATAATTTTAATTACCTGAAAATGATTTCCATCAAACAAAGGATATTAATCTTTTCAAGTAGCTTCCTCTCGTTTTGTACCAATGCAGGCTGTGTACTCGAGCGGTGTTGTGAGCTTTGCAAAGTTCTTGATACAATGCTAGATTGCCAGTGTTGAAAGCTTGCAACATATGATAAAGCCACTCCACCGTTGTTCCCACAAGACTATGGATCTACATGATAACCACAAGGGAAATTAGTCCGCAATGCTAATACAACCCAATTATGCACATTACAGCACTCCAAAATCACAAAAGGACACTATCCATATGAAAAATACAATGGAAATCAGAAGCTAATTCAGCCAATTAATACAAGTATCATAAATAATATCAGTAAGAGCTTTGCAGTGTTGAGAGGAGAAATTATTAGCTGAGCTATCCTGCTCATTTGGGTTTAAGTTTTTGGCTTTTAGCTTCTAGCTTATCACTTCTTAATTTTATCTTTTTCTGGTTTTTTGGCTTTTTTGGGATATAACTATGAGTTTGCCTTATCGTTAAGCACCAGCTAGTTGAACAGAATCCCGCAAAATCCCAGCTCTAAAATCAAAATTTGTACGCTAATGGCATAAAATGTTGTCCCACCACAATGCACCAAAGGAAAAAAAAGGAATCATCATGAATAACCAGACCAGTTGCATATAAGCTCAAATGAGATGACAGTAGGGCAAGGAACATGGAAGTGCGACTTTCATAAGCTACCCAAAAACACACTTGATCTATTAGTCTGATTTTACATGGCAAGTGAACCAATGACTCATCCTCCGTATATAATATAAGAATATCAATTAATGATGGGATATAGCAAAACTAGCATTAGTTTACATTCTACAAAAAAAAGGGATGGACAATATACAATCTCCATAAGAATATGTCGCTCCATCACGCAAGCATTGTAAACCCTACAAATAACCATTTAATACCATAAACATGTGTAACTACTAATTGTTAATGTAGGCATATGCAAGATTTGAACTTACAATTGGATGGGCAAGCAACTCCCCGAAGTTGTAAATGTTTTCACCCAACAAAGCAGCAAGAGGTCAAACGCCAGGTTCTGAATGTCATATATGAGCAGAGGTAGTAATCAGAAATCAGAAATGGCAAGAACAAATCCAATTTTGTGGTATTCAAAGAATAAGCAAGCGGTAATACCTGTTTGAATGGTTCTGCAAGTGACTCCACTGTTGTGTATGCAAGATAAAGGAGAGCACTCTTGTAGAGTTCAGAGTAGTCTTGATGGGATTTGTGGTACTGAGAACATATCCAGTACTAGGTAGCATGTACTGTAGGATCGACATCAACCATGCTATCCAAAGTGGTTTTCCCCTCCTCTAGCAGCTTCTTGCACTCTTTTTGACTCCCTTTCTCAAGAAGAAATGTTGCGATCTGCATCTTCACATACAAAATGGGCTCTTCAACCCGTGCTTCCCAAGTGTCATGCAGCATTAAAATTACACCCTCAAGATAGCTTATACCAGCATCTTTGTCCGAATACTGGCGTGAAACTACGACTGCAAAGTGAGCAAATTTAAGAAGATTGATCCTTGTCTCAAAATCAGAGATGAAATAGTTATACAGCAGAATTAGAGCATCGCCCATCTGAACAAAAAAAGGAAAAAGTACACAGCAGTGTTAACTGTTAAGCTCAGTGATAGGCAAAAGATAATATATTGTAAAAGTAGTAGAACAACAAGTCAAGAAAGAAACCGAACTGCTGATGAAATGTTGGGCATATCTCATGAGGAACCTACGTATGATATCACTTTTGGTTTCCACAAAAGAAAAAATGATACATTGCAATGCAATGTGCATTATATACATTGCAGAATAAAATTATTACGATTAATTCATATCCTCTTCCCTCGCAAAAAAAAAATCATATCCTCTTCAGAGTTCAACTATGTAAGCAAATAACAGGGAACACAAGGCCAAAAGGAAAAACATGCAGGTGTTTGCATATCAATAAAATAATCTATTCATCTAGTGTTCTTAGTAAAACCACCTACTAGAGACGCTCAATATCTTAAACAGGTCATTCAAAATGTAACTGACATACTCAGCGAATAGTGTACTGCATATTGGAGCATAGAAAATTAAGTAACAAACGAACCCAGTGAACTATGGTGCTGCTACGAAACAAGCCAACTAGTCTGTGTAAGAAACACCAAAGGGGCATTGTTGGCATCGGTGCATCAATGTATTGAGTTAGCAACCTAAGTTTTGAGCATAAGGGACTGATCCGACTGATTTTGACACCTAGTATTTGCATTTAGGGTGACAATCGTTTTGTAGGCTTAAAGAGATCAAGCAAGATAAATTACAGGGAAACCGCTGTTCTCACCTAGGAAAAGAGGTAGCTACATGCCTACATCCAGTCAAGATTACAGCAAGTTCCACATTAGTGAACTAAAAACAATAAAAATCAGCCCTTACGACCCTTCAAACCAAATTCGCAATGACCCAAAGTAAAGCTACACGCGATCGAGCCGTCCAACAACAACATGATAGCAGAAAAGGTTGCTCTTTCAACAACAAATCTTCCAAACCTTAAGACACCAACCGCTTCGTGCGCAAGCGAGACCACCATCTACTTCACGAGCAGCAGGATCAGAAACTACTAGCTAACAACCAGCGCAGATCAACCAGCACGCAAGGATACCACTAAGGAGGAGCGGAAAAGAGGGATCGATGAGATCGGGCGGACCTGGACGACGGCGAGGGCGAGGAACTGGTCGAGCTTGAGGGTGAGCTGGTGCCACAGCTTGCGCTGGTAGAGGTCGGCGAGGGCCGCGTACCACTCCGCCAGGCGTCGCGCCCTGCGCCTCCAGGAACTCCGTGTCTGACTCGCTGAAAGGCGGCCCGGCCCGCACGGCCCGGCCCAACCGAGACCAAAAGCGAAATTGGAATGCAACATGCCCAGCACAGCAACACCACCACCAATAGGTTACCGACTCGACTCCACGAAACATCGTCTTCCCCGACGCGAGCAGGCGAGACGAGCCCAGAGCGTCCAAGGCCGCGCGCGCCGCCGTCCCTCGCCGTGTTTCGCTGGTGAGCTTCTCTCTCTCTCTCTCTCGGCCACCCCTCTCCGCGCGGTTTGCTCTGCTTGGAGGGCGGTAGTTTGGGGAGATGTTTTTGTGCTGGGTGTTTATGCAATTTCGTTGGTTGTGTGGTTAGGGTACTGTAGTTTAGGAATTGCTGTTGTTTGAGTTGTTTTTGCTGTGTGGATGGATACGAATTCGCTAATCAGATATTTTTTTCCTGCGAACGGATCAAACAAATGTAAAATTGCATGATTTGGCTTCGGGTCATCTGATCCTGGTGTGATAGTTTGTTGGGTGGTGTTTGGCGACTCGTCCTATGAGTGTCTTTTGGTACTCTTCTTGTTTATTAGTATAGGATTTGTCAGATCCCGCAAGGGAAATCCGACTGGAAAAGGAGATCGCAAATCTGGGGCTGTTGAGAAAAGGGGAAAAACGAGAGAAGCTAAAGAACTAAGCTACAGCTAGGGCAATAGAAATATCGGCAATAGCATATTCCTTTCCTTCAGCCGAAAGTGTAAATAGGAGTACAATCCCTCAATTAGTTTAAGAGGAGATTACAGTTATTACATCCAAATAAGACAGCATTAACCCTGATAAAGTAAACACATTCCTTTCTTAAACTAACAACAATTGAGCTAATTTAGACCGTAGATGCATCCTCTCAGACTTGCGGCAAATCACGGCCGTCCGACAATAATAAACTGAAGTGTTGAAGCGGTATGTCTTTAGGAACACAGCAATGGTCTTCAGACTCATTCTTTGCAAGTTCTGACATTTCCCACCCCTCAAGAACATACTTGTCCTCAAGTAATAGAATCAGGGAACCAAGATTTAATGGTTTGAGAGTAGAATTCTGGGAATGTACCTTTGATGAAGTCAGCATCCTCCCAAGTAGCATCTTCAGGTGGCAAGTTAATCCACTGCACCAACCACTGAGTTACCAGTCTGTCTCGGCGTGGTAATGCTCTCGTCTCCAGCACATTGTATGGCTCAGTTTTGATCTTCCCATCACTGCTGACCAGAGGTAGGTCAGGGCTGGGAATTGCTGTGGGTCCGCAGTGCTTCTTTAACTGGCTAACGTGAAATACTGGGTGGATATTCACTCCTTCCGGCAGCTGAAGCTTATAAGCTACATTACCCACCTTCTGCATAACTCTGAATGGGCCATAAAATTTGCTAGTAAGCTTCAAGGCTTGTTTCAGTCCAAAAGCCGTAGCTCGATGTGGTTGCAATTGTTAAGGGTATTAGAGATAAGGCATTAGAGATAGAATAGGACTCTTATTTGTTTCCTTATATCCCTCTTGTACTCTCCTATATATATGGCCCTTTGGGTCTCATATCAATACACACAATATTCATAACATGGTATCAGAGCTTAGGTTGAAACCCTAACCTCGATCTAACCAATCTACTTCCGCTGTTGTGCTGCCCCCCTGGAGGATCGATCTCTCCCGAGGGCAGCAATCTCGTTGGGCGGCCACGTTTCGCCCACGGCCATCGTCATGGTCGCCCGCCGTTGCTTGCACCGGCTCCCACGCCGGTGGATCTTGCTCCGGCGCCGGCTCCCAGATGCGCTGCCGTCCGCGCCATTGCCTGGCCGAATCGACGACGGCCGCCCTAGCTCAGATCTGGCCGACCGCCTCCTCCCCAATCCGGCTCTTCACCGCCCGGATCCGGCCTTCTCCCGCTGTCGCCCGCGTCCAGCGCCGCCGGCCTTCTCCGGTGCGCCGCCGCCCGAGGCCGCCGAGCCTTCATCGGCGTCGGCCCTCTCCGCTTTGACACCGCTTCATCCCGGCGTGGATCCGGGCTCCTCGCGCGGATCTGGCCTCGCCCCATCTGGATCCGGCCCCTCCGCCGCCGGATCCGGCCTCTCCTTCACCGGATCCGGCCTCCCCGCCGCCGGATTCGGCGCCCTCTCCGCGCTGTCGCCGGCACCTCGCCAGGCCAACTCCCGCCTGGATCTAGCCGGCGCCGCCTGGAATCCGGGCTTCCCGCCGCCGGGCTCTTCATCGCCACCGGATGCCGCGCGGCGCCGCCTCCCTCTGGCTCTCTCCACGTTGGCTGCCGTGAAGAGCACAGATGGGGAGAGGTGTGGTGTGCCGCCTCGAGCTCTCCGGCCGCTGTGGAGGAGGCGTATCCGGCCGCCGCCGTCTCCCGGTCCCTTCCGACCGCCGCTCCTCTTCTCTCTGTGCTCACGAGAGAGACGGGAGGGAGGGAGACGATGGAGAAAAGCAGGCTTGCTTTGCGCGTGTGAGGGGAGGGGGTTTTGAGAAAGAGAGAGAAGGGGTTTTGAGGGAGTGGGATTTTCTGCTCCCGATTTCCTGAGTCAGTCTTCGAGTTTTTTTCTCGTAAGTTTTTCGCTGCGTCCATCTAAATCCGTAGTCTTTAATATTTAGTTCATCCAAGCTGTGCGAGTCCACGAATTTTATTGTCAGTCATAGAAGTGTAGGAATTTTTCTTTTGCATGGCAGCAGCAGCTGCTCTTTTCCTTGAGCCGCTGCAGATCGTAGAAGTCTTTATGATGCCGCTGCTTCTCTTTGAGCCGCCGCCCCGAGTTTTTAAGGCCGCCGCGCTTCTTCTGCACCGCGCCTCCGTTGCGCTTTTTGTGCACTGCGCCGCCGCTGTCTCAGGCTTCGATCTGTGCCGTCATGCTTCTATCTATTCCTCTTCGGCTTGATTTGACAGTTTATTCAACGACTGCACGCAACGACGACTTTATCACGACTCGGATGTCGGATATTTCTTGTTTTAGTATTAACCCTTTTTCAAATGCAATGCTATTGCATACGCCTTGCATTTGTGGGGGGGGTGTTAAGGGTATTAGAGATAAGGTATTAGAGATAGAATAGGACTCTTATTTGTTTCCTTATATCCCTCTTGTACTCTCCTATATATATGGCCCTTTGGGTCTCATATCAATACACACAATATTCATAACAGCAATTTCAAATACACCATGTCCCCCACCATGAATTGCCTCTCACTACGGTTCATGTCGGCATACTTTTTCATTCTAGATTGGGCTTGAGTTAAATTTTCCTTCAATCTTTTAAGCATAGTTTGCTTTTCACTTAAGAAGTCCTTGACTTCCTCCTCTCTTGGACCTGGCACCGCCACCTCATTTATCAAGGGTGGTGGAAACCCGTACAGGGCTTGAAAAGGTGAAACCTTGAGTGAGGTATGAAAGGTGGTATTGTACCACCACTCTGCCAAAGCCAACCATGATGCCCATTTCTTAGGTTCGTTGAAAGCCATGCATCTGAGATATGTCTCTAAACATTGATTAACTCGCTCAGTTTGTCCATCCGTTTGCGGGTGGTACGCTGTACTAAACCTCAAATCCACCCTTAAGGCCTTGAATAATTCTTGCCATAGTTTACTAGTGAAAATCCTATCCCGATCTGTGACAATAGCCGAAGGGAAACCATGTAGCTTGAATATATTGTCAATGAAGGCCTGGGTGACTGACTGGACAGAGTATGGATGCATTAGGGGAACAAAGTGGGCATACTTAGTAAACCTGTCTACAACTACCAAAATCACCTCGTACCCCTTTGATTTTGGCATTCCTTCAATGAAATCCATGGAGATATGAGTCCAAGCCATATCGGGTACAGGAAGGGGTTCCAACAGTCCCGGATACTGACAGTGTTCAGATTTCGAACGTTGGCATATGGCACAATTCTGAACGAAGGTATGCACTGCTTTCTTTAACCCTGGCCAGAAAAATAAGCTTTTAACCCTTTGATATGTGGCCACCATACCGGAATGTCCTCCCACAGCCGAGGAGTGAAGCGTGTGGATGATGTTTTGCCTCAACTCCTCATCACAACCCACATATATTCTTCCCTTATATCTCAACACCCCCGAGTTGAATGTATACTCAGACTGCATACCTGGAGTTAGTGTCAGTTGTTCCATCAATTCCTTGCAATGTATATCTGAAGTATAACTGCCCTCAATGGTTTCTATCCACGCGGGTACAGCCATGGATATAGCACTCAGTTCGATTCCCCTTCTGGATAAAGCGTCAGCGACTTTGTTCTCCTTCCCACGTTTATACTCAATAGAGTAATCAAACTCGAGTAGTCTGAGCATGAGTTTGTGCTGAATACCTTCCCCAATTTTCTGCTCGGCCATAAATTTGAGACTCTGTTAATCAGTTTTTATGACTAGTCGAGTACCCAAAAAGTAGTGCCTCCACCTCTTCAAAGACTCAACTATGGCTAAAGCCTCTTTGTCATAAGTGGAAAGAGCTGCACTCTTAACCCCCAAGGTCTTGCTGAAGTAAGCGATGGGCCTCCCCTTTTGCATTAGCACCGCGCCGATTCCTTTTGCACAAGCATCAGTTTCCAATGTGAAAAAGTCTGAAAAATCGGGTAGGGCAAGGACAGGAGCAGTTGTTAACCTCAGTTTCAGTTCCTCAAAGGCTTCTTCTTGTGGTACTCCCCAACAAAACCCATCTTTTCTTAACATATCATGTAACGGTCTACAAATCAACCCATAATCTTTGATGAAGCGCCTGTAATATCCAGTCATACCGAGAAAGCTTCTTAACTGTGAAACATCTTGGGGTTTAGGCCACTCCTTGATTGCAGCAACTTTCTTGGGGTCAGTGGCCACTCCCTGCTCAGAAATGATATGCCCTAAATACTCCACATGAGTTACGGCGATCACACACTTGTTGTAATTTGCAAACAACCTCTGCTGCCTCAGAATGTCCAAGACAATGGTAAGATGCTGCAGATGTTCCTCTTCACTCTTGCTATATACAAGTATGTCGTCAAAGAAGACCAAGATGAATTTCCTTAAATACTTTGCAAATATAGTGTTCATTAAGGACTGAAAAGTGGCTGGGGCGTTTGTTAACCCGAAGGGCATGACTAGATACCCAGATAAGTTCTGAAAGCTGTTTTGCCAATGTCTTCTTGCTTCATTCTTATCTGATGGTAACCAGATTTTAAATCCAACTTGCTGAAAATAGTTGCACCATGTAACTCATCCAAAAGATCTTCGATAACCGGGATTGGATACTTGTTCTTGACTGTCATCGCGTTCAATTTCCTGTAATCAACGCACAGCCGCCAGGACCCATCCTTCTTTTTGACCAAAATGGCCGGAGAAGCGAAAGGGCTTGAGCTAGGTCTGATAACTGCAGATTCTAACAATTTGTGCACTTGCTGTTCCATTTCCGGCTTCAATTGATGTGGGACACGATATGGCCGAATATTGGGTGGATCAGTCCCTTCCTTGATGGGAATGAAATGGTCGCACTCCCTCTCAGGAGGTAAGCCGTGGGGGTCTTGAAACACATCCTTATACGAATCAAGGAGAGACTGGAAAAAGGAATTTGTAATCTGTAGATCTTCAGTGGAATTAAGGGGCTGGTAATCAATTAAGTATCCACAAATCTCAGTTTTCAATATCTTGCCCAAACCTTTTGGCCTTAACAGCTGTACCTCCGAAATTGGCTGATGGTCGGCAAAGATTACTTCTGTGACTCCATTTTTCTTAATAGTTAACTTCCTAGTCTTCAAATCCAATTTCACCGGGCTGTGTTGATACAGCCAGTCACATCCCAGCACCATATCATACCCCTTTAGTGGCAATACCTTGAATGAATTGCTAAACTTCTCTCCCTTGATGCAGTAATCTGCATTAGCTATGTAGGAGCCCGTTAAAAGAGTTCCACCACCTGCAACTGTAACCTTCTGTAGGGGAACTATTTGTATCTTGCAAGTGGTTTGAGTAGCAAACATGAGGTCAATGAATGTATGAGTACTACCACTGTCTACCAAAGCCGATCCTCTCTTACCCCCAATAATCACTTCTAATGTATATGTGGTTGCGCCCCTTAATCCTCTCACAGCTTGTAGGGAAATCTGCATTAACTGTTCTTCTGGTTCTATTTGGGGAGGAACAACTTCCACATTATCATTTAGCCCTCCTTCCTGTTCCAGTTCGGCTGAAACCGTATCCTCACTCTCAGCTGCCATCAGGTTCATCTGTTGGTATTGTTTACATTTATGCCCAAGAAACCACTTGCCTCCACAGTATTTGCACACCCCGGGAGTAAACAACTTGGGAGCTGTCTCTTTCTTTTGCACATTAGCCTCAGGCATAGGCTTGCTTCTAGCAGTGGAAGAAAAGTTCTTGTTCTGGCCTACAATTGCATTTTGAGTATTCTTCCTTGCCAGTTGCCACCGCTCCAGCCCCTTTTTCCATGTCCTTTGCCATCCAATAAGCTTCACAAAGGCTCAGGGGTTTCAAGGGTTTCAAATAATGCTTAATATCATTTCTCAACCCATTAACAAAGCATTTGACAAAGAAATGTGGATTCTGCAGCGGGTTTTCAGTCTTGTATACTGCCATTAATTCTTCAAACTTGTCTATATAGTCTGAAACACTCAAATTGTACTGTTTCACTGAATGGAAATTCTCGAGCACTTCATAGCCACTATGTTGAGCAAATCTACCACAGATCATGGCACAAAATTCAGGCCAAGGAGGCGGGTTCCAGAGTAGCCCAGAGCTCCTCAACCATCGGTCAGCTCTACCCACCATGTACATCTGAGCCAAATCGAATTTAGCTTCATCTGGGACGCTCGCCATCGCAAAATACGTCTCACTTTGCCTAATCCATTCCAAAGGTTCCCCCCCAATCAAATTTTGGAAAATCCAATTTCGGCCCTTTAGCAATGGATTTATAAAAACTTTGAACTCTGTCATTGCTTGGAATTGGGTTCCACTGCCTAGCATAATATTGGTACTGAGGTTGATGCAAATACTCTCTAGGGTTTGCAGACCACTGCCGGTGTATGGTCTGTTCTTGGTGGGGATTTAGATGGTTTAGGGTAGGGGAAACAAAAGGAGGAGAATGCTGTACATGATCCTGCCCCCAACCAGTTGCAATTGCAGAAAAACCAGTAGACGGATGGGTATAATTACCTTCTGGAGTGCCCATCAATTGGATCCCCTGTGTGCTATTAAGGTTAACTCGCCCCATGTCTTCGGTTCTTCTTGTCACTCCCATCTCGAGTTCCCCCAACTGAGCCATATCTTGTACAGGTCTTTGCTCGGTAGCTCTAGTCTGGGAACTAATTAGCAAGGACTCCACGCGTTTCATTTGATCTTGGATGCCAGACATCTGCTTCTGCATATCTCCCATCTTCCGCTCCAGCACATCGACCTTATATTCCATTGCTTCTTGCCGGGCAGCAGTGACTTCCGACGTCTCCACTTCATTCCTCGCCATCGATTTCGTCATCCACCTCCG
The DNA here is from genome assembly GCA_017311315.1 of Dendrocalamus latiflorus. Classification (NCBI taxonomy): domain Eukaryota; kingdom Viridiplantae; phylum Streptophyta; class Magnoliopsida; order Poales; family Poaceae; genus Dendrocalamus; species Dendrocalamus latiflorus. The sequence goes on along the minus strand of CM029637.1, from coordinate 31,946,424 downwards.
GATCGATGCGCAAGCTCAGGTATTTTACCACGGAGTAAGTCCGGAACCCTCACCGCACACCAATCTTTGCCGCCGCCGCCGTCGGATGAAACGGGGATTTTACGGAGAATCGAGTTCCCCAACCCAATCACCGACTTCCCCGCCGAGGATCGAAAGGCTCTGATACCAATGTCAGATCCCGCAAGGGAAATCCGACTGGAAAAGGAGATCGCAAATCTGGGGCTGTGGAGAAAAGGGGAAAAACGAGAGAAGCTAAAGAACTAAGCTACAGCTAGGGCAATAGAAATATCGGCAATAGCATATTCCTTTCCTTCAGCCGAAAGTGTAAATAGGAGTACAATCCCTCAATTAGTTTAAGAGGAGATTACAGTTATTACATCCAAATAAGACAGCATTAACCCTGATAAAGTAAACACATTCCTTTCTTAAACTAACAATCCTCTCAGACTTGCGGCAAATCACGGTCGTCCGACAATAATAAACTGAAGTGTTGAAGCGGTATGTCTTCAGGAACACAGCAATGGTCTTCAGACTCATTCTTTGCAAGTTCTGACAGGATTCACCTGTTACTAGGAACTTTACTAAGATCAATTGTTTAATTTTGGTCAACCGGACATGGATTTCTACTGTTTAATGGGCGAGGTAAATAATCGATTGCGCCACTTTGATATCCGCCTAATTGGCCGGCTCACAGTTCAGTCTAGTATAGTGACCACATATTGGGTAATACTATTTGCTAGTACTAGTACTAAGTTGTGTTTCTCTTTGGCAAGCTGAGTGATCATTGGGCGATGAAAGGTAAAATTAGTTTGTTCAGTTGAAATAGCATAATTATTTCATAGGTCAGATTGGAAGCAAGGGCTCACTATTACATGTTCAAAATACTCACAAGAGGAGGACTCGATACTATTGTTGACACCACAATTCTTCATCCTTTTCGACTTGTAGGAATTTGTCCGTCTTATCTAAACAAGGACGTTGCATTTGGAAAGATGGTTGTGGGGTTGATAAATGCTAACCCTGTGGTTTATGAGAAAAGAGAGAGGCGCATCCGACAGGCACCAGAAACCACAGATGAAAGTGCAGCAGAACCTATAGACCAGCTAGAAATATTTGATATCCTTTTTCTTGTTTCCAAACTCCATGCAGTGTGGCTTTCTTTACAGTTATACTTTCTCTATCTGCAGCTGTGATATCCTGAGTTCCTTTTGTACTCCTTAACACTCTTACATCATATTAGAGATATAAAGGACCCTGAGCACCCATACTCATTGGAAGAGCTGAATGTGATAACTGAAGATTCAATCGAAATCAATGATGAACTTAGTCGTGTCAGGTAATTTCACATCTTTCTAGGTTTGGGTGCTACTGTCCAGGACATTTAATGGAATTCAGTCTTTAGGATCAACAATTGCTTTACTTCAGGGTTACTTTCACCCCAACAGTGGAGCATTGCAGTATGGCAACTGTTATTGGCCTTTGCCTACGTGTGAAACTCATGCGGAGTCTTCCTCCTCGTTACAAGGTATGCTGTTGGTGTAGAGTCAAAAGCAGAGCCCTGCTATTTTAGCTTCACTCAATCATGGACCGCCTTAAATTTTTTGCCGAAGTCATTAAATTTTAATATTTTAACACCATATCCACTTTAGGAATCCCTAGAAAACTGAAATAGACATGACATTCATGTTAACCTGCTGCTGCTTTCATGGAACAACTCTTTTCCTTTCCAATTAGTGAAGACCTAGTACTAAGCAAACATGCTTCAGCAGTATTGCTTCAAGGTATTAATTGAGAGGTGATACATATGCCTGAATGTCTACCTTTGAGATCCATGTAGAATAATTCTTGTTTCTAACTGAGCAGAAGCGCCTTTGTTGTATATGAAACTTTGTCATTAATCATTAGAAACTAGTAGGTCATGTACATATATGCTCTGCATTTCAAAGCAAATTGAAGATGCATGTAGTCTCGCACATTCCTTAAGCAAATCGGAGACTGCCCACCTACTGTGAATGCAGCATTTGATAAATGCAAACAGTGGGCAATTTGCATTTTTTGTGCCTTTTATTGTTTTTAGTTTCATGAGCAAATTTAGTTAGCTTAGTGATCCCTAATTTGTGCAGGTGGACATAAGGGTGGCGCCTGGATCTCATGCAACTGAAACTGCCGGTATATGTTCTTCAGGCTACAGCTTACGCCTTACCACATTCTCCTGCCTAGCACGATATCAGAGTATTTTTTTTCCCTTTCTTGCAGTGAACAAGCAACTGAGTGACAAAGAACGTGTTGCGGCTGCATTGGAAAATCCAAACCTGCTGGACATAGTTGAGGAGTGCTTGTCACCTACGTTTGCCTGAGGCCTTAATACAACCACAGTGCTGATATTCCCAAACTACATGAAATTACCGTATGCTATGAAGCACAACCCTGTTATTTGAGATAACTTGGGTGGTGCAGGACTTGTGCACGAAGCTTTTCTGTAAGGGTACCTTTACTGTTTTTAGTCATAGACAGATTTTGCTGCTTGTGACCTCGTCGCCTACGTTTGCCTGAGGCCTTAATACGACCGGGAACCACAGTGTTGATATTCCCAAACTACATGAAATTACCATATGCTATGATGCATAACCCTGTTATTTGAGATACCTTGGGTGGTGCATGACTTGTGCATGAATTTTGGTGCTCTGCACCTTTCTGTAACGATACTGTTACTGTTTTTAGACACAGTTTTTGCTGCTTGTGACCTCCCAGATCAAAGGGAAACGATGTATACATCAGCTTTTGTGCTGTATCTTCTTCGGTGTTGTTAATTCTCAAGTACTTGCTGATTGTCTATCCCCACAATCAACTGGAGTCTGGTGTCGATAGAGGATGATCCAAGCCAACTCTGAGATGATACTATCCAGTTACAAACAGGGGGAGTCTTTGCTTTTTTCAAGATTGTTTCTTTTTTTTTTCTGTTTTTGCTATTTTCAACATAGTTTGTTAACTTAATTAATTGTCTTACTTAGGTTGTATAAAGTTTTATTTGTTTACTTGGAAAGGGTATAGACTTGTGACTGGGAGCCTGGGAAGAACCAAAAAAGTGCGCTCCAGATAGGAATAGCTAGGGGTGGATATCAAGCCGAGCTCGTTAGGAAAACGGCTTGGCTCGTTAAGCTAACAAGTTGAAAAGGTTGCTCGGCTCGGCTTGATAAGATGCTTGAGCTCGGCTCGGTAGACTCGTTAGCGGATAAATGACAGAATCAGAGAATCACAGAACTCAAATTCACATAAAGCACATAAAACAGCAGGAAGGGGAAAATAACATTGGAGAAAATGTATTGCTCAAAATTAGAGAAATGAGAAGGCAATATTTCCATTATAGGTTTCTCAGAAATGCAACTGAGCATAAACTGCAAAACAAATTACTATTATTTTATTTCTTCGCTATTGACATCACAAGTAAGTTGAAGCTATACTATTTCCAATGGCAGACATGAGGCTACTGCCATACTAAGATCTACATAAGTGACCTTGTACAGTACTGAGACACAAAGTCAATGGTAAATGTAAAGAAACATCAAAAGTAGAAGCATACTCCTTACTGAAGAGCATCAAATGACAACGGTAGTGCATAAATTAGATCATGAAAGGTCAGAAGCATGGTTAAATAAATACAAGGATGCGGAGGGCGGAGCGTGGAGGCGGGCGGCGATTGGGAGGCGGATGCGGAGGTAGACGGTGATGGGGTGGCCGAGCTAGACGGGGAAGCCGGCGGGAAGGGAGGGTGGAGGCGGACGATGACGATGAGGTGCGGCACCGTTCGTGGTGTCGTCGGTGTGCTAGGCTTCGAACGGTCAACCCCCTTTAGGGTTCTTGGGAGGATTGGAGATTTAGGGAATCGATGTGAGTTGTGACGGGGATGATGTTGTGAGTCTTCGCGGTCGCCGGTGGGGTTGGGAAGTTGGGCCAAGTCGGGCAATCGAATCGGTGTGATGGGCCGGAGGTGAGCAATTGGGTCGGAGCACCGAGCAGCTCAAGCCTGCTGAGCCGGCGAGCGGCCCAGCTCGTTACGCAGCCAAGCTGAAATCTTAGCTTGGCTCGGCTCGGCTCAGCTCATTTATGCCATGAGTTGCTCCAATGAGGAGCCGAGCCGGCTCACGAGCCTCGAACTTTTTTGCCATCCCTAGGAATAGTAGTACTGGTAGCAAACTATGATATAATGACATACAACAAGAGAAGCCCAAACTAAACCAACAAAGCACATTCTTTCTTTTCGAATTGTGGTTTATGGCTTGGATTTCTTCTGAATAGGTTGTGGTTTATGGCTTAATTTTTTAAATAAACAAATAAGATAATTTTTATCTTATTTTAAAGTAGCTTATCAGAATAGACTTTTCAAAGTATTTTATTAATTTATCAACATTTAATTTATTTATATAAATACTCACACTCGAAGAAAAACTATCGGCAGTAAAACATGGAAAGCCGAAAAGAACTCACAACAAGCGTGCCACGCTCCCGCACGGCCCGTGCGCACCGGACGACGAGCTTACACGAAGCGGCTGTGACGTAAGAAGCGCTCCTATGTCGTACGAGGCGCAGACAGAGCAGGCGCTCCCGATAAACAGATCAGCGCTGCTAAATATCTCTCCCGGTCTGACCAGTCCACAGTTGCGACGAAAATCTGCGGAAGCCCAAACAGCCGACGGAATCCCAGCACCCAGAGCCCGCTGCCCCCCTCCTCTCCCGTCCCCCATCCCCCGCCCCCGATGCCGGCGTGGGCTGACGCGGCGCTCCTCCTCGCCTCCCCCTCCGCGACCTCCTCCTCCTCCTTCCTCATCAGGCCGCGCGCTCCCTTGGACTCCAGGCTCCTCTGCAAGGTACGTGTAACTCCTCACCTCCCGTCCATTTGACATTGCGGAGCGCAAAAGGGGGATCCGAAATTCCGAATCATAATTCGGGGGGTACTCGATTGATTTTTTCTTTCTTTCTGAAAGCTGGTGTGCACTTGCTTTGCTTTTGTAAGCTCTAATCACCAATCTGTGCAGAGCGGTGCTGCTGCATAAGGTTTGTGTACTGTTGGCCGCGTGATGCATCCAGTTTCCGTAATAACGTATCAGCGGCGGAGCGTGAGGCAAAAACAAGAGGATGTCAATTGCCCACTGACATTCAACAATCAACAATTATACGAGTGCTAATTCTACAAAGAAGTTACGTAATAATTTATAATCAAAGAAGCATTAATTAGAGACTCATCTAGTTCATTTTGGGTCACAAAATATCACATCAGAGCAACTATATGGAGAAATTACTCTAAAGCAAAAAGAATTATACCAAAATATAAGCGAACCCTAGTCTTAGACTGTTAGAGACCAACGCTATCTAAAGGTCAGCTCTTCTTTTCTTTAAGTAAGTGTAATAGCGAGCTATTGGCAATAAATTCATCTTCCATATTGTTACGTAGCCGTGTCTCAATGATTTTCAAACTAGAAAATGCACGTTCAGCGCTAGCTGTGGAAAACGGTAGTGACAAGCAAACAAAACACGGTAGTGACAAGCAAACGAAACAATCTGTCAATTAAGTTGTAGATCCTGTGTCGTCCTGCCTCAACAAGGCATCGGCAAAGCTCTTCAAGGTTGTGATCCGTTTCGGATCTTCACTGCTGGAAGCATCCACTACAAAATGATTCAACTGATACTCCAAACCAAGCCTATCTTGTTGGGTAAAATCTGCTGGATAATACTCTCCAACCAATTTGCACATGTCATCAGCTTTGAAAGCTGAAAACCCATTTTTTGGTATTAATGTAGAGCTCTTTTACGGTACCCTGATTTAATATGAGCCATCTATTCTTTTCGATCCAATGGATCGGATTAGTCAATATTTAGTTATACTTCCCTCGCCAGCATGAGTAGTAGGATTCGCTCAAGGGGTATATTTGTAGTTTTTCCAGCTGGAAAACATGAACAGAAGGAAGTGCTCCCTGTTTAGTTTTGATCGAACTGGCCCTCCACCAACGGCCTATGCTTCGCCAGCCGCCATTAATCCTTCACATGTATTCAGTTGCGCCACGGACATAGAAGTAAGCCAACAACAAGAAAATAATGACCTTGCTTTAGTTATCATTGTGATATGCGTTTTGTTTCATCACTACAATGTAGATTAGTTGCGTAATTTGCCAATTAGGAATTGGAATATGGTTTCCCTTGAAAAAGCGAGATCAATTGGGAACACGGCATGGGGTTTGACGGCTACTAAAAACGACAATACGAACATGTACGAGATGAGACATCGGTGCACGTACAAGGCAGCGGCACCGGGAAGGGCGAGGCAGCGGCGGAGTAGGGAATGGCGACATGCTGTCGGCGGCCACAACCTCCGTGGCGGCATAGGTAAGGGCGTGTGGCGGCGGCAAAGGGATGGGCGAGCTGGCGACGGCAACGACCTTTGTGGCGGTGGCAGCGGGCAGGGAACGATGCATCGATCGATTGCGATGAGTTGTTTACAAACTGTGTTAATACAAATTGTCCATAATACCCTTTCAAAAAAAGATTTACAAACAAAAGTCGACTATACCCTCATAAATCAATAGTCAGATTTCAATTATACTACCACATTTCTACTACTAGTAGAATGCACCATCAAATTTCCCTTAATGTAACGCTAATGGATAAAAAGTCCCATCACCTTCTCATAACGCTGGGTGTTAAGACCTAATTAGCATAAGCACCAATCAAACCTTGGCTCTCCTAGTTCTAAGAAATTTAAACTAGTTTATTGGCTTGCATGGAACTATGGCACTAATGGCAGTATAAGAGATGAAGCAAGATTAGAAAATTCACTTTTGCATAGCCTCATTCTTGTTGCCTGGTTGGAAGCTCCGAAATGGCGAGATGGCAAGAAGTTGTTGCCTATTGCCCGCCGACCAGACTGTCGCCCGCCAGAGCAGTCGCCGAGTCACAGGTCCCACCAACTTGCTATGGGGAGAGGAAGCACTTGTGACCTAATGACTCAATAATGGTAGACATTAGGGAACAACGGAAGAAGAGATAGAGAGTCTGTGACTATGAAGGATCGATACTGAAGAAGCTAGGAAGTGGTGTAGACGTGTAGTGCTCAATTGCTCACTGCTTAGTGCTTGCACAACAGTTAAGAGTGGGCTAGATATTAGACCATGTACCTAGATGGGCCAAATATATACCTGGGTGCTATTTTTTCGGAAGGGGAGGCCACGACCCTTTTTGGCCTCAACAAGGCTCCGCCAGTGTAACGCATAACAACTTGCCTAAGGTGCTTGCTCAAGCTCAATAGCTATGTCATGGCCATGGGCCATGCATGGCGCATAGAGGGCTAGCCGATCAGGATCAGGCTAATTGATCATCTTATCGTTAGTTTCCTTCTTGTTAAGGTTAGTTACCTTTTGTTAGGATTCTATCTTATCTTTACTATTTGGTTAGCTTAGTTGTTAGGAGTTGGACACCATCTATATAAGAGGGCATCTAGTTGTTTATTGAGTTAAGCAAGAATTAAGAAACCAAATATCTCCCTCACATCTCTTCTTTCTCCCTGGCCGAAGGCTCCTTCTTCCTCTGTCTTCTTTGCTGCCTCCCTACTAATCTATTGCTATTTATCCAATTACTACCCCAGCTACCCTCGCCAAAATCAATCCATAACAACTTGGTATCAGAGCAGTTGATCCCTCCTTGTGACTTCTGCTACCGAGCTATCACAAACATACACCATGCCTTCCACCAACAATCAATTTGACATGCAAGCCCTTTTGTCGCAAATGACAACCATGATGGATGAGAAGCTCAACACCCTCCTCGATGCTAAGTTCAGCGCGCACTTCACGCCGCTGGCTGCACGTGTGGAGGCACAAGAAGAATGCATCACGGCCTTGGAAAAGGCTGAGTTGCCGGCTCAAGTGGAGGTGCAGCTGGCGCGCCTTGCTGCATTGGAGGTTCCACTGTCGATGGACACCACAGTGCAAGACCAAAAGCTGGCAAAGATCACGCAAAAACAAGAGGTGATTAACATGGGCCTCTCGGTCTTGGAGAAGAAGCCAGCCCTCAACTTTGGTGGCACTACGTCTGCAAGGCAACTGCCCAAGCCAGTGCACCTGCCATCCATGCCGGCGTCAGCCGAAGAGAGCACTGTGACCGCGGCTAGCAGCTTGCTACCCGTGTCGGCATCACAACAGCTGGCCATTGTGCAAATAGGGCATCGACCACAACTACCAAGACTAGGTGCTAAAACCGTCTAAGTGCCATGCTTTCATAAGCTTTCCTATCTATGATGGGAAGGAGTATTCTCTCAGGTGGTTAAATCGCTGTGAATAATTTTTTCACAGCCAGTGCACCATGGAGGAGGAGAAGGCTTGGCTAACATCGTACGACATAGAGGCAACCCAACAATGGTACTACGGCTGGAACGCGATGAAGGTGTGCCGACATGGCCATGCTTCAAGGACTACGCGCATCTTCACTTCAGATCTCCAATACGAAGCAACTCGTTAGAAGAGCTCACTGGCTACACATGACGGGAACGGTGGAGGAGTTCCAGGAGAAATTCCTGGCATTGCTCTGTATCGTGAATGCCCTTACTCCGTGCAAGAAGTATAGCTATTCACGGCGGGACTATCAGACCTCATCTGCATTAATGTGGAGTTGCAGAATCCGCATGACTTCCAGATGGCCATGAGCTTGGGCCGGGCGTATGAAAGGAGGTAGTGAGGTACTAGTTGCTACATGTCGGCCGACCCTGAAGCACAGCTAAAGCGTATAGAAGGCTAGCCGATCAAGATCAGGCTAATTGATTGTCTTACCATTAGTTTCCTGCTTGTTAAGATTAGTTACCTTTTGTTAGGATTCTATCTTATCTTTACTTTTTGGTTAGATTGGTTGTTAGGAGTTGGACGCCATCTATATAAGAGGGCATCCGGTTGTTTATTGAGTTAAGCAAGAATTAAGAAACCAAATATCTCCCTCACGTCTCTCTTATCTCCCTGGCCAAAGGCTCCTTCCTCTGTCTTCTTGCTGCCTCTCAACCAATCTGTTGCTATTTCTTCAATTCCTACCTCCAGCTACCCTCTCCCAAAAGCAGTCCATAACAAGCTATGGCGTTTAGGATGTCGGGTGTAGTAACTGTAGTTTTCAGGACTAGTAGTTTGGCTCAACAAGACATGTGTACAATTTGAAATTTTCATTTGTAATTCGACTTAATCTGGTGGAAAATGTGCATAAAAAAGTTGGAACATTTAACAAAAAGAATACTTTTATTTTTCTCAAAAAGTACAGAACTGTTATGCTAAAAGGTACTGCAGCTCAAACCATAAAGCTAGAGCAAAAAATTGCTTACTAAGTGCCATAGCAACTGCTATATTAAGTTGTCAGGATTTAAATGTTCATGATGGCTGTCATTGCAATGCCAACCCTTTGTATATATTTACTAGAATTTCTGCCAGATTTTAACATCATTGATGTTTTGTGCACTTGTAATACTCAATTCTGTTGCATTTGCCAAGAAAGTTGATTGTTCCAATAATCCAATCTATAGTTGATTTTTTAGGTGATGTGAGGCTTTTCCATGCAATCGGGTGGTGATCATCGTATTTCATTTCATCCTTTCTGACTCTTGAAATGTTCTGCTCAACTCGCATGTTCTGATGTTCATTAGTCACATGCCTTATTTACCGGTGCTGTGATTCGATGCTTATACCGCGATTTCTTAATGAAATGGGAAATACTGCTATATTGCATAGGAGTAATATATATCCCACGTAATGTTCCAACCTATGTTATTTTGGGTTAAGTGGATGATGATTTGTTGTTCTGCAGGGATTTCCTTATACCAGTCATTCCAAAGCTGGATTCCAGATTAATAATTACCGAACAAGGAGCTTGAAGGTTAAAGCAAAACTGGATTCCGGTGATGGCGAGACACAACTTGCTCCACTTAAATTTGAATCTCCAAGTGGTCAACTTCTGGTCCAGATACTGCAATCACACCCTCACCTGCTCCCTGCAACAATTAACCAGCAACTGGAAAACCTGCAAGCAGAGAAAGATGCCCAAAACGAAGAAGCCTCAAAATCTCCCCAGGACCTCCTTTACAAGTAAGTACCCACAATTTGTAGGTACTAGGTATTGTTTTCTCCAAGTCAGCAATGGTAGCCAAATATCATCTCTGTTATTCTGTTGTTCATCGTTGTTTTACACTCACCCTGCTACCCGTGATATACTGTTATTCTCGCAATATTAAATAATTGTTTTCTGCTCAAATGCTAAAGAAAACAATGCAGCTATGTAGATAGTAAAAAAAGACATCAGATCTTCCAATGAAAAAGGCAAGTATAATTATATTCACATCAATCAACAATGCACTAGCTGATGAGGCTAAGCTAATTGAACTACAGGAGAATTGCAGAAGTCAAAGAGAAGGAAAGACAGAATGCCTTAGAAGAGATTATCTACTGTTGGATTATGTATAAGTTCATGGAGAATGACATATCGATGACACCTGCATTATCACCATCAGGTGGCCCTGTAAGCGACATCTCCTCATTGCCTAACCAAGAGGATAAGCTGCAAAGCATACACTCCCCAGATGCTCTTGAGATGATACAAAGCCATCTAAATCTTATCATGGGAGAAAAAATAGCAGCACCACTAGATACTGTTGTTGAAATCAGCAACTTAAATCTTGGAAAACTTTATGCAGCATCCATTATGTACGGTTACTTCCTTAAGAGGGTAGATGAGCGATTCCAGCTCGAGAAAAATATGAAGACTCTCCCGCCAAACCCCAAGCAACAGATAGTTATTGAAAACCTGAAGCCTAGTCCATTCTGGGATATGGAATCCTTGATACAGATTTCACCTGATGGGGAGGAAGTCAATTTGGACGATGAAGAGTCAAATCCAAACAAGTTGAGGTCTTATGTTTCGCACTTGGATGCTGATACATTGCAAAGATATGCTACTATCAGATCAAAGGAAGCCGTCTCACTGATAGAGAAGCAAACACAGGCTCTGTTTGGGCGGCCAGACATTAAAGTGTTAGAAAATGGGTCCGTTGATGCAAAGGATGGTAAAATGATAACAATTACGTTTACAGAGCTCACACACCTGGTTTTGGAGGCAGCTGCTTTTGGATCCTTTTGTTGGGAAGCTGAGAGTCATGTAGAATCCAAATACCATTTTGTTAATAGTTGATTGTGTATTTGTTAATTTGGAAATGGTTTCTGCGCATTTGATAGGGTAGTAGGATCCACCTCTGATATGGTTTTCAGTATAGTCAAGGCTCTTGCCATCGGCAGCATCCATGGGACATAAATAAAGTCGTCGTTGTCCATGGCTCCATGCCCTCACAGTTTTGTGGTGTTCATCAAAAGGAAGCGTCGAAGTGAAATGATCGAGACTATTTTAGCAAATGAATGAGAAGCGATACTTAATTTCTTGCAAGTCAGTAAACCATTTTGTTTTGAGGCCTCGCCGTTCTCTCAGTAGTTCTACAACTTGAGTATGTGCTAGTACTTGATCCTCATTACAGCTGTTTGTTAACTAATTCAAGGATTTTCTTGATCTAGATTATGCAAGTAAAACAACTATCAATCTACTGAAGTTATTTTGCATGGTGGTCATTGACTACTAGCTTTTAGTTGTAGCCTCCATGGCCAAACAATGTGTTTTTTTTTTCTCAGCTCTGTGCACTTCCATTTAAAACTGGGGCTTGGCGACTTGACCATCCTTTTTTTTCATAAAATTGTATGCAGCCACGGTCCGCACGACTCCAACTACGTCATGTAGTCAGCTATCTCCTGGAGTCTTGGTCGACATCCATATGGATGGTGATCGGTGAATCAGCTCAGCACGGACGGAAGAAAATTCAGCGGGGGAGGGCCTCACGTACAGAATTCGTTTCCAGCGCGAGCATGGGCGGACGGGAGCTACCCATCCTGCTGGGCCGATGGCCGTGCACGACACCATCTGGGTCTAGATGGTGCGGTATGCCGGTACGGTGTGGGCTACTGCGGCTAGCCGCTTGTGCCACACGCCCTCCGATAGTCCGGTGGCAGTGCTCCGTGTTCGCTCCTCATGCATCCGCTGCTCCCCGTCCGTCCGCAACGCTGGCGCGCGCGGCGGCTCCGAACGCCGGGCCCCTTGCGCCCGTGCGCCGTGGCAGAAGCGCGCGAGCGGAAATGAGCAAGGCCGGGGAGTGGTGTCGTTGACCGCACGATTGCCACGTGTCGCCTAGAAAAAAATCGTGCCATCGGGAGGGGGCTAGAAATGAAATTCCTGCTGTTTGGAGGTTAAATTTAGAATTATGCTAATAAACAGTGTCATATATGTCCAAAATTCGCAAACGACCTCGCTCACAAATTGAATAGTACCACATCGGCTGACGAAATATGGGGAAAGATGCGAGTGGAGAATAAAAGAGGACCGAGGGGCACCGGTAAACATACTTACCATCTCCATAAGTGGAAGAGTGGACGTTATAATTTGTGGTAGAAGGGGTACGTGTTCGCGCGTCCCTGCCAAATTGGTGTTTCAGATTTCGATTGAATTGGATGGTATGTAATTTATGATAGTTTGAATTTGGGTTGTCCGGAAGTACCCAATGTATTTGTTCTCGCAGTAAGTTGTAGGCTCCTTTCTCGTACGTGATCCTCATTACAGCTGTTTGTAAAGTAATTAATTGATTTTCTTCAACTCAACCACAATAAGCTAAACCATTGGTACTCAAGCCCAACGTATTCAGCATCATGGACTAGGACTAGGCGACTAGCTTCTGTGCACTTTCAGATTGAGAGCTTGGCGATGGGCTGGAGTGGGCCTGAATTGGTAACACCGGGAGAATCCTGAGAGGCCGAGTCTAATACGAACTCATACTCATGTGTCCTGACGACAGCCGAGGCAGAAACAACCTCGCTCAACAACGATTAGCGATAGATTGTACCACATCGTCTGGCGAGACGAGAGGACAGGAGCGAGAGGAGCATAAATTCGAACCGTGAAGCGACTTGCAAAAATACTTACCTGGACGGAGTCTATGGGCAATCATGAAGGCCTATGGCTTAAGTTAGTGGTCTCCATTGCACATCGGAGGAGCACTTGCTTACCATCTCCCTAAATGGGAGAGTGGACGTCAAAATTTGTGGCTGAGGGGGTATGCGTTCGCGCGACCCCTACCAATTCATGAATTAAATTGTTTTCATATCTTATTGAATTGAATTTTTAAGTAGTCATGTAATTTCGTTTGTAGCTTTGAGTTGTAAGTTGGTCACAACGGAATTTAGGATTTTGAATATTTTTCACTTTTCTCCAGTTCTCCCAAAAGTAAGCGTGTCTTTGTACTCAGAAATCTGGCATTGCCAGTGCCGCTTGCTTGTGTTTTTGGCGAGAAATTCTCAAGGCAGTAGACGTGTAGTTGGAAGAAGGGTGCTTCGGTTCGGGCTTCACACGAAAATCTTATTATTTCATCTACGTTCTTGAATGCACGGCGGTGGTATTCATCATTTGTTGCTCGAGCTATACTCATCTCATTGAGAACTCGGCAAGTCTTTGATCAAGTTCGAAGAGATCATCGAATACTATGTACCAGTACCATTGGTTTCACACCTTTCAGATAGCACTGGATTGCACCTTGGAATACCAACAGATGCCACGGCTGCAAGTCTAGGCAAATCTTGGGGCTCTGGTGCTGTATTTGAGAAACAATTAAACTGGTTCACTGGATTTGAGGTGACTATTCTGAGGTACCGTGACTACGACTGTATATATTCGGTGGGCTCTGAATGTACAACACCCCATCAAGCTTCCGGTTCTCTTGATCTAATCCCTCATTCATAGGGGTCCATTGCTAGTGCTGGCAAGATACAAGTCAAGTTGCTAGCGGACAAGGAGAAGAGCAAGGTGATATTTGCAGGGTCCGGCAAGGAGTCTGTGGATGTGCTCCTCAGACAATCTACGAGTTGCGCCTGCTTCTACGGACTGTCTCGTGTCCCTTTCTCGTGACTTGGGAATTGAGAATGTAACCATGCTTGAAGAAAGAAACATCAGAATTTGGCTTGGAGGAGGTTAGTGCCATACAGCCATGGCTACATCCTTCACATTATCACGTAATATGTCCCTATTTGTTAATGTTTTAACAGTTAAAGATATTGGTGTTTAGTTACTAATCTGTTGTACATTAGATATCAAATCATATCTTGTAAACATTCCTTGTAATCGGATTGTGCCAGATTTGTGCCCATCCTATCTTGCCGTGTAATTAACGCACTGTGGCCTGCCCGACAACGGGCTATATAATGAGAATCAACTGGTCTGTACAGATTGCGCCGGTTCCAAACCTTCTCCTCTGTGCCATGTTTCTCACATTAACATGTTCTTCAATAGACCTATTTTGATCTCTTTTAGCAACAGATAAAAGCTTGCTTAAGCAAACACTGACGTCCGATCAACACCTAACTGGAGTGCTATTCAACTCACCAGATGAACCCACGAGATTAAATGAGCCCCCTTCTATGGATGTCAAGATTAGTCCTGAGAGTGATCCAAGTTCTGAGTGGCATTAAAGTGAAACTACTTCAGACAAAACCAAATCAATCGGTAGTACATGCCGAGGTAGGTGAAGAATTTGTCAACCTTCTATTTGGTTTCCTGACCTTATCACTTGGCGGTGATGGAGCTATAAAACTTTTAATGGGGGTGAATACTTCTTGCACAAATCTTGTTCAATGGATTCATACTTGGCCTCAATATCTATACTCTGCAGCTTTTTTAGTTTTTTGGGTGCGCATGCATGCTAGGCAAAGTGCAACAGTTAAGTATATCGAAGCTAGAGAGAGAATCATGTGTACGTCCTTGTCTACTTGTATAATTATTATTTTGTTTGAAAGAACATGCAGAGTTTAGCGCGCTTACCTTGCAGTGTTGAACAATTAAAGCATTGCCCGATCAATAAAATACCATCAGAAACCAACAGTAAATCCGTGACTAAAATCCTAGTATCTTGTTTTATCGTAAAGCTGCATCAAATATATATTTATTGTAATATTTATATCAACGGTGCAAAATATATCAAACACGTCACACGTCTGTATGTAGACGATATGGGGTGGCTTGGGAATGGGATCGGCAGGGTTACATTCAGAGTGTTAAGGGGGAACTAGGAATTCGTCTAAAATTTATCCTTTTCATTTCTCCCTCTTCCGACATCAATTGAGTATGAAACTTTCGCACGATGTTTCTCCACTCTGTGCCGTATCTCTTCTATTTTTGTCGGATTTTTTCGCGCCGTTTCGATTCGTGAAAGAGGTGGGATGGTGCGAGAGAACTCCCCGGACGTAACCACCACGAGCGTCCGGGATTCCGGCGAGCGGGCCGGATCGGAGCATCGCGTGGGCTGCGAATGGGCTGAATCTTTTGCATGGACCTTTTGTTAGAAAGCTTAAAACAGAGCCATGCTGGGACAGCTAGCTTATACAGGACGCAACAGGAAAAACAAACACAGGCACCACTGCCCCCTTTTTTTTGCTATGTGCGATAACTGTTGTCAGTTCATCTGTTTTGTCCATATTTTTTAAAACGGCGACAGTGATATACACCGTTTTAATTTTAGAAATTCATTTAGAAAGAAGTCATCTTATTTATTTCGATTTTTAAAGAAATCAAAATCAAAAGTCATAAAAAACCAAAAAAGGACAGAGCAAAACTAAAGTAAGGCTTCCTGTGATCTGGCACCGTCTGCTCTGGACAACTCTCACTACACCAAGTTTTAGGCTACTTCCTGATATTACAAAGGAAACTCAAGCAACAATTACTAGCAACAAAGTAAACGGAAGTAGACTAAGGATATCTCCAATAGCATCATCTTAATTGTCTTTTAAAATATATTAAATAAGTAAAATCATATATGAAAGAAAGAATAGGTAAGGAGAGATAATATGAAGTCTCTTATGCAATAAACGACCCTACAAACCAACGTAAATAGTGAGATAGTAAGTTATGTTAAAAATAGTATAACATAGTTAGAGAAATAATTTGTTTTTGAATATGTTGTCTCTAGTATTATTTTATGTAAGGTAAAAGCCTAAAAAATAATCTTAAAAAATAGAGCAGTGAACATGCCTGAAGAACTAAAAGCGTCAGCAAATACTATATATATTACACCCCGTGGACTCTCCGACCGGAGGGCATGTCAACGTGTCGGTCTCCGCGAAAAAGCCCGCAAAGATTTGGTAATTACGTTTAGGTCCCTGGTTTTCACAAAAAGATCCCTGGATTCTTGCGAAAAAGCCCCTACACACTTTTTTTGCTAGGTAGCGACCCGCGATTCCCTGTAATTACGAATAGGCCCTTATTTCTTCCGAAAAGGCCCTCAATTTTTTTGCGAAAAAGCCCCTCCACTCTCCTTTTATTGCGAAAAGGCTCTCGATTTTTTGCGGAAAAAACCTACGCTTTCTTTTTTTTGCGAATTTTCATTTCTTTTACTTCGGTCCACACGGTGGCTGGCATTGCGTGACGCCACGCCTACATGGCTAGTATTGCTTGAGCTTAGGAAGGATCGAGAAGCGTTCCATTAACATGGACGGCAGATGTATCGTTGATCAGTCTCACTTTTGACGTGCCTCGTGTAATTAAGTTAGAGTAACATATACATATCCAGTTAAACTTTTGTAGTTTTTACTTTATGTATCTTTTTAAATATTTAGTTTAGTTACATAAAAATTATATATATATCTGTTTCAAAAAGTAATTTTATAATATTATAATTTAATAGGTTTTATAAATATATTATAATATAATTAGTAGTTAAATTTGTGTTTTAGTATCATATCAACATTCAAAATGGTATATATTTGTGACCATGACGGCTCATTACACTCTGCCATAGTAACATAAGACTGATTTAGCTAGGTAAATTCAATTGAAATAAATGACTAAATTTAAATGCAAACAGATATATAGTTAAAGCATTCCAAAAGGGTATCGCCATACATGGAACGCTAGCTATTTCGCCGCATGGGCCAGGTGCATGCTTCTGATTCGTCGCATGGGCCAGGTGCATGCGCGTGCCTGGCTAAGATTCTCTCCCCTTGGCCCGAGAGAACTAAACAGATCTTGACTGCTCCAAGGATATTTATACTGCACCGGCGTTCCACTCCCCCAGCTGCATCCCTAAACCTAAAGAGATCTGAAGAGACATACAGAGGCGCCGGCGGCCGGCCTAGCGATGGAGATAGAGCACCCCGGCGGCCGCGCCGCAGTCGACGAGGACGACGAGGAGGTGTCGCCGGTGGAGCAGGTCCGGCTGACCGTGCCGACGACCGACGACCCGACGCTGCCGGTATGGACGTTCCGGATGTGGACCATCGGCCTCGTCTCCTGCGCACTCCTCTCCTTCATCAACCAGTTCTTCGCCTACCGCAGCGAACC
Organism: Dendrocalamus latiflorus; assembly: GCA_017311315.1. Taxonomy (NCBI): domain Eukaryota; kingdom Viridiplantae; phylum Streptophyta; class Magnoliopsida; order Poales; family Poaceae; genus Dendrocalamus; species Dendrocalamus latiflorus. Next base: position 31,928,994 of record CM029637.1, on the reverse strand, counting down.
CATCACCATCACCCAGATCACCATCCAGGTCAGTGCACGCCAAAAGCGCACGGCAACCACAAGGGATTCACGGGTACGCGCGCGACTAGTTTTCTGACGCGCGCGCGCACGCATGTATGCAGGTGGCAGCGCTGCCGGTAGGGCACTTCATGGCGCGGGTGCTGCCGGACAGGAAGTTTAGGGTGTTCGGCCGGGAGTGCTCTCTGAACCCTGGTCCCTTCAACGTGAAGGAGCACGTGCTGATATCCATCTTCGCCAACGCTGGCGCCGCGTTCGGCAACGGCGGCGCCTACGCCGTCAGCATCATCACCATCATCAAGGCGTTCTACAGGCGCAAAATCTCCTTCGTCGCCAGCCTTCTGCTCATAATCACGACTCAGGTGATTTGATCCACAAGATCTAGCTTGTATTGTTTCAGCGCTCATCACTTGATATCAATTGTGGCGTTTCACTCGATTAATTGTAATGCAAGTAACTGGATGCTCCCATGTAGGTGTTGGGGTACGGATGGGCAGGGTTGATGAGGAAGTATGTGGTAGAACCGGCGCACATGTGGTGGCCGCAGAGTCTAGTGCAGGTTTCTCTCATGAGGTGAGCCCTGGTTGATGGAACTAATTAATCCAGTATTTTGTTTCTTTTTTTTTGTGTAGAATAGACCTAGGCAAAATTCTTTGTATGCTGCGGAGAGTTATCCACCGTATCGATATGCCACTGAAAAAATTGTTTTTGTTTTTATGCCACCATCACAAAGTTGAAACTCAGTGACAGGAAGAAACACAAATTTTTCAATGGTATATCAGAGAAGTGGGTAACTAATTTTCTCGTGGCTCTAAGTCTCTTAACACATTAGATCACCGAGATATATGCATGCATGCATGGAGTTATTTCCTGGGGAGCTGGACACTGACAATTCACACATGCAGAGCTTTGCACGAGAAGGAGAAGCGCCGGATGACGCGCGCCAAGTTCTTCCTGATCGCGTTCATCTGCAGCCTCACGTGGTACACCGTCCCCGGCTACCTCTTCCCTACCCTCACCGCCGTCTCGTGGGTGTGCTGGGTGTTCCCCAAATCGATCACCATGCAGCAGATCGGCTCCGGCATGAACGGCCTCGGCATCGGCGCCTTCACCCTCGACTGGTCCGCCGTCGCCGCCTTTCTGTCGAGCCCCCTCGGCACGCCCTTCTTCGCCATCGCCAACGTCTTCGTCGGCTTCGTGCTCCTCTCCTACGTCATGATGCCCATCTCCTACTGGGCGCTCAATCTCTACAGCGCCAGCACGTTCCCCTTGTTCTCCACCGACCTGTTCACCGGCTCCGGCCAGCTGTACAACATCTCCGCCATCGTCAACGACAAGTTCGAGATCGACATGTACTCCTACACCAAGCAGGGGAAGATCCACCTCAGCCTCTTCTTCGCCGTCGGCTACGGCCTCGGCTTCGCCACCATCGCCTCCACACTGTCCCACGTCGCGCTCTTCTACGGAAAGTACGTACTACACTGTGCATGATCGATCAGCTAGTTGGTGTGCTATATAGTATTATCGTGTTCTCTGGATATATAAATTGTGACTGTTTAATTTTTTTTGAAACCGGAATTTGACTGTTTAATTTGTTTTCTGCAGAGAGATGTACCAGAGGTTCCGGGAGTCGTACAAGGGCAAGCAGGACGTGCACACAAGGATGATGAGGAGGTACGAGGACATACCAAGCTGGTGGTTCTACATCCTGCTCTTGGTGGCCACGGCGGTGGCGATGGTCCTCTGCACCGTGTTCAAGCACGAGGTGCAGCTGCCGTGGTGGGGGCTCCTCTTGGCCTGCGCCATGGCCTTCTTCTTCACGCTCCCCATCAGTGTCATCACCGCCACCACAAACACGGTACGTGTATACTGCCTCAACCATTGGCATGCATGATTCCGATTAAGTTCCAATAAAGTATGTTTATTATGGTGTTTGCAGACTCCAGGGTTGAACATTATTACAGAGTATTGCTTGGGGCTGATCATGCCAGGGAGGCCAATCGCTAACGTGTGCTTCAAGGTCTACGGCTACATTAGTATGAGCCAGGCCGTCTCCTTCCTTACCGACTTCAAGGTTGGCCACTACATGAAGATCCCCCCAAGATCCATGTTCCTAGTGCAGGTATTACACATGCATTACGAAGCTTCAAGGATTGCTCTTGTTTTTTCTCGATCGAGATCAGATGTCTGACCAAACTGCACATGTTAATTTGAGTATTGATTGTTCAGTTTATCGGGACAATCGTCGCGTCGACGATTAACACGGTGGTGGCGTGGTGGCTGCTGACAACGGTCCCGCACATCTGCGAGAAGAACCTCCTCCCGGAGGGCAGCCCGTGGACGTGCCCCGGCGACCACGTCTTCTTCGACGCGTCCGTGATCTGGGGCCTTGTCGGCCCGCGCCGCATCTTCGGGCCTCTGGGCTACTACAGCGCGCTCAACTGGTTCTTCCTGGGCGGGCTGGTCGGGCCGGTGCTGGTGTGGCTCCTCGCCAGGGCGCTGCCCCGGCACGCCGGCTGGATCAGCCTCATCAATCTCCCCGTGATCTTGGGGGCGACGGCGAACATGCCGCCGGCGTCGACGCTCAACTACATGTCGTGGTGCTTCGTGGGCACGGTGTTCAACTTCTTCGTGTTCCGGTACCGCAAGGGGTGGTGGAAGAGATACAACTACGTGCTGTCGGCGGCGATGGACGCCGGCGTGGCCATCATGGGGGTGCTCATCTACTTCGCGCTGTCCAGCGGCGGCCACCAGCTTGACTGGTGGGGGTCCAGGGGCGAGCACTGCGACCTCGCCACCTGCCCCACCGCCAAGGGCGTGCAGGTGGACGGCTGCCCCGTCCTCTGATCTATCCCTTAATTTGTGTGTTGCTCTCTGTCAATTAGATTAGAGCAACTGTTTCAGTTCGTAAGTTACGTTTGTTTAACGGGAATTGGTGTTTGGTGTTTATATACTACCATACCATTCCTGTTAGTATTCATTTTTGTACATAAATTTGAAACGAGTGTTCAGTTTGGAATTGGATATTAGCATTGCTGCATTGGTTAGTTAAGACTCTAAAGCTTTTTTTTTTAGCCCCAGGGCATTTAGCAGGACCACATGCGAACTCAAAGCGGGGAGGTGCTGCCGAACACAACAAAATCTGGCCACGGCTCGGCTATGATGTTGTACGGCGCGCGCAGCGTTAGCTGGGGCAATTGGCGCGTCCGCCGTGCGGTGCGCTGCCCAAGGGAAAGATGGAGCGCGCGGCCCGCTCTTCGTCGGCCGCGCCGCTTCCCGCAGCTCGTATAGGCAGCGTCGGCGGCTGGAGCATGGACGCACTGAGCAGTTTAGAGGCAAATCCTCCGCCGGGAGCGCACGTTAGGGTTGTTCAAATGGACTAAACGGTTTCTCTAAGTCGTTTCTAAAAACAGTTTCTTTAAATCGTTTTTAAATGCTATCGGTCAGTCTTCGTCATCTTTTTCATGTCTTTCAAAAGCTATATTTTAAATTTTATTATAAAAACTACTTATTTAAACCCTTTTTATTTCAGTCAAAAGATATCAAACCATCATTCTTATTTTAGTTAAAAGGCATTAGCTCTGGCCGAATAAAACAGCATACAGGGCCAGGGGCAAGGAGTCCTGTTTCCATGGACCGTACGCTGTTTTGTGGGCTTGACCGGAACAATTGTTTCTGGGCTGCTTAGGAGTGTCGGCAAATTTGGATGTGGGCCTATCGTTGAAGGTTGTTAACTGGGTATAGAATCGGTGGGCTAGGGGCCTGTCAAGGAAGCCACTTAGGCATACCAAGAACTCTTCTCGTTATCGATCGTTCGTTGCGACTTGAAAGACGACCAGGCCAGTTGGTGGGCTGCGAAGAAAATCAACCGGTGTAACGGCGACTAGAGAGAAATAAATAGGAGCCAATCCGTTTAAACGTTTTTCAAAATCGTTTCTAAAGAGAGAGTCAAAACTCTCACTCCAATAGCTATAAAATATTATGAAGAACAAAGAAAAATAACCCACAAAAAAATCTTCAAAAAAAGAGCAAAACATGACTTGATATGCCTCAACGGTCTGACCTCTGAGCGGGTTGCGGTTTGACCGCTAGCTAGATGGCGGTTTAACCTCTAGCTAGTTGGTGGTCTGACCTCTAGCATGATATCGGTCTGATCTCTAGCCAAGAACAAACCAAATTTTCAGTTCTATTTCAAATCCGAAAATCGATGAAACTTTTAATCCACAACTACAAAAACTTGAAACAAGACTAGATCATGAACTTAAGAACATATCCTAACCAAAAATCAAAAAAGAATTTAAGAAAATTAGAATCTGTAAGACCAAAATGGCGACAGAGGGGGGGGTGAATGTCGCTTTCTAAAAATCGCCCCCAACACGTATCTTCTTCTCCAATAGCTATAGGAGCTATAAAGGTAGAAGACCAGTGCTCACAAGACACCCCAGCAGCAGGAAAAACACAAATACAGAGACCAGCAAGCGAGAAAAATCAAATCGGGAAAATTCTGGCCTGCGGTAGTACCGCTGAGACGGGCGGTAGTACCGCTGGTCCGAGCGGTAGTACCTCTCCAGGAGCGGTAGTACCTCTCGAGAAAAAACAGCAAACGGGATTTTCTGAAAACTCAGAGATTCGCAATGATTCTTGGATTCTTGGCTTGGGAAACTTTGAGGATAGCTAGGGAACACTCCCAGAAGACTAAGCCAAGAGCCAATTTCAAGAAAACCCCTCCAAGAAACAAGAATTTCAGATTTGGGTAAAAATCTGAAATCTTGCAAGAACCGAGCCAAAAACCAAATTACTCCCCAACCGTTGATCCTTTGGCTATGAAATTTTGAGGGTAGCTAATTAATAGCTTCTGGACTCTTCATACCAAATTTCAAGCCATCTCAACAAGGGAATCAAGAACAGCACCAAAACCTAGGAAGGCAACACAAGAACAGGGGAGGCTCAAAAACGAAAATATGAAATTAAACCAAGTTTGCTCCTGGGAAACTTGATCAAATGATCTTGAGGCATCATCCCAACATAGAGAAACCCATTTTGGGCCTTCCCAACAAGAAACAACTCAAAAACAAGAAAGCTCAAAAATCACCCAACAAGAAGCAACGAAGAACAGAGAGCACGAACAGAAGAAAAACTTCAGATTTTCATTCATATCACGCGAGGAATACAGAGGAGTCACGATACCACGATTACAGATAGATGACACGATTACAAGACTCTCAATCCATCTCCTCACTCTCTCAATCCTCAAATTCACCAAGAGCTACACATGCATCTTGGGAGGAACATACACAGAGAAGAGAGCACTCTGGAACACATCGATGGGGACAAGCAGGGAGCACACCTCTGCCTCCACCAACAAACCTCACCAACTAAAGCCTAAAGCCAAAGCTAACCCTAAAGCTCATTTTGACTAAAGGAAACCCTAAAATCCAATGAAGTGCTCAAGTGGGCATGCAACCCCTCTTCTCCTTTTATAGCGCTTGGCTAACGGGTCTCCACCCCGTTACGCCCGCTACGTCCAACGGAGCCCGCTCCTGCTTGTGCAGCCTTGCGAAATTCCCGTTTCGCCCCTCCTGCACCTTCCGGGAAGCTTCCACGCTCCTTGCCTCGCAACCACCTCGAGTCCACGTCGTCTTCGACACATCCCGACCGTTCTGACCTCAGCGCCACCTGCGCCTAGTCCGGTCCACCGTGTCTTGCCACGACTCCAACTCGACGTCCTGCAGTCACACAGACAAGAAACACGTCAAATAGCACCGCTCGATACATGAAAGCGTAAATACCATCACACTTACCACAGATGAAGTCCAAACCTGTCGAAACCAAGAATAGGCGTCCTAAACCCATACGACCAAGTTTGACCAAAGTCCGACCTAGCCCATTGCACCCTGCAACGACATGGTCCGACCACACAATCCAAACTCGACTATCCTAAACCTTTGTCAATTACTCATCATTCACATGGAGTCATGACCACATGGTCTCTCAGAATCATTGGCTCTTGAACCTCTGCTGCACCAAAATTAGGCTAAAACAACAAATTGAGCCAACTCTCAAATTAAAACTCCAAATCACTTAAAATTTACTGTGCACCTTCTATGTGATGTCAGGAACCTATTACAATCAACAATCAAGAAGATTGTTACCAAAGTTTTGACATTTTTCTATTTGAAAGAAGATTGCACCAAAACCAGACAAAAGAGGAAAACCTCGATCTACTCTTTCTCGTAAGTTCTTGATGGTCTAGCTAACCTTGTATGGGGTTCTCACATATCATGGCAAGATATATCACAGTACGAACTCAATCCAAAACGCTCTCAAAGTCAAAACCTTAAAATCACCCTTCTCTTGAGCAAAACCAGACAATCATAAGAACTTACAGATAACAAGTGCTTACATGTATGAGATATAGTCTATAAGAGACATCTTTATTATTTACACGTCTTTGACATATATCAAGATCGAGCGGGTAAGGAGAAGCACTCCAAATGACTTCTTGAGCTTAAAACTATACGCACCCTCCGTATCAACGTCTCTATCGTCTGTCGTCGTCTCAAAAAACATAAACAAAAAACAACAGCTACAGTCCAAAAAAAAAACACCACCTCTCTGTCCTCTTCTCTTACCAATCCATGCTGTATTATTATCGTTCCAAAAGCAATGCTATACTATTCTACTATGTCAACATCGTTGGGCCACTTAGGTCTATTTTATTGGTTATGACTGATATCTTTTACCTATGATTGATGATAAAAATAAACTATAGTAACTAAAAAATTGTTTTTTAAATAAGAAGATGAGTGATGAGGAAAATAGAATATATATATATATATATATATATATATATATATATATATATATATATATATAAAGCAAGAGAAGTAAGATGTCTCTCAGTCTTATTCAAAGGGAGAGAGCCGGATGTCCAATACGCACAGGCTTAGGCTGTGATCAAAATGGCTTCAGCTTCTGGCTTCCGGTTTATTTTTCACTATTCATAAATTTCGTCTTTTTAGGAACTTTTGGCTTTTTGTTGAGCTTTTTTGCCGGTTCTTTTTTCCCGTATGTGTTTGTATTATACGTAATGTGCTAACATATTTTTTATATTTTTTAATTTAATTATGTTAAATAAGTCTCTGTCAGCTACAATATTTTTTCAGCAAGCTACAGTACTTTTCAGCCATAAACCATAAAAAACCTAAATGATCACTACCTTAGTCCGCAGCTCAGCATCTGCTCCAAACCGAAATAATCAGAACGATGTCCTAATGGGCTCGTACTTCGAGCAGATCCGTACATCTCGCGACTAAACTAGGCCCACGAAGTTCTAATGGGCATGGGCCAACTGGTGCATGTCACTACCGGGTCGGATCAGCCTGAAGAAAAGGAGAAGAGTACATGACCCGAGTAGCGAGGCCACCTCGGATCCGTGGAGAGTCAAGTCATATCGGAGCCCATGGACCGGGCCGGACCCAAAGCGAAAGCCTAAAGGTCGTAGGGTCCCAGCCGAGCCGGCGTGCCCCACACGCCGCCACCTCCTAGTCTTTGGCGGACGTCAGGCACCGCCGCTCCTCCAGTAAAGCCCGCCCCCACCCCACCCCACTCGCACCGCGGATCCACTTCTCGGATATTTTTTTTCTTCCCGTTTCCCGATTCAAGTCAGCCGCTAGGGTTCGAGATAGCCGCATCGCATCGCAGCCATGGCGGTGAGTGAGCACTCGGTTTTTGTACTTGTTTTGTTTGCGAATCTCTTCTCGGACCATGAGTTGTGCCATTTTCGATCCGAGCGTTTCTTTGGCTGTGTTGATTTGGGCAGGCGAGTTGGGACATACAAATAGGAGTTTAGACTCTTGAGGTTCTAGATTTGGGTATACGCTGTCTCGTATACATTTTGCTGTAGTGCTAATCGCGTATCGTCAAGCTGTTCTAGCAAAGAGATGGGAATACTAGAAATTCGTAATCGGAATTTGGTAGAAATGAAATGTGCAATGGTATCTACGGCAGCCGGCAGCCATTTGTTGCCAGTTGCTTCTAGTCAAATCTAGTGCCATTTCAGTCGACACTGTTGTACCTCTGAGCTGAATGTGCAATGGCCGGGGCAGCTAATCTGCTGTCCAGTCATCGTAGACTGTGGTCAGGGTGCTCAAGTCCTGAGAAGAAGTGTTCTTCCAGTCGATCCCTCTAGTTATTGCCTATGATGCACGGACACGGATACGTCGACACGACACCGACACGGGAATTCGCCATTTTCCCAAAAATACCGATACGGCGACACAGCTATATATATTTAAATAATAAATAAATTAAATATATATGTATTATTTTCTATGTTTCCACATGCTTATTAAATTGAAATAATGTAAATTGTAAACTTGTAATTTGTAAAGTGTAATTTCCTCTCTAGCACTAGAATTAGTGTCTTCCATTTTTCTAGAATGATGAAACAAGCAATCAAGCACAAGTTTACTAAATGCCTGAATATCTGCAGTTTGCATCTCAACTCTAAATGCTAAAATAGAGAAGCGGGGAGATGATATCTCGGTGGAGCGGGGACACCGGCGGCGTGCGGGAGAAAGTCGGTGGCGCACGGGAGAAAGCCGAAGGGCGGCGGCGAGGTGCAGGAGCCGGCGGGCGGTGGCGAGGTGCGGGAGCAGGCGGCGGCAAGGTGCGGGAGCGGGCGAGAGCAGGCGACGGGAGAAACCCGACGGGCGGCGGGAAGGTGCAGGGGTCGGTGGGCGGCGGTGACGTGCGGGATCCAGCGGGAGCAGGCGGCGACGATGTGTAGGAGAGGGCGGCGGCGAGTAGGGCTGTAAAAAAAGCTCGAAGCTCGCGAGCTACTCGAGTTCGGCTCGTTCTAGGCTCGATTCGAGCTCGATTCGAACTTTAAACAAGCCGAACTCGAGCTTGATCTTGAGCTCGCGAGCTTCACTGAGCCGAACTAGAATAGTTTGCGAACCCCGATTCGAGCTTAAATAGTAATACATATTAATTCTTACCGAGCTTACTCGAGCTGAACTCGAGCTCGAGCTTGTCTTATTATTGAAAATTAGTGTGTATTTGAATTATTTTGACTGTTATCGAACTTACTAGAGCCGAGCTCGAACTTAAAATTTTCTTATTATTGAAAAATAGTGCACAATAAATTATTTTTAATTGTTTTCGAGCTTCAACGAGCCGAGCTCGAGCCTACTCGAGCTTAGGCCGAGCCGAGCTCGAGCCCAGGTCCAAGCTCGGACCCCAACTCGAGCTCGGCTCGAGCTTCTACCGAGCTCGAGCCTGGAAGGCCAAGCTCGCTCGAGCTCGGCTCGTTTACAGCCCTAGCGGCGAGGTGCGGGAGCTGGCGGGAGCGGGCGGCGGCGTGAGCGGCTGATGCGGAGAAGCGAAGAAGCGCGAGCGCGATGGGAATGAGGCGCTCGGTATCCGGGGCGGGAGGTTAGGGTTAGGGCAACGCCCGTGCGTGCGTTATGTGCCGGCAGTGTCCTGGGCCATTCCTAGGCTGGCTGTGTCCAGGCCGTGTCCGACTCGTATATTTAGTGTGTCCGACACGTGTCGAGAATTTTAATAATTAAAATTAATTCTGAAATCGGCCGATACGTCGCCGACACGTGTCCAAGACGTGTCTGTGTCGTATCCGTGTCCGACACGTGTCAGACACGGATACGACGGTTTTGAGACGTGTCCGTGCTACATAGGTTATTGCTATTGTAGCGAGGTGTTGATGAGTCATGAACAGATTTTGTTGATGATTTGAAGTGTTTGCTTCATATTACTGTCTGCAGAGCCTGATTTATCTATCCTGTACATTTAATTAATTTCTTGGTCCTATTCTCTGTTTATGCCTACTTGCTTATGCTCAAGAATTGAGGAAAAGAAAACCATGTTTTTAAACTTCATTCGTTACTCTCTCTCCCTTGCACTGTAAGTAATACCCCAAGAATGTAAGGAAGCAATCAGGATGTGGTGATTAGTGAGCCCTGTTTCACCGCTATATTTCATAAAATGGGCATAGCCGTGTAAGCAAGGTTGGCAAAAATACCACCAACTACATTGGTTTACAATGTAGCATTGTTCTTTGATTATGTGCTAGCTATACTGAATGGTAAGTATACTTGGAGTATGCAATGCACGTCACAACAAAAAAAAAAGGATCCGGTGGTGCATACCCTTTTTTAAAATGAATAGCACATACTGATTCTGCAGATAACTTGATTAGTTGTTGTTACTTGTTATGTATAAAAGTTAACATGCTAGCACAGTTTAAACATGTAAATCTTCTAAGGAAATGATTTTTTTAGCACATGGAATGACTTAACATTAACATCAGAGCTTAAAAAGTGAGCACGATGGATAAGGTGGATGCACCAATTTCCAGCCATTTGATATAGACGATTAGTGGTCAATGTTGCCCAAAAGAATTGCGTGGCTGTACCCTGTTTAAAATTGTCTGAAGAGATTGGGAACAAAAATCTGGGCCTATTCTTTTCGGCTGCGGCTTATGGCTTTTGGTTGAAATTTTTGAATTTTGTCTATTTACGGTACAGATTACGGAGGGATAGATACTCACTTACGACTTTGACTGGTACAGATGTTGGGCTTTTAACGTGTATATCGTTTAACTTGTAGACTCCGTCTTGAAAAAAATACTCCGTTTGAAAGTTAGGTACTGTAGCAAAAGTCAAAAGCCGCCAGCTTTTGACTTAAAGAACAGGCCCTCTGAGTGCTGTCATGGGGTGGAGCTGTGGAGATGTTAATGCCCTGTGTGTAAACTGGAGCTGCATGATGATTATTAGGTAGGTCCGTGCAGCTGTTGTTGTGCAACACCTTACAACTCCCTGGAAAAACTACAAATATGGTAAGATGGTGAATCCAACTATGAATTTGAACCATCAGTGATCAGTGCAGTTCATCTAATGCCTTACATCCCTGCTCAGTCCACATTCACGCTTCATATGGTAGTATATAGAAGTCCGCACTACTCTGTATGAGTAAACTTATGGTACCATGTTTGTTTTTCCCCCATTTGTAGATATTGTACAAATTTGTATCGCATAGATTATGTATTATTCACATATTGCCTAGAACAGCATACCATTCATCAGATCACTGATTAGATGTTCCTTTTATACCATTTGTTGTTTGAAGGCAAGCACGCTTAGCACAGTCAAGGTGAGCAATGTGTCATTGAAAGCATCACTGCGAGATATAAAGGAATTCTTTTCCTTTTCTGGTGACATTGTGCATGTTGAAATGGAAAGGTTAGTACCATCTTCATTATGCTTGTTTTCCACTTTGCACTACGAATTGCATTAACCTTTTAAATGCTTTGCAGTGGCGATGAGCTGTCTCAAGCTGCCTACATTACTTTTAAAGACAATCAAGGGGCTGCGACAGCTATGCTTCTTACGGTACCTCTTATATCTCACATCCAAATTACTTTTACCCCCAAGGATTGATGATTGGTTGGTTACCTTGTGATTTGCGTTGTTATGCAAGTCTGCATGATTGCTGCCATACTTCAAGAGAGTTGTTAACTAACCTAAATATCATTGATATGACACCATGTCTTGTATTTTGTTGCCATGATATTCTGAACTCAGCCATAAATGATTTAGAAAGCTCTTTCTTAGTTTCATTGATTGTTTCAAGCAAAACAAGTTGTCCAAGCTTATTTGAATAATGAAGTTTACGCAATCCATTGTTCCGACTGAAATTTCAACATTGACTCAATATCTCTGGATAGAAAGAAATTTTGTTTGCACTTTGTACATATATAGCTGGTCACAAAATTTTGTCCTTTCCTGTTGCTTAATCATCATATACTTGCTGGAACTGCTTGTATGATGAAAAATTCTAACATGTACCTATGATTATTGCCCCAGGGTGCCACAATAGTTGATATGGCTGTCATCGTCACACCAGCCACTGATTATGAGCTACCAGCCTCTGTTTTAGCTGCTCAAGAGGTATGATTAGATCTGTGTAATATTTACATGCCTGTACTATGGTGTCTTCTGGTGGTAATGGTGGAACTTGTAACATTGTTTTGCATCCATGGCCCAAGGATGCAAAGCCTTCTGCTCTTCAAAAGGCGGAGGACATTGTTGGGACCATGCTGGCAAAGGGGTTCATTCTCGGTAGGGATGCGCTGGACAGAGCAAAAGCTTTGGATGAGAAGCATCAGCTCACATCAACTGCAACTGCTAGAGTATCTTCCTTTGACAAGAGAATCGGTTTGAGTGAGAAGATCAGCGTGGGTACTTCAGCTGTTAATGATAAAGTGAAGGAAATGGATCAGAAATACCAAGTCTCTGAGAAGACAAGGTCTGCACTTGCAGCTGCTGAGCAGAGTGTCTCTACTGCTGGATCTGCCATCATGAAGAACAGATATGTCCTTTCTGGAGCAGCATGGGTAACTGGTGCCTTCAGTAAGGTTGCCAATGCGGCAAATGATGTTGGGGCAAAGGCAAAAGAGAAAATAGTGGCTGAGCAGGAGCGCAGGACTATTGAAGGTGAGCCTGCACAAGCTAACATCTCAGAAGGCCCTGCAACGTACAAGGGCTTGGATGGGGAATTCTTAAACATACGTGTCTCTGAAACCCCTGAAGATATTCCCATCTCTACAACTGCTACTGTCCCCGTTTCAGATGAGGATTCCAACCAGGCTTCTCCAGCTGCCGCTGCTCCTAAAAAGCCTGAACCTGCGCAAGGATTGATACTATGATTTGGTTGATACATGAGTGTAAATAGACATGAGATGGTTGTTGAATTCAGGCTGTATTGTTGTGGGTGCCATCTTCTAGATTAAACCTCTTTAAAGGTTGAAAGTTATTGGAACATAAAAGAGTTTGCAATTTGTGGCAACAATTTTTATTAATCAAACATTATTATCTTGCAGTCACAGCGTTAATATACTACCGTGGGCTCACTGTGTTCTATTGATATTACATTTGCTTCCCCTCTGATGCAAGGAGCGAAGAACCTCTCGATGTGCTGCCGAAATGCTATTTCTTTTCCTTCATTTGAAGGACATACTGTTTCTTTTACTTGTTTTGTTAAATGAATTTCTTTCATGCTTTTGTGTTCCGTTTTGCGTTGGCTATAAGATGTCTTATGGCCTTTTCCAACAAATAAATGGGATGGTCTATTTGTCGTTGTTTCGAAGTAGTTTATCGGAATAGTCTCTTCGAAGCTACTTATTAATTTATCAACATTCAATTCATTTGTATAATCACTTACATTAGGGGGTAAAAAATATCAACCATAACTATAAATTATATATAAAAAAAAGAACGCACAGCTACATACGAGGATAAGGACAGTACCTGAAAATAAGGACATGTGACGATAAGAGCAGTGCTTGAAAATGGAAGGTAGGGAAGTTAGGCCACTACCCCGCACAGCATCAGACACTGACGTTTGCCAAGAAAATGAATGATTATATGGCACTACTATTCCACCGACGGTTACACTTATCGCGCACATATCTCCTTAGTCCTCAAAAGAAGAAATATCCATGGCATAACCGAAGGGAAATATACAGTACCAACCCAATACGGTCAAACGGTCAGTGTTACGATGTAGTATGACCAATGTGCTTTGCATGTTATTTACGGCAGCAAAATGTCTATACATTCATACAACTTCGTGTTTATGCCTCAGCTTTGAGATCAAAATACACATTTGGAAGCAAGATAAAAATAAAAGAGAGGAGGTTCAAATTTTTGGTATGTGGTCGAAGACATTGTGGTCGATAAGTCATGATCGTGAGACATGGTTGAAACACCGTGATCGACAAGGCATGGTCAAAAAAGGACTTGAAGATGGTTAGGTCTATGTGCGATCGTAGATCTGGTTAGATAGCATGTATCTACTAATTGTTAGTTGGTTAGAGGATCGAGTCGTTCAGGTATTGCGCAGATTGCGGAGTCATCAAGGATCTCGGACATTCTGTTAGTCCGGAATCAGTGAGATCGTGGCTGCAAGTTTCGGACAGTTTGTTTGTATATGTAAATTATAATATGAGTCTATAGATAGTAGAGAAAACAGAAAAACTGTAGTGAATTGACACAGCGTAAACTCTTATATATCTTAAATAGATTTAAGATATTTATGTAAGTTTTGACCGTCGTGTGAATACGTGATGTTCCGTTCCTGGGCCAACATCTTGTGCGGCTGGTTGAGAGCTATGCTTCATATGGACCAGCAACGCTGCAGTAGCTCATTCAGAGAGATGCTACTACTGACCGGGATCAGAAGTCGCGAGTTTCATAAAGGCGCTTTACTTCTCGGTGCATGGCAGCATCAAATCGCGTGCCCGAGCGGCCAATTGGCCACAAATGTCTTGGTCGCCGCCGACTGAAGGGATGGGATTTCACGTTCTGCTTTGAATCATCGATGGTACTATTACCACGAAACGTTCTCCTTAACCCAATACTAGTCTTTTCCTTTGACTTCTATGTTCCTACTACTGCAGAAGAACGAAGAAAACTCGAAACTGGTAAGCAAGCAAACAGTATAAGAAAGATCCCAAAATAATAAAACTCCAAAATCCTAAACAGACGCAGGGGGAGGGGAGGAAACCAACTGCATGTAGAAGTACTAATCTGGGCCATACATACGGGCACGACCTTTAGAAATTCCAGAGTTTTTAGCGGATTTATCACTGTTTGCGACGATATTTACAAAATTAGCCGTATACGCATCATATTTGCAGAAATAATATTTACCGTCTGATAGGTGGACGGCAGCGCAGAAGAGACGACGCGTGGCACCTGTAGCCCGCGCCATGGGACGGCAGTGATTAAGCCGGCTAATTAGCTAGCGTAATCACTGTCTAAATTTGTAATTTTATATTATATTTGTTTGAATTTTTAAATATAGGAAATGAGATCAAAAAATTACAAAATTTTATGCACAGACTTCTAACACAACATACTTTATTGTATAATTATTTTACAATTTTTATCCCCTCTGAATATTGCTAAAAAATTCTTACGATTTCGATAATCATAGGAATTGTTACATATAGCAAACGAGCTCCAAAAATTATAAAATTTTATGTGGAGCCTTCCAACACAGTCGACCTAATTGTGTATTTTTTTGAAAATTTTATGTGCTCTGAATTTACCATATTAATTTGTAATAATTTAATCATAATTAGCGACATGCAATGATTATGCATCTTTTGAAGTGCGTGACCTCTGTCCTTCGCACATACGTTGACTAATTGCTGCTATCTTTTCTTTTCCATCGCGTCCTTCGCACAATTGTCATACCACTCGTATCTCCCCCCTCACGCGCTCCCTCGTCCGCACTGATGTCGTTATATCCGTGCCGTCCACCCTCGCCTACTCCCTCGTCTCCACCTTTGTCAGTATTGCCATGATGTCCTTAATTTACAGGGTGAGTGCACCGGGTTCCCTTTGTGTTCAGCCATAAATATGAATCTCTCGTAGTTGGTCATCGATCATCTCAGTCGCTCATCGCAGAAGCTCATTCTCGCGATTGTCGCTCAAAATTAAGAATGCATAGTTAATTATTTTGAGAAGCAAGTGCATAGCTCATTAAGAACACGATAGGAGGACGTAGTAGTGTTGATCGCTCCTTCCGAAAGACAGGTAATTTTTTCGGATGAGTAATCAAATTATCGGTAATTAATGAACTATTCATATGTAGTTATACGTATATAATCATTTTTGTTGTAACACTTACTGTGAATCTGGTTGTTATGGTTTCAGGTAGTCGTAGACATGGAACACTTGACAATGTTCTACGATGATGGTCTTGTATGAGCTGGACCCAGTGGGTTGGATCTATCAACATGCCAACACAAGATGCTCCAGGCCGAAAGACTCGGCGTCATGAATATTCATGAGCTACGAAGCTGCATTCGCAGAGAGTTCGCCCCGGAGGCAATGGCGATGAAACTTGCTATCAAGGGGATTACCTGCACCAATGGTGTGTGGAAGCTCATGAAGGTGAATAACACTGCAGCATGGAGGCAGTACATGCAAATTGCCTCCTAGCAATAGGCGGCCATTTACGGGAGGTCGATGGTGTACCTAAGTTTCGCGCGCCGGGAGTCAGAAAACGTTAATGAGCCTGACCCCTCGACACCCGGAGAACCACAAGCGGAGCTTCAGGATGATATCGCTGAATGTGTTGTGTCTGAGGGAATGTGTTGTATTACAATTAAATTATCATGAATTGACATGATAAATTCGGAGCACATAAAATTTCCTAAAAATACACAATTATGTCGACTATGTTGGGAGGCTCTACATAAAATTTTATAATTTTTAGAACTCGTTTGCTATATATAACAATTTCTACAAATATCAAAATTGTATGAATTGTTGAGAAATATTCAGAGGTGACAAAATTATAAAAAAATTACACAATGAAGTATGTTGTATCAGGAGTCTGTGCATAAATTTTCATAATTTTTTAACCTCGTTTGCTATATTTAAAAATTCAAACAAATGTGATATAAAATTACAAATTTAGACAGTGATTAAGTCGGCTAATTAGCCAGCTTAATCACCTACCATCTCATGGGCGGGTGGCAAGCGCCTGCCGTCAGGTGGACGGGTGACAGGTGCCACGCGTTGTCTCTCCCGCACTGTTATCCACCCATCAGACAACAAAAATAATATTTCTGTAGATATGCTACGCTTACGTCTAATTTTGTAAATAACGTTGCAAGCAGCGTTAAATCCACTAAAAACTCCAAATTCTAAACGGATTCGCTTATACGTTTCTGTATTTCTATTAACTGGCCCGAAGAGGACTCAACAGAAGCATACGGCCTCAGAAGCTCTGCTTCCAATCGGCCCATCCGTACGGCAATCGCGGGGGGAGCGGGCCAGAAAAGGAAAACCTGCTTTTCGCTCCCTTTCATTTCAGTGTTCAGTAGCCTGCCTGGTGATGGACACTCTACTCTGAAACCATCACACCAAGTTACGCACAGCTTACAGCAGCAGGATGTCATAGCACGCACGCACGCACGCACGGCAGGCATCCAACCCAACAAACTCGATCGAGGAGGACATGAATCTCACCAAATTCCCTAACAACGAAGGCCCTTTTAATACTAGTTAATTATGAACAACCGAGTCCAAAGCTCCCCCTACCTACTCTGAACTGAAAACAACTACTACTAGCAGTACTGGACTAGTACAAGTGTACAACCTTGTTGAAATCTATAGCGCAAAACGGCCTATTTGTCAAAACGCCTCGCCATTTACCAATCATGAATTGATGATGTTACAACAGTGCTCAGCACTGTGCCCATTAGGTTGCGTCATCACCATCGTCGGTCACGCCGAGGTTGAAAAATTCAGGAGGCTGTCAATGTTAATCTTTAATCATGTGTGCTAGTACAGCACAGCAGTGTCGTGTTATTTTACCTACAAATCGTAGTGCAGTGGAGCACTTTTGTGATGTTACCATTAGCCTGCTGTCGGAATTAGGCGTGCTTGAAACTTTCTATTGGATGATCCTTACTCCTTAGCTGGTACCGTCGGCACAAACTAGCCAGGCCTTGCGTAATCGAACTATCAAAGATACTGGCCTTTTTCCTCTGAAAGAAATGTGATCTGATGATGTTTTCACCTGTCCCTTGGACAGGATCGTACTGCATCAGTCACTGAATTTAAAGGCTACTATCTGATTACTAGTATAACCAAACCATCACTGTTCAGACTTCACCGATCACCGGTAGTCGGCCAGAATCTTGCACCGCAATGTTCTCTCTTTCTCTCTGCATTCCTTCTGCCATGGACGAAATCGATCATCGAGACTGACGTACGTAGAAGACACCGATACAGATAAAGCGCAACAACCGAAGAAAAAAAGACGTGTATGATTGATACAGAGAGATGGTTGTACTAGCCGCCGAGCTCAGTTCAGCGAGACGTTGCGAAGTCGCAAAGTTGAAGATCCTGCGACGTACGAGACTACGAGGCGAGCGACATGAACCCTCCGCCCGCGCTCGTCAACGTACACACGGCGATCGAGACGGCGACCGGGAATCTTTCCGAAAGCTCGTCAGCGTCCGCTGCAAAGCCCTCGCCGACCTTTCACACTCCATTGATCGATCGCTTCGACTCGATTAACAATCGTTTCATTTTCTTCCGAACTCTGAACGCGCATCAGTTACGACCTTCGTAGCCAATCTGCCAATGGATCGCTAGGGTGTCTGATAAAAATGTCTGGGCATTCATTGATTGGGTGGATGAATCCATGAAAATGTTGGTAGAGAAGAGCTACAGACGACTATTGCACTCATCGATTTA
The DNA here is from genome assembly GCA_017311315.1 of Dendrocalamus latiflorus. Taxonomy (NCBI): domain Eukaryota; kingdom Viridiplantae; phylum Streptophyta; class Magnoliopsida; order Poales; family Poaceae; genus Dendrocalamus; species Dendrocalamus latiflorus. The sequence goes on along the minus strand of CM029637.1, from coordinate 31,910,674 downwards.
TTTTCCAAGACAAAATTATTGTACTGGTCGATGGATAGATGCTAGTTATATAAACCACTGTGGCCGATGTGGCGTTGAGCCGTCGATTAAGATAGTTAATGGATGACAGCCATTGCCCATTAGGTTACTACATTATTATTTCTTCAAAAATAGTTAATGTATTTAGTCAACTAAGAGTCACGTTTATATTGGTACGAGTTTACTTATTCAAATCAGATATACTTCTACTTTGAAAGATTTAGAAATATAAAGGATTGAAAAAATATTTTATGCAATTGTTAGGTTCATATCTTACCAGCCAGGATTCGTGGAGGCTGAAAAGTCTGAAACAGCTATCATTTTTTAACGATATATATAGTATAAATAATGGGTCATCATGATGCCCAAACTTCATGATTGAGACTTTCCATCTTGATATATTACATATCATTACACTTGCACGCATCTAAAAGCAATCCAAAATTAAGGAGGCTTAGTGACCAGGCACCATGGTGCCTCATTTCAGTGTCACACACACTAGTTAGAGACCCGTGTGTTGCAACAGAGTCATAAAAATAATGAGATGGAACTTACAGCCTGGCCAACTTCACATATCAAACATTGGAGAGTAAGCGACTGAGAGAGAAAAGTGGCCAGAATGCGTGAGGAGATGGGAAAAATAGAGGGGGTGAGCGGTTATATCCTGAGAGAGAGAGGATGAGAGAGATGAATAGTCCAGATCAAATTGGATGGCTGAGAAGAGAGGAGGGAGAATGGACTAACCACCAGCTCACACTTTTATAATAGTATATATATATATATACGGAAAATTTGTTCAGTAGCACTGAAAACTCACCTCTTTCGGAAAATACCACTAAAAAAACGGGGTACCGGATATTACCATCAAAAAATGCATTTTTCTTCGGGATTTACCATTCTGGACAAAAATACCCCTCTCCCTCCCCCTCCCTCACCTTCTCTCCTCTGCGCCGCCCCTTCCGCCTGCGTCTTCCCCCACCGCCGGCCTCCCCGCCTCCTCCTCCGCCCGCCGCTCGCCTCCTCCCTCTCCGCGCGCCCCCTCCCCGCCGCGTTGGCCTCCTCCTCGCCCCCTCCTCCAACCGCCGCCTCCCCGCCTCCTCCTCCTCCGCCCGCCGCTCGCCTCCTCCCTCTCCGCGCGCCCCCTCTCCGCCGCCGTTGCCTACCTCCGCCCCCACCTCCCTGCGCCTCCTCCTCCTCCTTTCCCTGCTCCCCCGCGTCCGGCCGAAGAGGTGGCGCTGGCGGCGGCGGTTTTGCTGCGCGCGGAGAGGGAGGAGGCGAGCGGCGGGCGGAGGAGGGGGCGAGGAGGAGGCCAACGGCGGCGGGGAGGGGGCGCGCGGAGAGGGAGGAGGAGGCGGGGAGGCCGGCGGTGGGGGAAGACGCAGGCGGAAGGGGCGGCGCAGAGGAGAGAAGGTGAGGGAGGGGGAGGGAGAGGGGTATTTTTGTCCAAAATGGTAAATTCCGAAGAAAAATGCATTTTTTGGTGGTAATATCCGGTACCCCGTTTTTTTAGTGGTATTTTCCGAAAGAGGTGAGCTTTCAGTGCTACTGAACAAATTTTCCTATATATATATATATATATATATATATATATATATATATATATATATATATATATATATATATATATATATATATATATATATATATATATATATATAGACACACACACCTCTGTTATGTGTTAAAATAATTTAATCTGTGTGACTTTAAGTTCCGTTTCCCCCCTCAATAGCGACAATGTTTAGGGTTATTGAATTGCCTGGAATAAACCCGGACAATAAAGAGAAGTCCAAAATGTACTACACCTTGACTGGGAGCAGAAAGTAAACTACAGAGTGCAACGTATAATTGGTTGATTGGTTCCAACTTGTCAAAGTGGACACGGCAGTAGAAAATTGAGGCCGGTGGTACAGAAAATTAAGCAATGCCCATAGTTTAGGGTTTAAGACCATGAGCATTCATTTATTCCGTACGTACAAATTCAAACGCCTCGTTTTCATGGAAACGGTCGATCAAATTTCTCTTGAAGACTAAAAGGCTGTGATGGTTTCGGTTTCAGCTTTTAGCTTTTGATTTATTTTTTACTATTTATATATTTCGTCTTTTTTTGAATTTTTGGTTTTTTGTTGAGCTTTTTTGCTGGTTCTTTTTTCCGTATTTGTTTGTATTATACGTAATGGGCTAACATATTTTTTAATTTTTTAAAATTTAATTATGCTAAATAAGCCTCTGTCAGCTACAGTGTTTTTTCAGCCAGCTACAGTGCTTTTCAGTCATAAGCCACTCAAAAAAACCCAAATGAGCACCATCTAAGGCGCCCTTCATTTCGATTTGAGCTTCTAATTTCTGATTTACCTTTTATTATTTCGAAATTTTGTTTTTTAGCTTTTTTTATCGGTTCTTTTTCTATATTCGTTTGCATTGTTTATGATAGGCTAACATATTTTTTATTTTAAAAAAATTTAAAATTTAATTACGCCAAATAAGTTATCATTAGTTATATTATAATTTTAGTCTAAGCCATCTTTTTTTTAATCTAACCGAGCGGGCTGTGAATAAGATGCGTTGAAATTACATGATTCATAAGTTAGACCTAGTTTAGAACGGAAATGCCAGTCTACACTCGTGTGTAGGTGTTTCCATAATCACAGCCGTACAGCATGCATTGAGATTAGTCTAAGAAATTTGATTTTCCCATTTTTGCTGGATAAAGAGAATTAGTGGGCACTGATTACAAGAAGAGGCAAATTTAATTATCCCATCACACATAAATCTCTCTCCTATCCATTTGAATTTTGAATGTGATGTACTGTGCACTGTGCACTTCGGAGGAAGACATGTATTATACACTGAAGTATACTACTCAGACATGGAACTAAGCCATGAACACAATTACATGAAACAAGAGAAATCTTCCTATTGATTTACAGTTTAATTGGCCATCGTACATGTCCTTGCAATATTGGACTAGCTCCAATGGGAAAAAAAGAAGAAAATGCAGATATGATTTTTCTAACTATAGACGCATCCCATTCCAGATACATTGATCATTGTGATTAATCCGTGTCGATGCATTGCTAATAACTTGCAGGTTAATTAGCTACTATGAGATAAGCCTTGGAATGACTGCTTGATCAGATCGGCCGATTGGCCGGACCATCAAAGACATGTAGATTATTGACTGACATAAATCAAAAGTTCAGATAAAAAGAACTTTCACTCGTGACCTGACATTTGGACGCTGACGACGGCGACGGGTATATTACTTCACTGCACAAATAGTAGTATAGAGCCTTTCTGCAATGAACGACTTCGGATATGCGTCCAATGAGATATTCCCTTTTTTAAAAAAACATTCTTGCCATCTCTAATTTTCGAATTTTAGACATATGTAGTATTGTGTAAACCATTAATTCCAATTCTAGCCTGCTGCGTACGGTAATTCCATTTCTGGCTCCCGTTTCCACTGTGGGACTGTGTGGAGCCGACACCTGGCCGGTTGTGCGGTCCGGGACCACACGACTCAACTGTAGCACAGGTCGTACACTCCGGGACATTTGGCTTCTTAATTTTTTTGTTGGCCGTGTGTCATTTTTGTGCCGTGTGCACAGGTCCCGCACGACTCAACCAAAATCGTTTGCACGTGTGTCCGGGACAAAATTACACTTCAGGTGAGACAGGGCGATGCTGACATTTGGCTGGCCGTGTGTCATTTTTGGCATTTGGACGCATCAATGATCTGTATGGTGCAGCACTGATGGACCGGTCTCCAGTGAATCCAACCCGTAGACATGATCGATCGGCGTACGCCTTCGAGCGAATGGGCGACGGCGCTGCAAGACCATGCCGAAACTGGAAGCATCGAGTACAGACATGATTCCAAACTGGAAGGTAGGAGTCGAGCTCGAGCAGCACTAAACACACATGATTCCAAACTACAGGTCTCGACTGCCAGGAAGCAGTAGCCAGAGCTATGTAGCACACGTGTGTGGGAGCAAGTGGACCGTACGTACACCTGAGCGCACCGATCCGCTCGTACGTTTCCCGTCCTCCTCCCCGCCGTCGCCGGCCGGTCAAACGAATGATGCGGAGACCGGCCGCGGATCGGCAGCAACTGCCGCGCGGCGCGCGAGCATCCGACGGTTCACACCAAGCGCATCAGAAAACCGAACTCTTCCCTTTTGCAATGCTTTTTTTTTTATTTTAGCAATGAACACTCCTTTTCGCAAAAAAGTCTTCTATTTGAATTTAAAAGATATAGCAGATAACACATATCACTTGTCATAGTTTGACAAAAGGCTTTTTTTTTTGAAAAGAGTTTGACAAAAGGCTAGCCACGTGAGAAGACGAGCTAGCGTGACATAATATATTTTTAACTATTATAATATAGAAAAAGCTAAACGACTCGGCTTAAAAGCCGGTTGGAGCACTAATTCACGAACTGTGCCTCACGCTACTTTCTTCTATTGTACACTACTATCCAATATAATTCAGCTACTGTGCCTACCTTCGGTCACGATCTCAACTGAGGCACGTGCGTAAAGAACTTGATAAACTAACAAGTAATAGCTATGATATAATATATAGCTAGTGCAAATCAAGCCAGGTAGCATTGATCAAGTAGATAAAATTAACACAGGTGAAGTACATATACACTAGCTAACCACACTTCTAGTTAGCATGTATCATCATTATGCACATCTCATATATGCACAAATGAATCATGTATGACTGCATATCGTCCAAATTTTAGTCGAAATTTCTAACAAAACATACACATATATATACACCCACACGGAGAAAGAGAGAGGTAGCCTAAATAGAGCTAAACGCAAGGCAAATGAGCCGCCGAGATGACACATGCATGCATGCATTATTCTGCTGCCATCCAACATTATTCTGTTGGCGTTTCTATGTGCATATGCATGACACTGGCAAGGGAATGTTAATTACAAGCCTCATCACTGCATTATACTACACTATCCAGTGTCCAGGTTAGTTGCTTCTAGGCAACCCTCTGGATTAACCTAGATATTAAGGTCCTGTTTCAAACGATTTTGGTTTCTTAATTTCAATTTCGTTTTTTGTTTTTAGCTTTTTTCGGTTTTTATTTTTTTATTCCTTTGTATTATCCGTAATAATATGATTTTTTTTGTTTTTCTCATTTTTCCTTATTTTTTGATTTAAAAATCTAACTGATGCTATAGTATATTTGTAGTTAAAAGACCACCTACGCTATAGCTAAAAACGAACAGAATGTAGCTTGATTAATTAGCACTGGATCATTATAGCTAGAGCTAGAGTTGGCAGTTGACTTTTTTTTTGTGTAAACGGAGCTTGCAATTGTTAATCGAGCTGGCATTAGCAAGTTAGAAAAATATTCAAGTCGATCGGCCACTAGCTGCATGTATTACTTTACCATATCTCTGACATTGGAATTAGTTCGGTAACATAAAAGCCATTAAACATGTGCATAGATTAATAGGTATATATACATAGAATACACACGCATCCATATTCTGCTGGCCGGGCGGCCGCCGGGCTCGCTACTTGCCGCGCCTTTGGCTCCGCCTGCCGTACTAGCTCGCTCTCTCGTGCGGCTTGTCTTCTATCCAGTTTGAGTGGTACAACAGATGATATATCATCTGTTACATCTTTCGAGTTTAAAAAAAAGATTAGAGATGCTAAAGTTGAAAAAAATTGTATAACGTGTGGCGCCCGAAAATGACATGTCCCTACGTGCTTCATCAATTCGACTGATTTCAGAAGGTCTCATCACTTATAGGGGTGGACTCAAAGAAAGCTGAGCCCCTACTCAACTTTGAGCTTTCGATAAAGTAACAAAATGTCTCAACATTTAGACCTCCACTCAGTCCATCCTAGGTGCCCCCACTCCCTCGGGCCTTAGGTCTTATCTCACGACTGCTGACGCCTGACAGCCTAAACGAAGCGAAGTAGAATGGCCCATATAACCACACAGACAAAAGTACTGTGCTCAGCGGTGAGCTCCTCGGTCCTCACGTTGTGCGGCTCCTATGGTCGGGTCTACTGCAACATCATCACGCAGCGTGGTCTGGGTGCTTTCACTCATTTTTTGTGCTGGTCCGCCCTAGATCACTGGGCCTGTTTGGTTGCCTGCATGAGCTGATGCAGCTGCATGAGCGTGGCCAGGCTGAGTAGAGAAGGTCCTCAGCCGCGTTTCTCCTCAGCCTGGCTCCAGTTGTTTTTTTGCATCCGCTCGTGCAGGCTCTCACCCCGATGCAGGCAACCAAACACCATCTCCCTGCATGCGCTGGTGCGAGCCACCCCGATGCAGGCAACCAAACAGCCCCTTAGTTCCGGCTTCCAAATCCTCATGTTTTTTTCCTTTTTCTCCTTAAGCCAATCCGACTACTATCCAAGGCCTCTATTGAAAGATACGTAGTATTATTGCTGTAGGAAAAGGTTTGCAAAAGACGCTTTTGGAGGCTCTTTTGGGCTCATGCGCGTGTGTTCATACTTCGTATATGCATGCATGGCGATGGCCATCAGCCCCGCTCAATTAGGCTGAAAAATAGTGGTTTATAGCTAAAATTACACTATAACTGATTGAAATTACATTGTACCTGAAGGTGGCTTATTTGGCGTAATTAAATTTAAAAAAAATAAAAATAGAAAAAATATGTTAATTCATCACGGATAACACAAACGAATACGGGAAAAAAGAACCAGCAAAAAAGCTAAAAAAAGCCAAAAATTCAGAAAAAGATGAAATTTATGAATAGTGAAAATAAACCAGAAGCTTAAACCGAAATGAGCGGGCGCGATTAAAGGCCCCACGTTTATTTATCGGAGTTGGTGGCGGTCCATTATCTCCTCTCACAGAAATAAAAAAGGGCGTTGTCGAGCTTCCGTTCCAACGAAGTTTAACTAGATGATTCATGGTATCATAATTTAAACTCTTAAAATAAAATAATATGGGTTTATAACATGTGATATTGTTTATTTATGATTCATTGTAGCGCACGGCCCTCAGTCGTCAACTACCTGCACTGAGACGCTGAATTCTGTATATTCTCAGTTTCCTTTTCACCCTGCGTATTATTTTCTTTGAAGGGAGCAGCGTACTGCGTATTATTAGTCATATGATTGTAGAACAGGAAAGCACAAATGTTTGATGTATTTAGTCTTCACATGGCTCTCTGGTCTACTGCATATTGAACACGTTACTCGTAGGACCGATGCCGCCAATTGTAGAGATATAAATGATTATTGAATTTTTTTTTCTTTAATGATATTCAAAATATTTACTCAAGTGATTATAAGAGTCATCAAGTTTAAATTACACCAAGTTACACAAAACAAAGTTAGAGACCGAAACAATAAATTTAGCAACCTTTAGCACAAGGTCACTCAGATCGTCATGGATGAGTCGGTCTAACCGCCAAGTCCGGTTTGACCACAGGGACAAGGATGGTCTGACTGTAGGTCCAGAACCAGTCTAATTGGTCTGTTGTTCGCCTATTTCAGATCTAAAAACCTCTCAAATCAAAACTTAAATATAAAGATCTTTCTCAAATCTCATCCAAGCACGTTTAAATTTTGCATGATACTTGTTCAAGACATTAGGAATCTAAACCAATTAAGAATCACAAGATTCTTGTGTTTGGATTCAATAAAATGAAGGAATTCAAATCTAGATCATAAGAACACCAAAAACCCTAAAATCCAAATTAGTTCTAGCTTGTGGGGATCTGAGACATGCGGCCTTCTAGATATACTCCCACATATTCTAGCAAGATAAACCAGGTAAAGATTCAGAACAAAACCACTCAGAACATGATTTCAAATTTCTTGCACGAGAACATGAAGTAAAGAACAAGTGAAACACCAATAATGGATCAAAGAGTTGATATATTATTAGTAAAATAGGTTATTCACGAGCACATGGATGGTTACAGATACTCCCAAAGCACCATCCTTACACACATAGATTTCTCATATAGAGAGGAAGAAAAAAACTACTCAAAACTTAGACGATATCTCAATGTCTCTCTTAAAACCTCAACACTAACTCTCCCCTCTCCTCTCTCACATAATCATCATCACTTAGTGGGTCTCAACCCACTAAGCACATGAAGAAATCCACCAACCCTACTAACACGGTTTTTACGTATTCACGCACGTTTCTCAAAACATGTACAAAACCCAATCTGTTAACACTTTAGCAATTGATCCACCTTTCACATTGACCTAAACCGCTTCTCTTTTGCACCTCTCCATGCCACAGTTTTGTCCATGGCTCAAACCTGGTATTTTGGTAAATTACCAAAATATCCCTAACGAAGTTTTCGAGCACATTCCTTTTACTCAAACACTTTCTATGTGACCCCAATGACTTCCCATCAAATCTCTCACATCTAGATCCCATCGAGTTATCTTCACTTGTAAACGGGTCTAAGTTATTTGGCGTGCCACATGCCTCACCTTGCACAATGACTGCACTCAGCTTCCCTGATCATTTTTGACCTTAGCTCCTTTTAAGTTTAGTCCCGGTCCACCTTATTTGTTATCCTATATATCTTCATATCAAAGCATCTTTGTATGCTTTGATACGTAGTCCGTAGTGCCAAATGATTAGCTATCACGTCTTTATGTATTCAGACTCCTCCTAATCATCTCTATGTACATTAGCCTCGTCACTTGGCGCACCACATGCTCCATCTCACATCTTCACGATCCTTGTCTTTCATGTACTTACTGCTTGAGTCACATATCATCACCTGGACTTACACGACTGCTCAAATCTCAGCTCTCTCACTAGTCTCGATCACATGTCATCGACCGCTAATGTTCTTCAAGCTACCTGCACATCCAAACACCAACCAACCATCTTGAGCATAAGTTTTATGCACCTAACTCACGCTAGTCAAACACAATGCATCATGCAATATGACACAACCCAGCACTGGCACTCATATTGTGGACACACTCAAACCACCGACTGCTGTTGCCGAGCGCTCTTCTCTCCGATCCACTGGCTGCTGTCGCCGAGCGCTCTTCTCTCCGATCCACCGGCCATTGTCGCTGGGCGTTGTGCCGCTTGTTGGAGGGGTAATAGGAGATGAAATTGGTGGCGGCGCCAAGGAGGAGGAGGTGTAGTACGAGGGTTTAAGGAAGAGAAGGAGGCGGTGGGTGAATGCGTTGGGGAGGCGATGACGGGGAGATGCAATGCTGCTAGGGGAGGTTGGGGGACTGCGACCTGCAGTATAGGGAAGGAATTGGTGGCGGCACCAAGGAGGAGGAGGCGGCATGACACAAGGGTTCGGGGGAGAGAAGGAGGCGGCGGTTGCGGGAGGTGGAGGTTGTGAGGCGGCGACGGGCAGATGGGGAGAGAAGGCGTCGGGAGAATGCGTTGGGGAGGTAGCGACGGGGGAATGCGGTGCTGCTGGGGAAGTTAGGGGACTACAACTAGACGTTGTCGCGTGGGGAAGAAATTGGTGGCGACATTGAGGAGGAGGAGGAGGAGGCGTGGCACAAGGGTTCGGGGAAGAGAAGGAGGCGGAGGTGGAGTGGTTGCAGGAGGCGGAGGATGCGGGGAAGAGACGAGGAGGAGCGTGGCCCACGCATCGGCCCGACCTTTTCTACGAGGAGCAGAAGAACTACCTACATGCGGATCTGGATGGCTGATCTTTGATCGGACGACTGAGAAGAGAGGAGGGAGAATAGACCGACGATTACCAACTCATATTTTTAAGTAGTAGAGATATTAATTCAACCAACACATCTAGTTTCACTTCATTATGTTGAAGAACCATAGAAGGCGAATAAAAACGTAGTGATCCCGAGATAGCTAGCTAGCCATGCCTTTATGTGCATCATTGATGCTTGCAAGTGATGTCTCTTGTAACACCCCCGTTTCCGGGAGTGTTATGAAACCCTCGCAGCTGCCCAGGACTGTTCAACTGCGAGTTTATCCAACGAGTGTATAACATTGCCATCACAAGCTTAAGAGCAAAAGCGAACTTTATTACAATATAATGGCGAAAGCCAGAAGTCACAGTAGGGTCAACTGCCCTTAATTACATTACAAAAGAACCACAGGCAAACTTGAGCGAAGAACGATCCTAATTCCAAGCGTCATCAACTTCGTATAGGATCACCTCCTCGTCTTCTCCAGCCTCTTCAGGATTAGCTATTTTTGTTTATGTTTTTAGCAAGTATGAGTACAACTTCCGTACTCAGCAAGTCACATGGAGCTTAGCAATATCTACATGCATGGTGTACCAAGCGAAGGGGATCAAGTCTATTATTTTATGTGGATGCACTTTTAGTTGTAAACAGATTTTGAACATAAAATCATAACTTCTTATAAACTTGAGGGGGTTTTCAAGATTCAATTATCAGACCACCAGCATTACTACAACATTTCCAAATCTACTTATGCCTTGCCATTGGATTCACCCATTAAACACAGCTTCATTTACCGGAAGCACGGCGTATTCGAATACTATTTGTCATGACTTTGCAAAGTTGCCCTGCTTTACCCACAAGATCCCTTAACTCCCGCTAAAGAGTTAAGACAACAAGGATGTTCACTGCTCAATTCTTTGTATAGACTCCGCCCAGTAGGTATTAATCCCAATGAGCTTGGATGATCCCACGGATCTCCTCCGACTCATCGCAGCCCTACAGTTGTATGGTTAACCACCTCCCATACAGACTCACCCTCTGACTCCCCCTTTCCAGTTGCGGAGGTTCAATTGAAGTTGAGCAGTTACTAAGCCAGGTTTGAATAAGTCAAGTTTGACCAAGTCAACGCTTGTGGTTGGGCGATTTCTATGTCCGTTACTCAGCATAAGGGTCTAGTCCTTACATTTTAACTGATGCAACCACCACATCCAAACCCATATTCAGTACACACTGTACTGCCACCAATCCACAACCAGCCTCCCTCCTAGGATAAGGTCTTCGGATCCATCGCTGCAATCCTCGCTTACCCTAGATCCGACTTTTCCAAAACTCTAAACAATTACCAATGCCTTAACAGTAGAAAGGTGTGATGTCCCTAACTACGATGATAATCTATAGTTTATATTTTATGTGACTAAGTTTGTCAAGGTGAATATGGCCTTCAAGTTAAATTGGGCTTTTCGGGTGGTAGGACATAGCTAACATCATGTCATTCTAAGCATTTATACATAAAATAACAGACTGAAAGTAACATAATGGAAGTACATATAAATAAATAATACGGGAAATGTAGGATCAATATGTTCAAAAATATATGTGACTTGCCTTGCGACTCGGTGATTTCAACTAACTCGAATTCTTCTGTGGGTTGGATCTGGGCCTGGACTTCTCTTTCCGGTTCCTGCTGAATGTCGACTCCGGAGGCTAACGCAAAGCAAACAAAACGAATTAATTCATGCCCGAAGGGTTGAGCAATGAATGAATAAAATAAAAGAATAAAGAAAATCCGAAAAACTCCAATAAAATGAGGATAGTGGGTTATAGGAGGGCTATATGGGGAAATGGGCCTTGGATTTGGGTTGGCGGGCTCGAAACGAATCTGGGGAGTATAAATATGCATTTTTGGGTTTTGGGCTAGCACTGTTCCTCGGGCTCGGTACTGTTCCTCGGGCTCGGGCGAGCTGACTCAGTCGAACCGCGTTGGTCGGGCTCAGATCCGACGCAACGGGCGCGGCCGATGGGGTCTGGCTGAGTCGCGCCGGGGCGGCTCGGGTCGGACGCGGGCGGGCGGCGCGAGCGGGCGCGCCTGGCGCGGGCGGTGCGGGGCGACGCGGTCGGGCACTGGCTCGGTCCAGCCACGTCGGGGCGGCCGGTCGGGTGAACAGTGCCTAAGGGCACTGTTCTTCTTCCTCCTCGCGTTCCCGCGCGCGCAGAGGAGCAGGGGAAAGGGTGGCGTTGTGGCGGCGGAGCTCTGGTGACTTGCGACGCAAAAGGAGGGCACCGTCGGGTTCCTGGGAGTGAGGGGAGTCCGTTTTTAGTGGTTGGACGGCCGGCGGAGGCGGCGTTCGCCGGCGGCGAGCTCTCCTCTCTTGCGGCCATTTTTAAATTTGGGAGCACAGGGGAGCTTCTAGGGGCAATAGGGCTGGTCCTAGAGCATCAGTGGGGTCTAGGGGGGGTTGGAGGGGTGTTGGCCACAGCTCGGATGGTTCAGGTTGGGCTGGCCACGGTGGCCGCAGGCGATGAAGAAGGGGCTAAAGGTGCTGGAGGAGATGGGTGGTTGGGGGCTTAAGGCAATGGCCGGGGAAAGTTTCTAGGGCTATGTGGATGCTAGCAGTGGACGGAATTGGGGAGTGGTTGGCCGGAGGAAGGACATTGGGTTAGGGCACGGATTTGGGGGATTTCGGGATTACCGACGATAGGGCGGTGGTGGAGGTCTTGGGCGTGCTCGGGGAGCTCCAGGGAGGCCAGTGGGTTCCAATGGAGGGCCGGGAGCGTTTAAATAGGTGGAGTAAGGCGGTTTGGCCGGGAGGCGGTGGGGAGATTTTTCTGGCGCCTCGGCTTGGAGCTCAAGATGGCCGGGCTGACTTCGGGGCGAAGGAGAGCGGCGGTCAAGGAAGCTGTCAGAGGCCGCAGGTCGACTGTGAGAGGCACCGGTCAAGGGTGGCAGAGGGGAGGCGCGCAAGCTGGCTCAGAGGACGTCGGCCGTGAGAGCGGGAGCACTCAAGTGCCTGGAGCGGGTAGGGGGTGACGGGGTACGGCGTGGCAGCTGGATGGCAGAGGCGCGGGCACTGGAAGGCGCGAGAGGAGGCGGCGACGAGAAGAATCGGCAGCGGCGGCAAATTACCGTGGGTGAACAGTGCCGGCCGTAACTCCCCCCGTTCACGCCGTTATGATAGGGTTAAGGGCTAAGGTGCTTTGAGATGAGTGCAGATTAGGGTCAAGATTGGGATTTTGCAATTGGATTTGGAAATTGAGCTAAAATTCAAATTTTTGGCAAAGATTTTGGTTGTTTCATCTCTCATCTTTCTCATGTGATTGCCGTCCATCCGGTCTAACATGTCACCGATGAGGTTAGCTAAAATGTCATTCAGATCTAGGTAGAGGATCACAGGGCAGGTCAATAAAACTTTAATTAAAACTGGGGGTTTCATTCTTTTTTATTTCTTCCTCCCGGATCGATCGCTCGAGCTGCACACGGTGCACCTAACCTAGATTGACAGATCGCTTGAATGCATGACTTTGTACACTATTTTAACCAAAATGTGATTCTTGTTGTTCTTGGAACACTATTTTACAAACAAGCATGCGCACTTTACTGTTTGTTTTAAATTTAAATGAAGGCAACACGCAGATCATTTCCAAATGCGAATGTGAGGCTTGTGACTTTGCGAGACCATATTACACCAGCAAAATGAATAAGATAATGTTCTTGCCTTCCCCTTTCAACCAAATAAGAAAGGGGATAATTGATTATTTGTTCTAAAGTTGGAGAGATTTTGATAAAATGCTCTATGTACATGGTAACAGATTTTTTGACCCAAAATTTATGCGACAATTGATCATTTGCTCCTTTTCACTTTTTAACCGTTTGTCATTGAATCGGATCTTAAACCCGAGATGAACTTCTAATCAAGACGGAATTAGATCAATCTATCCCTCCCTCGTTCCTCTGGCAACGGTGGCGAGGACTAGGATGAGATGGGGTGGTGCGGTGCCCAGCACCGGTGGAGTTCAGTAAGATGAGGTGGGGTTGGATGGCAATACCGGGCCCCCTTCTCTTCTCTGTCCGTGATGGAGGGTACGAGGCGCTCTCCAAGACTCCAACAGCTTGGGTCCCCCCTTTCTTCTCCGGCAATATCTGCGATGTCTCTGTGCGGGGGCCCTACGGTGGATCCCTTGGATCCGGCGATGGTAGCGCCCCCCACAGCCCCGGTTCTTCCCTCCCTTCATTTCTTCTTCGACGCCCAGTGGTCGACGTTCGAGGGGACTACAATGGGAGATAGCTAGTGATGCGAGAAAAAAGAGTCTAGTGGCGTGATAGCTCTAGCATCCCCCTTGCTCATCTCCGGTGTGCGCGCCACACTCTCGCACACGGTGTGGTGTGGCGGTGTCGGGTTCCCGGCCCGACGATGTTGCGGGAGACGATGGTGTCGGGAGCGGGTGATGTTGGCCAAGCGCAAAGGCGACGACGAATGCATCGTGGAGGCTAGCGCGTCTTCCGACCAAAGGCTGAGATTGGCAGTGTGATCATGTGCTCCTCCCCATCCTCGCTATGGATGGTGGTGGTTGGTATGCAAGCCGGCAGCAACAAGATGATTGGTCGGTGAGACCAATCTGGTTTCTTCTTCTCTTTGCATTGAATTCCAGATCGAATTCATGTATAGATAGAATTTGTTTTTCAATCAAATATCGCAGTTGTATTTAACATAAATTCTTACTCTGCCCTTTTTCTGTTTCAATGCAGTTGAAACCTACAAGAACTTTCTTTGTTCTTTCTTTGATTCAACCTATTCTTGATTCGAACAAATTGGCTGTTTGTAGATCGTACCCATGTATGAATATTTGATCTACCGTGAAAATCGTTAAAAAAAAACTCGACCTGCAGGGGTACAAGACACCCCCGGTATTAGCTTAAGAAGAAAGATCCTCTCACAGATCGAGAAAATCCCCGAACCCTTGCCCCACCCTGACACAGCGGCATCAGCCCATGTGAGAGCGCCTAGGGGAGCTAATGCTCGGCCCAGACGACCTGGGCCCTGACCCTAACGACCAGCGATTGGGTGAGCCTTTCGGCATGTGCTTTGGCTTAGAATTTTTTGTACGGATAATCCGTTTTTTATTCGGAAATACATAAATATACCCGCGACAAAATTTTTTACAAAAATAATCTCCAGTCGCCACCCCATTGGGCGACTGCTATTTTTCGCCCAACCGGGAGGCGACATTTAGGGAATCTGTGTACCGTTGGGCGACTACTGCAATCGCTGTACGGTTGAGCGACTTTGATTGCAGTCGCCCAACCGTTGGGCGACTTCAATTGCAGTCGCCCAGTGGACGGGCGACTTTACTCAGTCCCCGTGAATTTGTAGAGTTTTATCAATTTTGTAGTTTTAAACTGGAAAAAAATATGGTATAGTTGTAATAAAAGTTTATGTTTATTGTATGTTGTAGGTGCGTTTAAAATTTTGAGAAATTTTTTGTAAGTACAATTGACTGTAGAACGTTTGATATATACATTGGTATGTTTTAAGGGTTTGCAATCCGCGTGATTTTTGTATGTTTTGTCAATTTTTTAGTTATAAACTGCGTAAAAATCAGATAAAGTTGTAATAGAAGTTTATGTTCAATGTAAGTTGTAGATGCAAAAAAAAATTTGGTAAATTTTTTTTAGGCAGGATTGACCGAAGAACGGTCGATACATAAAGTGATAAGTGATGTGACCAGTGGCATGTGTGGAACTCTGTACTTGTAATGTTCAGAACTCCACCGCTAGTCGTAACATGCCTTAGGGAATATTACATTTTGTCTACTGGGTGTAGCGTGGTTGTTTGCCCTTTTTGTCGCGCCCTGAAGATGGCTCTGCTGCATCTTTCTTCCTGTCAGTCTTGGTCTTGAGAGCTGCCTCACGAGCTTGAAGCTCTTCCTCCTGACGCTTGATGGCTGCTTCACGCGAACTTAACTTCTCCCGCCTCCTTTGCAGCTCATCCTCCTTGCCCTTAAGACGGATTTGGTCTACCCTCACGCGACGCTCTTGCTCATGCCGCATTTGTCGTTCCACCTCGCGAGCCTGATCCATCTTGACAAGGTATTGTCCTTTGTTTTCCACCTCGCGAGGGTTCCGTGGCCATGCCGGCGGCACCCGATCCACCCATTCGATGAACTTGCAAGCCTATGTGTGTCGTGGTAGATGTCATGGATAAAGTTGAAGAACGATAACGAGAAACAAAGGATTTAGTTGTCGTCGTTACCACGAAGTCGTCATCCATGTCTGGACATTTGAAGTACCTACGGCCGTAGTTGGCTCGTGGTAGTGGATCCGTGCAGACGCACAACATCGTCCTAAAACCGCAATGGCACTTCGGACGCTCATGCCACTCCGGCACTCCAAAAGGGTCGGACCTCCAGGAAGACATTGTTGTGTAGTAGTATTGTGATGGCTTGAGGAGGAGGTTGTGTTGTGGTATGTAATACATGGGATGCCTTTATGTAGGCAGGTGAACTGGTGAGTGGGCATAGTCCATGGAGAGTACATATGAATCTTTTTGCTTTTTCAGGCTTTTCAGAGGCCAGTGTAGCAATAAATGTCCCTCCGTAGGCTTTTCAGAGGCCAGTGTATGTAGGCTTTTCAGAGGCCAGTGTATGTAGGCTTTTCAGAGGCCAGTGTATGTAGCCTTTTCAGAGGCCAGTGTAGCAATAAATGTCTCTATGTAGGCTTTTCAGAGGCCAGTGTAGCATTAAATGTCCCTCCGTGTTGCTATAAGTAGCACGGTTGGGGTCTCATGACATTGTAAATCGAACAAAGAAGAACCATCTCTTTCGTGGTGAAACATACCATGTCGGAAGCCGAGGGGCCAGTGGGATTTGGGTCACCGAAGGACGACATTCCCTTAGAAAGGAGGGATATGTTCGGTCCACAGTACCGATTGATATCAAGTCGGCGTGCTCAACCAGCGTGGCCGAAATGCAGACACAATGAGTACGCGGTCGTCCAGATCTTAGATTCCCCGAACGATGGCGGGCGACGTTTCTTCCGATGCTCACGCTACGGGGTACAAAATAGTAATATTACATTCTTATATTGCTTATGGACCCGCGAAGTTTACCGTCCTTTTTTTTGCAGATTGCAAAATGCGACTTCTCCCGCTGGATCGACCCTCCTCATGAACGGTATGTTGATCGTTATGTGGGTACATTATGGGATCGAATATGGGACTTGGAGAACCGAATGGAGAGTCTGACTGAGGAGAACAACGACCTCCGCGAACAGATGCAACGCGAGAGGGGCAACGAGGAGGTCGTGAATATAGGAAGCTCTTACGATCCCACATGTTGCTGCGCGAACCCGAGCTGCATATGTGCATGCCACTCCCACGACGGCCAGCCACGTCCGAGGCGGCCCCCTCAGCAATTCTCCATGTGGGTGCCACGAGGCTCGTTTGGCGTGTAGGTAACGAGGGTTATGGTTGTGTCGTATTTTATTTCATGTAGTTGTTGATGTGTTGATGCTGTGGCGGTAGGACTGTTGTGTTTAGTAAAATTGTTGGGTGTAGTACTTTCCATAGATCCTGCAAGTGCAATGTATGTGTTGTTTCGTGTTGTAAGTGCGTGACTGGGCAAAGCTGGCATCTTTTGTCATCTCGCAATAAATTACTCTATGTAGGCACTTTAGAGCCTGTAGTTTCGTAATAAAAGTGGATTCGTAGCCACCAATAAATTGCAATACTTAAAAGGGAAACATTACGTTCAACGAAATAAGTGCATTACAGAAAAGGGATGTAACATACAAGGTTTACAACTGGTACATGAATTTTAGCATGCATTACAACACCAACTACTGATCCGGAAATGCATTGCATCGTCTAGCTGTGTGCCCCTCCTGACCGCATCGCCCACAACGTGCACCAGATGTTCCAGCTTGTGATACGTCCATGTCATTTCTAATACGTCGGCTCTGTCGCCGACCCTTCCCACCCTTCAGCATGTTAATATCCGGAACCCAGGTCCTCGCTGAAATGTCCAAAGTGACGAAGTTTCCCACTGCCCTGAACCCCCGGAGCTCCCCACACCAAGCTTGCAGTATTCTCTCCTTGAAAAAGTACTCGGACATGAAGTTAGAAGGATCCATGCGCACGGTCCCGCATGCAGCGAGGACATGAGAGCATGGCCTGTGTAACAACTTAAGCTTGTTGCATGTGCAGCTAGGTTCGTTTGCATGATCTCCAAGGCATACATCGTGAGTAACAAGTGAACGAGATGTCCCAAATCCGGCTCTATCACGGAGTACCACCTCGAAACGATGCTCCCTGTTGCCCATGACATGCACTGTGTGCAATTGACCCTTCTGTGCCTTCGCCTCCATGTACGCAGTAATTTTTGACGAATACTGGGCTCCGGGATTGGCCGCATGAAGCGCGGCACTCGCGTGCCTCTCCCTGAAGTAGCGGATTGTGCTGTGAAGAACACCTTCCACGATGGCGACAAGGGGCTGAGAACGGAGACCCCTGAGAACCCAATTGTACACCTCGGCAAGGTTAGTTGTCATTATTCCGTACCTTGCGCCATCCGTGTCGTGCAACAGCGACCACTTCTCCAATTGTTCCCCCTCGATCCACTGCGAGAAGCACTTGATGTTTCGCGCGCTCCTCCTTCTTGAACCACTTGGGTTAGACTCATCGATTGCTGGCAAGCATTGCGGTTGTGCCTCCCCAGGAGTGACCGGCCCCTTGCTCCTCTCGTCGACGTTCTTCCTGGTGTGCTCATCCAACAACCCCCATAAAGCATCAAATTTTCTCTGCTGGTTCTGCCTAGCCAGCCTCTTGAATAGCTTCATCAAAGATTGTTTCGGGAATTGCTTGAAAAAGTTTGCCCCTAAGTGACGACTGCACCACCGGTTTCTCATGTCCGGCCAAAAAGAGGTCTCCTCAGGGTCTTCCTGAAGTTTTCGTATCGCCTTTATAATACCGGCGTGGCGATCATGGATTATGCACACACCAGGTCGGGTGCCTACAACTCCACCCCTCACATGTCTCAGAAACCACAGCCAGCTCTCATAATTCTCACTCTCCACAAATGCAATGGACAGCGGCAATATTTGATTGTTACCGTCAACGCCTATGGCCGTCAGGAGCTGCCCTTTGTATTTGCCTGTCAAGAAGGTCCCATCTATTGAGATAACTGGCAGCATGTGTCTGAATGCTTCAATGCTAGCACCAAATGCAAAGAATGCTCTCTGCAACACTGCAAATCCCGGTGGACTTATGGACGGCTTGTCGTGCACCGCGATGTACGTGCCGGGGTTCCTTTGCTGCAACACCTTAAGCATACGAGGAAGGTTGTCGTACGCCGCTTCGAAAGTGCCAAAACGTTTTTCCAACGCCTTTTGCTTCGCACGCCACGCCTTCGCGTAGCTAATCTTATACTTGAATTTATTCTCAATAGCTAGCATAATATGTGTGGCCGCAACATCTTTCTTCTCCACTATCTCCCCATACATCAAATTGGCGATAAATCCGGACGTCAGGTTACGATGCCTCGCCAAGACTGTGTTTACAATGCAGGAGTGCGGCTCCACCTTGGACACAATCCAATGAGTCTCATACTTGGGTCTACGTGCGTGCACCCTAAAAGGACAACCAGTCTGCTCGCACTTCACAGTGTACTGCTCCTGGCTTGATTTAACGACGCGAAATGTCCGTTGCATTGAAAGGGCCCAAAGTTTGATGGCATCCTGCAGCGCTTCCTTGTCAGCAAACATAGCATGCACCCGAACCTCTGTTTGATGATACTCCCATGGCGATTCATGCTCATCATGTGCGGAAACACCCTCCGCATTATACTGGTTCCATTCTTCGGGGATAGGAACTTCTTCATCATCGGAACTGTCCTCCTCGTCGTCCTCTACAGCTTGCTCTTCATCCCATGCCCTCTGGTCATCAGATTCCATCTGATGCACGATATACTCATTATGCTCTCCTTCATCAGCTTGCCCAGTTCCCTCTCTATAGCTTGACAGCTGTAACTCTCCTCCATGTACCGCATCGGCTTGCCCAGTTCCCTCTGTATAGCTTGACGGCCTTAACTCTCCTCCGTGTACCGCATCGCCTTCATCACGAGCAACTTCATCAGCTCCACCGACGTGCGGCCCGCCCGAGGTGCTAGCACCCCCCGAAGCATAGGCGGACGCACGAGCTTGCGCAGCTGCTTGTAGTGAGCACGGTTGCACAAGCAGGACACACTCGTATCCACGGCGCCGGCACCCTTGCACAAAGCCCTTCCACGAACCAGAGCGCACCAATGTCTTCAACTCCCATCTGATGTCAGTGGAAGACCGGCTCCAAAGCCCTTGCACAACGACGCTGCACACCTCGGGGTCCAATGAAAAACTCTGGGTCAGCCAATGCTGCACATCTGTCATTTGAGCATTCTCGTCATCCGGAAGTACGAGAGTGACTTGCGGAAAATCGCTCAAATCCACACCAGTCGGACCATCACGAATGATTCCAACACCATAATACACTCTCAATGTAGTACTGGCCATTAATGATGTATGCCTACATGTATGATTGAAATTTACGACATGTCAAATAACATGGGAGTTGAAGACTGTAAATACAACATAATTAAAAAAAATACCTGGATCCAAATCGATTGAATAGCTTCGACTTCTCTTCTCTCCTCACCTCCTTTTCTTCCCCTCCTCCCTCTCTTCTCCTCTTCTTTTCTTCCTCTTCCTCCTCTCTTCTCTCTGGGCAGAATGAATGAGTAGAATGGCAGAACGAGGGGAATGTGCTCGGGGTTAGTGGGCGGCATAATTGCAGTCGCCCTACGGTTGGGCGACTGCAATTGCAGTCGCTCAACGGTTGGGCGACTTCAATTGAAGTCGCTCAACCGTACAGCGATTGCAGTAGTCGCCCAACGGTACACAGATTCCCTAAATGTCGCCTCCCGGTTGGGCGAAAGGTAGCAGTCGCCCAATGGGGTGGCGACTGGAGATTATTTTTGTAAAAAATTTTGTCGCGGGTATATTTATGTATTTTCGAATAAAAAACGGATTATCCGTACAAAAAATTCCTTTGGCTTATGGGGCAAGCGAGGGGATTTTTTTGCCCCCAGCCTGAGTCGAACTCAGGATCTGGGGGGTGCTACTAGAGCGCTCTACCACTACGATAGAGGCTCGTTCGCCTGTGGAAATCGTTAAGAACATAGATTGATATAAATTCAATCTAGAGATTTCGTCTGTCTTGCGGGCCCAGGCATAGAATGGTCATTTCATCTCAGATTTAAAATCCAAATCAACGAAAAAAGTTAAAATTTCAAAAAGGGGTAAGTGATCAATTGGTTCATAAACTTTAGGACAAAAAAAAAATCTGTTACCATATAACTGAGAGCACTTTATCAATAGCTCTTCAACTTAGAGCAAATAATCGATTATCCCGAAAGAAAGACAACAGGGCACCGGTCCTGTGTGTCTATGGGCATGCAGGCAGTTGCTAAATTTGGTACCCGATTAACCTTACGCACCAATTTGCTTTCACTAAAACGTTTGCACTTTGAGGTAAGAACTCTTGAGCTCTGAAGTGATCGTCTCTTCTTGGATCCAACAAGCATTGATTGGTTTGGGCACTTGGCTATGTCTTTACTCAAATTAACAGATCGAAACGAAGTTGAATTGCAAACTTGCCTTGGGTAACATCATTGAGACAAGAGCTGCAGAGATATCAAGTACGCGTGTTCTTGTGGATTAGTTTGAACTTAGAACAACTACATATTGCGTGCTTGCACTGATCAGCTTGTTTGATAAATGACGAGAGGCGTCTTAACGAAGAAAGATAACGAGTAGGTAGTCTATTTTTTCCTCTTCTTTTTCCTGCTGCATTTGAGCAATGCATGAGTAGGTAGCAGTTACGTCTTGGAAGGAAGGCAACTTGATACGAGGAAAATGTCTCGAAAGCAAATATATGCATAAACATGAGTAAGTGTGCTATTGTTAGGGCATACCCATTTTATTTTTCAGAAATTGTGTACCAACATTGATATCAACATCTTAGGGGAAAGAATAAAATGTGAGTAGTACGCACGTACCAAACGGCAGCAATTTTGCAATTTATGTATGCTTTGAGAACACATAAAACTAGTAGTAAATTTGCTGACAGAACATTTCAACCGCTAACTAGCCCATATTCTTCCATCTTTTTAATGCGTCCGCTGTCCATGGAATTTCTAGAAAGGATAGTTAAATCGAACAGCGAAGCGGTCGGAATTCTGCGGGGAAAAAATGCTTTAATGAAATCCACAGGTGCAGATATTGAAAAGTTCATCAATCAGTACATTTAAATCTTATTCCTATCCGTACTTTTAACATTTGTTTTTTGAAACAAGTATTTGGGACTTTTCTTTCTTGCTTGCTTTCTTTCTTTCAATAAAAGGGGTAATATAATTAAAGCTCAACAGTTTTGAGCACCATTTAACTGTTTGTTATCAGGTTGCAGTCCCCTTTTCAACCATTCCCCTGGCTATGAATGCGAATGAATTAGAGCACAAGTCTAATTTATCATAGGTACGAACTCCATCGATGGACCTACCAGAGCTTCAGAACAGTGGGTGCTATTCCAAGTTTTTCCAATAGATTTAGTTCGAAGCAAAGCGCTTTATTTGCTATCTGTTCCCTACCATTTACTGTTGATTTGGACGAAGCAGAAAGAAAAAGAAGAAGAGATCTTACGAGCCATCCCTGCCCCCATTTCACCAACCTATTTTTCGCTGTCCAAAACGTGCTTTTTCCTGCTCCTTCATAACCCATGTCCGGTGTGATGCCAACGGTGTCGCCATAATTCAGATCGCCAAGCTATTACACATGTCTAATCAGGGGGAAACCACGAGATAGCCCAGCCCAGGCAAAACATTGGACATCCTACTCAGACACCCAGCTAGCTAGGTCAGAAAGAAAGTGCCCCCAACGAGGTCGCGGCCGCCGGTGCAACGTTGGCACGCCAGTCGCGGCCAGCCGGACCCGCCCGTGAAGCAGAAATCAACGTGCCTCTTTTTTTTCAATTTTTAAAAACAAAGTGAACGAGGTTATAGTACATACTGTAGTGACTTCATTTATATCAGTTAAAACCGCATATAAGTTTCTATTACTTTGTAATCTCTTTTATAAATAATATAAAAGTCATAAGCTAAAGCCGAAAGGTATAAACTGACGGAAAAAAACCAGTCCAATGGCACGGAAGTCCTTTTTGTTGGGGGAACGGAGCTGGGACTGGGCGGGATTGAGCCATGAGAAGAAAGGGCTACTTGGCAAAGCACCAAAAGGACACGTGTGTAGGATTCGTCGTGGCATGGGGGGTTGGTGAGCGGAGTCTGCGCGGTGGGGGCAGGCCGGCGCACCGCCGTGGCTTGCTTCCTGTCACCTGTCGCGCGTGCGTCTATAGATACGCCCCGTCCTGCTCCAGTGCTCCTGCCAGTGTCCCGGTTGCATCTCCCAGACACGTCTGATACAGGCGAGGCACTGTCGCAACTCGCATTCTCGCTACAACACAGAGAGACAAGAACGAGTTGAGCTGTTGAGGCAGAGAGGTTGGGTTAGGATCGATGGGGAAAGGCCGGGCACCGTGCTGCGCCAAGGTGGGGCTGAACAAGGGCTCGTGGACGCCGGAGGAGGACATGCGCCTCATCGCCTACATTCGGAAGTACGGCCACGCCAACTGGCGCGCCCTGCCCAAGCAAGCAGGTACGCCCGGCCGGCGTTCGAACACGAGCTGTACTATGTGTAATCCTTGCTACATGCGCGGTAGATATACTATATCCAGCTGATTTTTGAATCGGTGGTTGTTTTTGATAGGTTTGCTCCGGTGCGGGAAGAGCTGCCGGCTGCGGTGGATCAACTACCTCCGGCCGGACCTCAAGCGCGGCAACTTCACCGCCGAGGAGGAGGAGACCATCATAAAGCTGCACGGCTTGCTCGGCAACAAGTACGGTGCAATACTCTCGTGAAACTCGGTTGCCGTTCTTGAATCCAACAAGTCGGTTTCGACGATGGACTAACCGAGTTCGGTCGAACTGTGTGTAGGTGGTCCAAGATTGCGTCGCGCCTGCCGGGGAGGACGGACAACGAGATCAAGAACGTCTGGAACACGCACCTGAAGAAGCGGGTGGCGCCGAGCGCCGGGGAGCAGAAGAAGGACGGGCCCAAGAGCAAGAAGAAAACCACCTGCGTCGAGGTGACGGTCCCTTCGCCGTCGCCGTCCTCGTCCACGACGACGACCAACTGCTCCAGCGGCGACTCCGGCGAGCAGAGCAACACGAGCAAGGAGGAGCTGGATAAGATCGAGATCCCCATGCTGGACCCCGGCTTCGACTTCGACATGCTCGTGGACTCCGTCCCACCAAAGACGTACTGCCCGGCGGTGTCGTTGCCGACGTCGCCCTGCTCGTCCACTTCCCCGGCGTGCGTCCGCGCCGTGGACGAGCTGCTCGACTTACCGGAGATCAACATCGAGCAGGAGCTGTGGAGCATCATCGACGGCGACACCGGCGCCAGCGCGTGCACCGAAACAACGCCGGCGCCGTGGAGCAATGCGGCGCCGTGCCATGGCAACGCGACAGAGGCCAGCCAGGAGGAGGGAAAGGAGTGGTGGTTGGACTTGGAGCGGGAGCTCGGCCTGTGGGGGCCCATGGAGGACTACCAGTACCACCCGGGCCCACAAGCCCAGGAGGGTCGCGTGGACCCACTCCCCGCCATCGTGGAGGACCCAGTGTCGTGCTACTTCCAAGCCGGCCCCACGTGCCAGCAGGGGCCCGAATTATCTGCCGTTCTCACAAGCAACCAGACGGATTTGTGAGATCATTACCACCCGTTCGATCTCTAGATTAGAATACCCAAAGCGATCGAACGGCTACTAGTGCTATAGCAGTATAATACATGTACAATTGCACGAGTGTACGACTCTGCAGGAGGAGTACGAACCCAATACGAAGACGTCGACGGAACGACGAGCATGCGCACAGTAAAAAGGGGAGATAGTTAGGCTAGGATGCACATACAACACACAAATTAAAGGGGTTAAAAATATTTTTTGGGGGAGGCTGTGTTGGGCAAAGTGGTGCAATGCAACCACAAAGGAGTCAAGATCTCCGGCACTAGTTAACCCCGAAATGTAACTTAACTTCAAGGGCCAATCGGTATAAAACAAACGACTAACAAGTACTGATGTATAATATACATGTCGTCATTGTGATGCATAGTATGCATGTCGTCATTGTGATGCAAGTGCTTTATCATCGAATTTCCCTACTGCCGTTTTTATCTAAGGGCAAGCGCCTTGCTTTGGACTTTAGACAGTGCATGCAACACCTCCTTTGTGAATGTGACATTGTGATGTAACCTTTTCCTTCTCCTTCTCCCATTCGCTAGCTGCTCATGTTTTTCTACGCCTATCTCCTCTGGCTTTGGATGTGTTCTTTTTTGCTGTGGTTTATGGCTTTTGAGCTGTTTATATGAGAAATTATAGAGTAATAGAAACTCATATGCGGTTTTTACCAATATAAATTAAGTCGGTACAGTATGCACTACAATTAACTAGTACACTTTATCTTGAAAAAACACTTTGTTTAAAAGCTAGTTACGTAGGAAAGCCAAAAGCCGAAACCAAAAGCTAAAAAAGAACATGGCCTTTAGCTCTAGCAATCTAGTTTATAGCTCCGTTCTTTTCAACTTTTCAATTAGTTTTTGACTTCGACTTTTATCAATAGATACTATTTATCAAATTTATCAGTTACAGCTAAAACCTATCTACTGCAGCACGAAAACACAAAAAAGAATGGGGCTATATATATATATATATATATATTTGGTGTTGTGCCTTTGGATGAGCAAATTGCATGATTGGGGACGTCATCATAAAGCATGATGAGGAAGTAGGTTACCTAACAAAAAGATTCAGGAGGAGGTATGGTTGTGTGGCATCTTCAAGTGCGTAGAAAGTAGAAACTATTGATCAAGCCGTTCACATCATGCGTGGTCTCGGCCCGATCCAGATCAGACGGTGGAAGGGCTTTAGCGTAACGTGGTGGTGGGTAGGAAGGGAATGCCTCGTCAAAGGTTGCGCGCCACCTGGTTTGAGTGAATCGCACTCTCCATCTGACCACCTGTTTCGATCTCATTGAGCTGGAAGAACGTGTTATGTGCCTTATGGCACATTACTGAACAGAACAAACAGATGCGAACAAATCAAAACAGTACGTAAAAAACAAGCAACATTGCAAATCTGTTTGGACTCTGAAAATGCTGCACTACGTAGGAGTAGAACTGGTCCATGGTGGCCGGACGCACCTCCACAGCACCAGTTGGGCCTCATGGAAGACTCTTGTCCCATCGTCCTTTGGCGAGTGGCAACACGACATTAGTACCATATTGCTCGTGGAAGGAAAGAGGAGAGGCGGAAAGGATAAAGTGTCGTGACAACGCAAACGAATATGGGAAAAAATCGACAAAAAAGCTCAAAAATCCGAAAAAGACAAAATTTAGGAATAGTAAAAAATAAGCCAAAAGTCATAAGATCAAACCCAAATGAGCCAGGCCTAAGGAGAGCGGAGGTACTTAGCAAACATACTTACCTACATAGGGTCCATGGACGATCAACAAGGTCCATGGCCTAAGTTAGTGGTCTTCATTGCACATGGGAGACACTTGCTTACCATATCCCTAATTTGTGGCAGATGGAGTACGTGTTTGTGTGGCCCTTACCAATTCTAATTTGAAATTTCAATTGTTTGTATTGTATCAATACCAATTCAAGTTAAATTTCTTGTTTGGATTCAAAGACCAACTCAAGCTATGAAATGCTGCTTGGATTGGACGAGAGATTCTGTTCCTCGCCCGGATTTGAACAATGTTTGTTCGATCCATATTCTGCGTACTTGAAATTCGAAGTCGATTTGACCTCGGTTTCATATTCTTAAACATGGCTAGAATAAGTCCCAAGAATTTTTGGATGGGCATTAAGATTAGGCCCATTAGGCCGAATCTTTTTTTCCAGAGAAACCATATTGGCCATTTTCCCCCGTACTGAACTACTCAATAATAATAAAAAAATCCACGAGGGGAGGACCAATGCGAGCACACGTACTATTCTGACTCCGACGACAACTCACACCTCACGCCGTGGTAGCAGCGTCTGCCGCCGCCTCATCGTGGCGGGCACTGGAACCCCATCGCAACCCCGCCCCTGGGCTTCTCAAACGAGGCGTCCTCATCGCGTGCCGCGAGGCGAGGCCAGCGTCGTGAGGACGACGTGCTCGACCTGGACTTCTCGTGGGCGCGGCGTAGGTGAAATTTGTAGGGATATAGATGGGTTATATTAATGCAGATTAAAATATTTTATATTTTATCGTGCAGATTAGGAAGTTATATGAGTAAAAAATTATATATTGTTATCACTAGATGCGCAGTGTAACGAAACTATAGTTGAAGCGACCAGTTCGATGTAGCGCGCATCGGTACAGTGAAAGTAGTCGATCGTTCTTAGTCCAACCGTCTCCTCGCGATCATCCTCATCAGTACCACAGTACCTCTACAGAAGTTCATATGTCCAATAATGGAATACCGTGCATCGGTGTGCTAGTATCATCTCGCACGGTAGAGGTTTTGAGAGGTGACAGTTAGGGTTTTAATAGGTGTGTCTCGAGATGCCACGCTCAGCACTGTACCTCTCTAAATATATAGGGTGTGTTTGGTTTGCTGGATATGGACGGCCGGATCCCAGCTCCACCGTATATTGCGAAAAATTCGGGTGTTTGGTTGGACGAATTTACTGTGGAAGCCTGGATCCGCTCGTCCCCGCATACGGTCTCATCCGGGACCGGGAGTGAAGACTATTTCGACCCTGCCCGTCCAGGACCGAGGGAGTCGAGCAAGACCTTCATACAACCTCATATACAACCTACCAATCACATACTCATTCAGCCTGTATCCACAGATACATCGAACCAAACACTCTTCTTTTTCAAAATACGGCTCTCCTCATTCAGCTTCCCCTCATCCAGGATAAACGATCCCACTACCCAAAAGCAACCAAACACACCCTAGCTTCTAATCAGATCTTTATTCGATACGATTAGATGTCATATCCAAGTTGGAAAGTCTTTAACTAGATGCTTATCTAATATTTGTACAGATTGTATCCCATTCGGAGAGTCTCCGACCAGATCCTTATCCAATATGAGTAAGTCTATCATTCGGACACTTATTGTTCTAACCCGTTCAGCGTGTGACCCTATAGGTTCATATATATTCGGCTATGACACGAAAATTTCTTTCCAGTCTATAAGTAGGTAGCGGTCTCTAGCAGGACATAACAACTCCCAAATATGTATAAAAGATCATATCGGACGAATCTATATAGTGCTTATATGCTGATCTCTTTGCCTCGTGATACCAGATCAAACTCAAGGCGAGAAGTGTGTCATCCTATAATAGCTCGATCCTTCACTCGAATCTGTAGTAGATTACTCGGTGTGATTGACTCCTCAACTACAGTCAGCGTAGTTATACACTTTGTTAATCTAACCATATCAAGAGATTTAGAGATATCTCTCCCGTTATATAGGAGGAGCAAATTATATTTTAATAGGGCATATTCCTCCGTATGTTTCATGATAAACCCAAGACCACCCAATTACAGAGTAGTGTTTGACAACTTCTAAATAAACTATTATACATGTAAGAACTATGATGTTCTCAGGTCTAAAAATCGTACGGACACTATGTATAAGACTAACTAATGATATTCAAGAATACAATAATTCTCACAGTATCTTATGGTAAGTTAATCTAACATTATGTTTTTAAACATGTGTCTATATTATTGATTTGGTATCTATAATCCGTAAAATATGATCATTAATCAATTCATGTGTTAATCTATAAATTATAATTATCTCATATAATGATATAAAATCAGAAATAACATCAAAATATGAATAAAGAGATCTACAAACAAGTTATATATTTATTGGCCAATATGATAGATATTTATTTAAGAGATAAAATAATATATTATTCGAAAGATCATCTTGTGATTTCTAAAACGTATCACTGACAGAATCGAGGACGGAGGAGGCCGCGATGGCGGCAGCTGCGGTGGGACTTAGGGTGTGTTTGGTTCGTGGATGGAGGTTGTATCGTATATCCTGACTGAGTGGATGCAGGCTGAGTGGAATCGTATTTCAGAAAAAGAAGATGTTTGGTAAGGTTGTATAAGCGGATGCAAAAAAACTGAGATGCTGTTTGGTTGCCTGTATGAGCGGATGCAGTCTACCAAACTTGAGAGGCTGACACGTGGGACCGCATAAGATACACTGCATCAACCCATCCAGGATGGCCAGTGAAGCTCATTTTGAGCGTATCCACCCATCCAGGATGAGGGCGTATTTTTGCATCCGCTCAGGCTACATCTACTCATACAGGCAACCAAACAGGCTCTTTCTCAGATTATACGGATCCAACCAGCCAGGACGAAGGAGATTCAGGCAACCAAACACACCCTTAACCTTCGCGCCGAGGAGGCGGCGGGGGAAGACGAGATACGAGACAACCAGCAGCGACAGGAGGACGGGGTCTAGTATACCAATCTGCTGATCAAATTGGAAAATTTCACTAATCTTGTGGTCTTGATCTGTGCTGTGATGAGTTATTGCAGTGGAGTGGCTCTGTTCGTAGGATCGTGTTGCTGAGTTGAGTGTTTGGATTTACAGGGTTTTATTTTGGGCGAGTGTTTTGCCGAAGACCGCAAAGTTGCAATTTTTATTTTTCTATCGAAAAGAGAAGTGCGCTTTTTTCTTAAGAAATCTATTGCTAGTCCTTAGTTTCTGGATAAAGTTGGAGGATTGTACTGTTTCAATTTCGAAGAAATGATTTGTAGAGAATTACCCGATAAGTTGCATTTAGGAAGGGAAAGGAAGCTTTTTTTTACGTGTGATTTCAATTTAGGCAGTTGCTCGGAGAAATAGGAATGTGTTTGCTCGCTTGATCTTATCATTCACCGCAGCTGATGGCATTGGAAGCAATATTTGGGGATGATGTGGCTGTATTTGAAAACAAAGGAGGGCTCCGCTATTTCCAGGTTTCTTGTGTTGGCCATGAGTGCTGTGTCGATTGTTACCGGATGGTGGGAATTTGGCTTTGATGGTTTGTCTATTAACTCTATTTTATTCCAGAATTACATACGTTACAGTTTGAATAACGGCGTTGAAGTTTGCGCTAAGCTTTCATCAGCTAATGGGAATCCGAAAGATGGAGGATGTTCTGATGGTGTAGGACATGGTGATGAACCAGATGAATTCTGCTACACTTGCAACTCTTGAGTACCTGCCTCCTTTGATATTGACATGCCTGCTTCCACCATCCTATCCTAGCAAAGACCCCCCGTATTTTACAGCCACTGTTAAATGGATGGATGGGCCTAATGCTTCTCGATTGTGATATGCTTGACACCATTTGGGCAGAGTTGCCAGGGCAGAAAGTGGTATATCAATGAGTTGAGTGTCTACGTAATTCTTCTCGTTCATATATCTGGTTTGTTGGCAAAATAACACTGGGCCCAGATTTTCCGATGCACAATGGAGATAAAGGTGCAATCTCAAGAAGTCTCCCCTTGGATTCTGTAACCCCTTCGAAGCTCAGTTACAGTAGTAAGACGCGCTATTGCCATGCTGTTAAGAACCATTGAACCTATTATTTCTTTCCAAGCAAATTTCTTCGGAAACTGAATTGCGCTATTATAAATTCATCCCCCTGTAAACTAACTTTAGTTTTGACACAATTAGGTTCAAACTTTATCAGGCTTCCATGCCAACATTTGTTCTGTGTGAAGTGCATTGAGACCTTATGCAGGATGCATGTCTAGGAAGGCAGCGTGTTTCAGTTGGTATGCCCTGGTACCATGTGTAATGCTTCTAGTCCACCATATGTGTTGAAGAGGCTTCTTAGTGCAGAAGAATTTGAACGTTGGGGTAGGCTTGCTCTTGAGAAAGCATTGGACTCGATGTCAGACTTGTTTTACTGTCCAAGGTGTGTGATCGGTTGCTTGGAAGATGAGGATAACAATGCGCAATTTCCAAAATGTTCCTTTCTCTTCTGTTCATTTTGCAAGGAGCCATGCCATCCTGGGAAGCAGTGCCTGACTCCAGAACAAAAGCTCCTACGCCGTCAGGTACAAAATGCAAGATATGCGGTAAAGTCTTTTCTATATTAGCATTGGAGAGACTGTGAGTGTACAGTATTCTGTTGCATGTTAAACTATGAAATTGATTCTTATCTTTGTAGTAAGTAGTAACCCCTGTGTCTTTAAACTTTTGGTGGTTAATTTGTAAAACCTTCAATAATGCATTATGCATTCGATGCACATATCCCGTCAGATCTTTCATGGGACCATATACTTTTGGCACCTCCTTGCTGCAGAGTTATGTATTGATTGTTGCAGAATACTGCAATTGTACTGAATATTTGCCATTTGTTGCCTTCAATTTTATGTTTGCAGGCGTCAGGCAGGATGACTGAGAGGGAGATGGCGCAGGAATTGCTGAACATCAGAAAACCGTACCGAGATGTTCGATTATGTCCAAAATGCCGAATGGCCATCAGCAAAACTGAAGGGTGTGAAGGATGCAACAAAATGGTGTGCGGCAACTGTGGTCAATACTTCTGCTTCCGCTGTGGCAAGGCCATCAGTGGTTGCGAGCATTTCAGGTAGCCATTCTAAGGCATTCGGGATCTTTTTTTGAAACAAGGCATCCAGGATGACTAGCTGGCTTATCTTTATGCATGTATGATTTGATGAACTATAGCACAAATCCGTCCACTGTAGGAGCTGTCAGCTCTATGCGCCTAGAGACATAATGGAGTGGGGGAGACGAATGGGACGTCACTTATGAGTTCATCTGCGTCCAATAGGTGGTACCGTAAAATGTCCCCAATGCCGTGAAAGAAATGTGACTGGTGACCAATTTAAAGAGCACTGATTTTCCTTTCTATGCATCTAACCAATGACACTATGCATCCAGGACGATGAGAAGTATATTTTCTGTCGGGCGTGCCGAGCCAACTATTGCAAACTGTGCAGACGGCAGGTCGAGGATAAGGAGGGACACTTCGGGTCACCGGAGTGCGTGGGGCTCTGAAATTTCTAGCATCGGATCTGTGCTCCCATTGTCACTGTTTTGCAGCTTGGAGCTTTTTGTCTTTGCTATCAAACGCTCAATCTGACGTTATGTGTACTCGAATATCGACAACGTATTACAAGCGAGGGTTAACTAGGTAGAAGTAATCACAGTTTCTGTATACATATGCACATGACAGTGTTGCCGTTCATTCATGTGCGGCAACTAACTTATTCATCATGCATGCATGGTAAATTTCCTATTTTCTGATATTGCTCTTCCTCTCTTCGCAACGAAAAGCTACTGTATCTGCCTGCTCAGCACTCTGTGCCAACAGTTTGTACAATATACGGTATTTTTCTGCTAAGATAAGCTCACATAATTGGTACTTGCTTGCTATTGTCTCGATCTATCGCTCAAAGTTTGTTGCATCACTGCTCCCATGAGCATTTCTAATGGAGCTACTACTCCTGCTTGGCAACTTGTAACTACCACAAACGTTTATGTGCTTCTAAAAGAGAGATCCTGTTGTAACTACTACTTGTAACAACATTTGTTTATCTCGCGCTAATAGGCACCAAAAACGTCAGTCGTCATGAATGATCTTCAATGAGCTTCATGTAACAGTTCAAACTCCCGAAAGCGAACATGTAAACTTATCAGGGCGCACATCCTATAAAAATGGACAGATTCTTCAACAACTCCAGGCTGCAACCATGAAGAAAACCACAAGCCAAATGGTGCCCATCCTTGCCATCTTGGTGCTCTCCGTCGCTAGCCGCGCCATCGCCGCCGCGCCGCCGACACCGAGAGGCCAGCAAGTCCACCTGTTCGAGGCCACGGTGCGCGTCCCGGACCGCGGCGTGGACGACTTCGACGAGTACAACTACCGGTTGCTCGCCACCGTACTCGGCAGGTTGGTTGGTCCATTGGTCCCTCTAAATTACTTCTTTTCTGATGCTTCTCGTAATTTTTTTCCCTCCTGAAGCGTTGAAGCAGCACGGAGCGTTACGTTTGAGACTTACCCCGGGACATTCAGTGCGTTCCTCACGAACAACCAGGCCCGTAGATTATCAAGTGAGTTAAATTCCTCCTACTGCTACACCTTAAAGTATTTTGGAACAGAAGTACGTGACTTAAGGCTGCCTAAGATGGCAGATAAGAACACTAAGATATACGTCGATCTGTGTTTCCATTGAGCAGGAGTCCCTGGGGTGCTGGGAGTTAGACAGAGGGATGATCCTGTGCCTACGGACGGCCAGTGATACGAGCAACGCCAAGAGGATTTGAACTTTGCAGAGATTCCAACAACAAGTTCTTAACAGATACATGTGAGAGGCAAAGGAAGCAACGCATCTTTTCATTTTTAATGTATCGCAAACTTAATGCCTTACAAATTATGTTATATTGAATCCAGAAAGCTTTCCAGCTAAGGTCTTACATATAACCGCGGTTCCCCAGCCTAAAAGCAAAATCTCTGATAATATGCTCCACAAAAGAGCTGTAGGTGTAACTTCGCTATCTGAAACTGTATATATAGTATATACATGCAACGGCACGGGAATAGACCTGTTTCTTCCCTGCTCCGACAAGGAACAGCTTCACCGAAGTCGAAACCGGTGCTCCGCCGTTAGATCATCTCACAAGGGTCCTGATCCAGAGTCGTCATCCTCCTTTGTCTGAGTCTGAAGGATCTCGGGGTCGATGGTGTGCAGCTTGCACCCACGGGGAGTAGCTCCGAGCTCTTCCGCACCACCTTCCGGCACAGAGCACAGTAATGAGCCTGGTATACCCAGCAGAAGATACGGTTGTTGTTTGCCATCTGCTCACATCAGAGAGTATTTTTCATTTACCATCATCAAGTAAAAAAGGAAATAGAGCTACTGAATCTCAAGTCTTTATCTTAGTTTTTGCCAGATTCAAATCTGGTCTTCAGATCACAGTAAAAGAATGACTAATCATATGATATGCGAAAGCCAAAACAAATTAACCTTGGGATTTGGTTGGCGACGGTTCGGGCACGGATGTTGTCTCAACCGATCCACTTTCAGTTATTTCCCACAGTTCTCGCAACGCATGTGGTTGCAGCCTGATACGCGTGAGATGGCAGTACCACAATGCGGACATGGGACAGAACAACGAAGCACTTCCTTGACG
The DNA here is from genome assembly GCA_017311315.1 of Dendrocalamus latiflorus. NCBI lineage: Eukaryota > Viridiplantae > Streptophyta > Magnoliopsida > Poales > Poaceae > Dendrocalamus > Dendrocalamus latiflorus. Next base: position 31,876,672 of record CM029637.1, on the reverse strand, counting down.
CTGATTATTTCATTCGCTAATGAGTTAATTCTCCTGTCAATGTGGCCTTTGCTTAAGTGACGCACCTTGGAACGTTCCTGTATAAAACGAATAGCACATTGAACATTGTGATCTCAGTACAATTCTCATTGCATGGAACTCCACTACAACAAATGATCAATAAATAGAACATATCTTGTCAGAAATGGCAACATATTCTACAATATACATAAAGTACAAAAATGTGTTCCCCCTCGAAAGACAATTAGTATGTGAATAGTTACTGTATCCACCGCCTTCCCCTCTCCCCTCTCTTCTCCGGTCCCGCGTTGTCGCCTTCCCCTCTCCCCTCTCCTCCGGTCCCGCGCCGTCGCCTTCCCCTCTCCCCTCTGGCCCTCTCTGCTCCAGCCATCCTCTCTCCCCTCTGACCGACTGACCCCCTCTGCTCCAGGCTGCCTTGGCGTGGATCTTCGGCGCGCGCGCGGCCGCCGGGGGTGCCCCTCTTCTTCGACGACTTCCGAGTCATCGCCGTCGAACACCTCTTCCGCTACCGGTGGCAGGCTAGGTTGTGTAATGCGCGCATTAGAATATTGCGTCGTGAGGCGGTGCCGCGGTTGGCGCCGGCACGAACAGGCACGAATCGCGCTAGGAGCTGGCAAGAGACGGGATCATTTTGTACTGCTGCGTGCGATCCGTGGCCAGCGTTTGTACGGAAGTGGTTGCGGAGCGTGCCAAGAAGCGAGTTGGTTAAAAGATGATGATCTGGCTTTTTTTTGTTTATTTTTATATTTTTTCCTTTTATTCCTTTGTATAGAGGATATAATCATTTTTCTTTTAAAAAAATTCAATTTAATTATTCTTAAAAATTATCAACAATTATAGTGTAAAAAAGCAACTACAGTAACAAAAGAAAAGTTAGAAGCCTGAGTTTTTAGGTGTGTCTAGACATCACCTGGCTGTTTTCTTCCTAACAATCATCCAAATCTGAGACCGTTGGATCTCTGATCCAACAGCCTCTTTTTTTAGAGGGAGGAGATTTTTTTTGGAGGAGAGGGAGATTTTTTTGGAGGGGGTGGGGGAGAATTTATGACCATTGGATTTTTAATCTAATGTTCATAAATTTGGATGATAGTTAAGAAGAAAACATCCGGATGATGTTTATCAATACCCTTTATAAAAACCCTGAAGCTGAAATGAAAAGTATAGATGTGAGATTGAACAACAGTACCTAACTCAAACTTCCAGTAAAGAAGTGGACTGCCATAAAATTTTGTAGTTTCTACTCACCCGCCTCAATCTTCTTCTTCGTTAACGCCGCCACCAAATCGAACCGAGGAACCAAGCAAGCGCGCGCTCCTATCCCCTCCTCTGGAACGAGGCGGCGGCCATCGGCAAGGTTAGCAGCTCCTTCCTACATTCCTCTCTACCCATCTATGATCCGTCGCTACTTGTTAGGTTACATTTGATTCGGCTCGCTCTAGACCTCTCTGCCCATCCGATGGCGGCCGTGTTGTTTGCTTGGTAGGTTGGTGATGTTAGATTGATGAGTTCTTGTTTCCAACTGCGTGTTCGACTGGAGACTAATGTAGCCGTGCCTGGTCACGCAGAGCATACGATGCCTTTGCTTGTGTAGTCCGCAAGATTCGATTCCAAAGAAGACTACTCAGGGCATGCACCGATCCCTACCTTCAAGGTATCCATCGATTTTTATTTAGGCGAGAGCTTGTGTGTTGAACTGCTGCCTTACAGTTATGGCTCTTGCAACAGCCTGTGGTGGTTTTGGATTGGAATTGGCACGGTGGATGCTGGGGCTGGCACACTGAATGGTGGTGAAAATTGTACCTGCTGTTGTCTCGATTGATCCTTTAGCTGAAATGTTGGATCCGACATCTAAATACCGGGCAATTTGGCCCTCTGATCTTCAAGGGCTTGAGCGGATTCATGTTGATCTATTTCCTATAAGGTACAAGAACTGAATGGCACTGATTTATTCTTGCTTATGCGTCAACTGCGAACTTACTTGCAAGTTGTTCAAACTATTGGAGGTTTCTGCTTCAGTAGCATGCATTCCTCTTAACGTTTGTTTGTTCTGTGTGCCTTTCCTTCTTAAGGTATGAGAGTGAGTTCTTCTTGAATGTTGTCAATGGCCATGGCGTCATATCCTGGGGTGCTGTCGACACCAGCAGATCATATGATTTATTCTTGAATAAAAAAATATATGGAATCGGACTCTACTTAGAAGTTAATTTAAAACATTAAACAATTTATATGAACATTAAATAATTATATAGAAGAGAGTATAGTTAAGAGATGATATTATTATTTTGTAGTTTTTTAATGTACCATAGGTCCCAGTTATTAATAGCAATTGGTTCAATACATTAGAGAAAAATAAACTTATGTTTACGTAGTATTATTTTGAATTAACATCAGTTCAATATATTAAGGATAGCCTTAAGGAGGCCTCTGTGGTGGGAACTACCGGGATTGTGCTTTCCAAGGATGCTGTTGACTGTGATGTTTTGCACTGCTGGATGTCTCGACCAATTGGTGGGCTCCCATGTGGCTGTTTTTAAAAGAAATAGAATGACTTCACTGGATACCACGACCAAGATGCCTTCTTGACCAATTGCTGGGCTCCCATGTGGCTGTTTTTACAAGAAATAGAATGACTTCACTGGATACCACGATCGAGGTTTTCTGTATTCTTGCTCGTCACTTACTAGTTTCAGATTTGCAAACCGTCAGTTTGATTTATTCCATCGTTGATCATGCCATTGTTTAGCTCCATCTAGCTTAGAATCTTACATATTTCTGATTCTTTAAAGTGGTTTGTACTGAAGTACCATTGTGAACATAGGGTAAATTTAGTTTAGGATAAATAAACAATGTAATACTTACTGCAAGCTTGTATATGGGACCATATTGTTGATGATGTTACAATAAGCCTTAGATTGCCAAAGGGCCCAACATGCCAATATATGTCCTTGGACAATATACAAAGAGACCTCTAGACTATATACATACCTAACCGATGTGTATGTGATGTCAATAATAGGATTATGCTCCACATTTTCCGCTGAAGTTAGATCACACAATTCCGTTCAAATGGGAACTTTGGCATTATGGGCCTCTTGCAAAGGATAGTCTGAGCTTTTGTTTCATCAGCTAGTCATTTTTCCCACTGAGAGTCATCCAAATTATAGACAATACTTGACTATTCATGACAGTAAACAACAGCATATAATCATCCAAGATACAGAACCAGTAATACAATTGTTATATTCTGGGCCACAGGTCTAAATGGGCTGAACACAACTAAACCCATGGAGCAACAGAGCAACAATCTTATAAGTGGTATTGGGCCTTCTCCCCCCAAAAGACTAGTCCAATGGGTGGGGGCTCCCTCACACTTATAAGTTGTGCTTGCTATTAGAAGGGAACTCGCTCTAGCTTGTTTTCACCTCACCTTGGTTGGATGATTTCCTCTTCTGAAGTTTGTTGGGAGCTTAATCAGCACTCTTCTTCTCCTTGATATACTTTGTGATGGCCTCAGCAGTAGCAGCTAGACCACTGGTACTAACAAAGGATGTGTTGCTTGTGTGTTCGTCGTCAACTTTGTATTCAATGGTTGATCTTATTATAGATGTCTTATCGGTTTCTCCTATAACCTCTATTCGTACCAAATATTTCTGAAAGCCATGATCTAGAAAGCCTCCTTCTATTACTTTTGCCTCCTTGATGTAGTTTTCATTGTCGACCTTGATGAACTCTTCTTTAAAAAATTCTAATCCAGGGGTCCCTAGCAATATGAATCACCGGAATGAAAAATTATTTGAGGCTGGGCGTGTATGATACCGTGCCAAAAGAAATAAACAAAAAAAAAATGCTTGGCTAACTGTAGTGTATGTGTTCAGGTTCTAACCAGGAGGAAAGGTGACAAGCAAGACTGTTCCAACGCCACCATCTCCCTTAACAAGCTCGACCTTTGAGAACATGTCAGGAAGCAATTGGGGGATCAACTGCCCAACAAGGAGGCCTCCGTAGACCTCCCACACCTCGGCAGCAGGGAGGCCAGTCTCAAACTCATGGCAAAGGCTCCCTTCCATTGCTGTTGTGTTCGTGAGCTCTCTGTGGCCTTCGTAAGGAATGCACAAGGCGAGTTCTCTGTAAATAGATATTTTGTAGAAGTTACAGATTATTGCTGAGTGGTTGGGATGTCACCCACAAGAACATGACAAGAGTACGAATAGACCATTCATATTTAAAAAAATCTAGGATATTTATATGATATAGTCAACCATAAGACGCCATTTCGCTTTCAATCTGAATTGTATATCGTCCTAATTCGGATTAATTGGTTCTGGCCATAATGTACTGTATCAGAAAATTATCCCCAGTTATGAAGGTACATGGACCGCACAATACTTGTGCATCACAACGGGTGATATTCATTCATATGATCAAACCAAATATCCTATTGTGTTTCATTATTACTCTGATATGGGTTCTCCGATCCACTGCACGTAACGTTTGTGCAAATAACACAACGCTGCAATCGTACATTCATTTATTTCTCTTGATACATTTTGCTGTGAGCTATTTCAAGAGCTGGTCTGAACGATCCTCTGCTCCTTGATATACCCTGCAAGTCTTTCAGCAGTTGCAGCCAAAGGTGCAGTACTGACCAGAGATTCAAGCTCGGGATGCCCATCATCAATCTCGTACTCAACAGTTGATCTGATTACTGAAGAGTTGGGTCCTTTCCCAATGATCTCGAAGCCGATGATGTACGAGAGGAAACCGAGCTTCAGAATGTCGCCATCGATTGCTGCAGCCTCCTTCATGTAATTTTCATTGTCGACTTTGATAAATTTTTCTCTGTATGTATGCAGGCCAGGAATTCCTAGCAAACGGCACAACGATTACGTGTCAATCTACCTGCCAACATCAAGATTCAAGAGTGGTTTCAGAATCTCACCGGGAGGAAATGTCAGCTGCAAGATGGTGCCAACACCGCCATCGCCGCTGACAAGCTCAACCTTGGCAAGGACGTGAGGAAGCAGTTTAGGCACTAACTCCGCAGCGCGGAGTGTGCCGTAGATTTTCCATAGCTCAGAGGCGGGGATATCAGTCTCGAACTCATGACTCTGGCTTCCCTTCATCGCTGCCTGCCTTCAGCCGTGCTTCTGAATTCTGAGATGTGACAACCAACAAGCTGAAGCTGCCGAGTGTGTGTAACTGATTAACTGTATATATAGGCAAGCCAGGTACGAGTACGCTCGGAAAGGCTTTCTTTACTCGGAACCTCAAAGATTGAGATGCTATGGCAATAACGAGGCAGTGTGTTGGATGGAGCTACGTTGTAAAATAAGAGCACCTGACTTTGCCAGGAAAGAAATTCTATGGGACGGAAAATTCTATGGGACGGAGTCTTAGCTTTCATCTTTTAAGGCTTATCTTAGATTTATGCCACGTGGTAAACATCAATCTTAAAGCACAATAGTTACTAAAAAGCTGAACTCCTTCCCCACCTCTCATCTTCCCGACCTCATTGATGTGCCGGCAGCCACCATTGCTTTGCTTTAAGATTGATGTTTGTCACGTATCACAAATATAAGAGGGGCATCAAGAGATAAGAGCTAAGGCACCGTTACATAGAATTTCTCTCCTTCCCATGGAATCATCTTGCCATTGTTTTGTCAGAAGAAATAAAGTATTGGGTGGTTGGCAGGCCTGAAATGTACAAACTTCGGCCTTCCAGCACTCGACAAGGTGATTCCCCTACAAAGCACTTAGCGCCCTCCGTTCATGGTGGTTTGGAACCTTGCCTTTGTCCGCAAATATTCCGTGTTCGTTTGTCTGTTACATCATATTTACTGTGATCCTCATGTGGGCGACAAGAGCGATGGATGATGATGTACTGATGATTACTTGTATTCCAGTGATTGTCGCCAACTTGGCATCCTTTTCTAAAGAAAAACATGTCATCTATCCACTAGGATGCAGCTACATGTACCATATGGTGTGTAACTCAGACTTGCTGCACAAAGATACGAAAAATATTGGATCGATTCGTTGCGGAGATTTGTTCTCTTCTTTTGATGATTCTTGTGAGATTTTATCGAGAAAAAAAAAACTAGCAAGGTGAAACAGCGTTCGATGGCTTCTCTTAATTGGTCCATCACGGAAGCCTTGCTCGCTAGTGAGCAAATTCCTTTGCTTCTCTTTCTTTGTAAAAACTACCATCGCCAGCATCTCCGGAGAGCTCCATTCACCGCACGGACCAGGTTGACCGGTCTGCCAGCTCGACGGCGCCCAGCGGTCGCCGGCAGCGGTTATGTTGACGTGGTGCGCTGCGGCCGGAGCCGGCGGCTAAGGTGATCCACAGTAACGCGTCGTACGGAGAGGACGAGCGCGGCGGATCATTAGACCGCCAAGCGCCAACTCCGCGCACGGCTTGGTGGCTGTCGGGTTGGGCTGAAACTTCCCAGCCCACCTGCACGGCGGTCAGTTTGGGCATGTTGAGTGGATTGAGCGAGCGAGCTAGGCGGGCGGGCGATTTTACACGGGCTCTAAGATCAAGTACAATAGTATAGCTAACTAGTGGCTATAATACTTGTCCATTTCATCTATAGTCTTCAAAAAAATAGTTCATACAATAAGGTAGCTATTACAATAACTATTTGGCCCCACGTGTAAGAGAGTGAAATGCATATTTTTACGTGCTATAGCTAACTGTAATTTAGTAGCCAGCTTCCTTCTCTCTCTGCCACGTAAAATTTGATTGATATTATATTTGCTATAGTCTGCTGACTAAGTCTTATTGTACCTGCTCTAAGTGGACCAGGTGGTGTGTGTGACCCGGGAAGGGAGCGAGTTGTGGCTTGCCTGCCTGTGCCACACGCCGTGCCGCGCGGTCAGGAGTCAGGACTCGGGAGCAGCGCGTCGGTCGCACTTGCGCCCGCACGCTCGATCGCCATGCCGAGCCAAGAGTCCCGCGAGCCACCGGGAACCGGCTTCTCGACGTGGCGTGCTTAAGATATCTGATTGATTCGTTGCAGAGACTTGAGTGTTATTTTGATTGACTCTTGAGAGATTTGATCTAAGGAGCTAGCAAGGCCACGCCTGTTATGTTATACTCTGGTACTCCTCGTGCATAATAGCTTTTAAATCAGATCATAATTTGTGGGAGATAGTATAAACGTGCATGGTATTAAAAATAAAGTAGTTGGATTCGTAGAGAGAACTGAAATAATAATATCGAAGCAACCACAACAAAAAAAATATTTGACGAAGCTGACGCAAATTCCTTAAGCACAACCTCAGAAGAGACAAGGGATTGTCACTCTCTTATAACTCTCTTGAACTATTTAAGATCTTTGGATCTTTATCATGTACAAGGATCTGGTGCTAAAGAATAACCTAATCTCTAATCTCTTGTGCGCCTCTACTTTGGATGAATTCCTCTTGCTTAACTTGTGGTTTGCTTCTTGCTTTGGTTCTCTATGCCCACACGTCTTGGCTTTATATAGTCTCCAAAATTCTTCTCCAAAGAGAAGTAGTAATCCTACTTAAAAGAGAAATATGAATCATAATCCTATTAGGATTCATCTAAGAATTCATATAGCGCACCCATCTAAGTCCTATAGGATAAGGATATGAGTCACTTTACTCAATAATTTTCACTTTGGCTCCTATCCATCAAAGCCATTGTGCTCCTCTAAGAAGTCAGCTCCGCGTTTTTGTTTTTTGTTTCCCCTTCCACCTTTGGGTGTGCCTCTACCATACAGGCTTATGCATATCACCGCGATGTGTGTTGGTGTCCGGGCTTGGTAGTTTGGATCTTTCACCCGAGAGATCTTTCTTTATGTAGTTTGGTTAACTACACTTACGACTACCATGTAAAATCTCTCCCTTATCGATAAGGGGTATACTTGGAGAATATAATGATACAATAATTAAAGGATTATTATATTCTCGTCAAGAATATTTATCACCAATTGTTCCCATAATGATGGTAGAGATGATGCTAATATGACGACCTAGTCGTTTTCTCCAATTTTTTCATTCACACAGTCAGTTGTGTGACAAGCTTATTGAAAACATTGAGATGATCAATGAACCGTGGGTTTCCTCCATATGCAATCTATGCAGTTGTTGTTTCAGCACCCACTAGTTTGTTAATGACTTTACCATATATAAAAATTCTAAGTTACTCGAATTTCTTCGGCGATTTTTCCTTGATCACTGAGTATTTTACCTTATCGGAGAGACATAGACGGATTGTACTGACAACATTTTGCTCCATCACCTTTAAGTCTTCTTTGAATGTCTTTTTCGGTTTATCCTCTTTAAGGACATTGACTAACCTCTACTAGACAAGGACATTATTTACCAAGCATTGTTACACGCTGAAATTTCCTCCGCTATCAAATTTCTCTACTTAACTCCATATCATCGACATTAATCTTAATTTTGTGCTACCTAACGCTTTACCAACCTTATCATAAATTAGACTAATTTGATCTTAGTTCTGATACTATTTATTATATTCTAATACTCTTTTTTATACGTAGCGATCCTCAAGAGAGATCAGAATGTGGATATTTCACTGGCGCGGTGCGGCTCCCTCCCGCGCGCTGTGGGCCGCGCGGTTGAGACTCGGGAGCATGCAGCCCGTCGCCCTTGCGCCTGCACGCTCGATCGCCAACGCCGAGCCAAGGGTCAAGCGAACCGCCGAACCGGCTTCTCGTCGTGGAGTGGCGAGGCGACAAGCGCGCGAGTTGAGCGGTCATGGCGGGCTGATGATGACCAGGCGCCGTGGTGGCCGTGCAAAAACGCTGCCTTTTTCGAGTGGGATGGAAAGGCAGCGAGAGCGGTTTTCCATGGGAATTGGTCACTGAGCTGAGATCCTGACGAGCCATAGCCCGTGGAAATTCGATAACGAGGGATCTCTCGGCGCTGTAATCTGTATGTCTTGTTAGTATGTATGTGGCCATGTTGCAGCAGCATCGGAGGCAGAAGAGCCGCTGAACTGAACGCAGTGCCGTGTACAGTGTACTCGAAAATGATCAGTCAAGCTAACAACTGCCCCTTTTTTATCGAACGCAAGCCAAAAAAATTCAGTGCAATTTTCGTTGGATACTTTTAAGTGGATTCTTCACCAAATTCACGACCAAATCGTTTGCTGAGACCTCAAGCTACCAGTAGGATTGATTAAGAAAAACAGCAGCAACAGTGTATAAGTACATCATAATCCTTGACTGCACGTACAGAAATGAGTTTTAAATTTTTTTGTCTCGAGAGACCAAAACATCGACGTGATTTGAACAACGTATTGCAGCCATGCATATTCAACAATCTTCTGCGGTGACGTCACTGCAGAATGGACACTCGGAAGGTTCCTCAACCCTCATCATATTCGGGTGGGGGGCGGCTGCTTGTGCCACGCTGACAGTTGATGCCAGTTGTGCCGTCTTTGATTCCATGGACATCTGACTCGAGCTTCGCTATCTACCTTATGGAAAATGAAAATAGCTAGGCAACATAAAATTGGAGTTGTCCTATACCTTAATATTTAAAAAAGTGACCTGATAGAAAAATGGGTATTGATAAACATCATCCGGATGTTTTCTTTCTAACTATCATCCAAATTTGTGATCGTTGGATTAGAGATCTAAACGGTCACGAATTCTCCCCGCCCCCTCCAAAAAAAAATCTCCCCCTCCAAAAAATGAGACAGTTGGATCTCTAATCCAACGATAAAAAATTTGGATGATTGTTAGAAAGAAAACACATTAGAAAAATTAGGTGATTGTTTCGAGTCTGCCCATCAATTAATCTCCCACGTCAGGATAGCTTGCGACATGTACAGATCGACCAAATGTGAACTGCAGCATGCAAGAATATTTCAGATCTTACGTGGAGAGATCTCTCAAGCAACTGCTATCTTTGACTTGCAACATTCACAAACTAATCAATAATAATAACAACACAGGAAAAATAAAACAAACACCGCAACTTCCACTGCATCTCTCGTGCGTGCTTGTCGTGCAGTACGAAACTATACGAATGACTGCATTGAAACCTTTATAAATACCAGCTCAAGAACATGGTCGCCTACCTTCTGAACACTGCACACGGCAATCCTAGCTAGCACTGCATCACGGTGATCCTAGCTAGTAGCACAAGCAATATTGAAACAAATTAATGGGGAGGTCGCCGTGCTGCTGCCACGACCCCGGCGTGAAGAAAGGGCCGTGGGCGGCGGAGGAGGACAGGACGCTGGTGGAGCACATCCAGAAGCACGGCGGGCACGTCAGCAGCTGGCGCAGCCTGCCCAAGGCCGCCGGGCTGAACCGGTGCGGCAAGAGCTGCCGCCTCCGGTGGACGAACTACCTCCGCCCCGACATCAAGCACGGCAACTTCACCGACGACGAGGAGCGCCTCATCATCCGCCTCCACGCCGTCCTCGGCAACAAGTACGACCTAGCTTAGCTACTGACCACCATGCTCCATGCATAGCCGCCGCCGCCGCCGTTTCCCATTGCTTTTGCAGTAGTTGGTGTAAATCTTCTCAAGATCAATTTGTGTCATGGAGTAACATTTGTATAACTTATCCTACGTTAGGTGGTCGACGATTGCGACGCGCCTGGAGGGCCGGACGGACAACGAGATCAAGAACTACTGGAACACGCACATCCGCAAGAAGCTGCTGCGCATGGGCATCGACCCCGTCACGCACCAGCGCCTGCCCACCGACGTCCTCGACGGCGCCCTGGCCTTTCCCATCCTCCCTGAGGCGCTCCTCTCGGCGGCCGCTAGCCTCGGGAGCCTGGACAGTGCCCTGAGGCATGTGCAGCTTCTGCAGCAGCTGCTCCAGGCCATCGGCTCTAACAATGACAGTACTAGTCTCACGGCCAACTTAGCTGCAGCAAATGCCGTGTTTAGCTCAAGTAGCATCATTCCAAACTGCCAGGACCAGATGAACGTATTGCCTCGTGCAAGCTACCAACCAGGTTATCTCTGTAATATGTCAAATTTTGCAGAGCAAGGCGTGGTGCAGCAACTGAACACTAGTGCTCCAGGGAGCTCCTGTGCAGATCCGATTGATCATTACTGTAACGGGGCTGCATTGGCATCTGCAGCTTATCCACTAGAAGTGGCAGTGGCTGTTGACCGGGCGGTGCAGGATTATGCCAGCTTGGAGCCCATGGAACTACCGAATCTGTGCTCTCCGGAGGGTGATCCTTTCTGGAAGGACATACTAGAGAGCAGCATATAAAGTTCTCTCATGATTTAAAATTAAGGATGGCAGTGCTAGCTGTACAAACTTTATTGTATAAATCTCTTAACTTCATGTTATCATCAGATCATTGATCTGTTTGTATACTTCATGTATTGTGAAATGTGATTCTTGTAATAGATTCGATCAGTTGATTTTGGTCAGTGAAGTTGGAAATTGTTAGTTTAATCATTTGATGGGTGTTCTCGGGAAAAAAATCATTTGATGGAGTTCTAACTTGTGTAATCAGCTGGTTAACGTGTCAAGTACGGCGGCACCATCCGGCACGCAAGGACCATCCTATCAGGTGGTGATCGGTTTGGCTGAAAAGCTCATGGCTTATGGCTGAAAACACTGTAGCTGGCTGAAAAAAACACTGTAATTGACAGAGGCTTATTTAGCATAATTAAATTTAAAAAAAGTAAAAATATAAAAAATATGTTAGCCCATTACGTATAATACAAACAAATACGGGAAAAAAGAACCGGCAAAAAAGCTTAACAAAAAGCCAAAAGTTCAGAAAAAGACGAAACTTATAAATAGTGAAAAATAAGCCAGAAGCCGAAACCGAGTTGATTAGGTGGTGGAGATAAACACGGATGAATTAGAGGCTCCTGTAACTTCTTGCGAAACACTTTAGTTAATTTCCTCTCCATTTCTACTGGGAGATGTGGCTCTTAACATTTTCACAGTATACTTTAGCTCTACAGTAAGCATACAACTTCTAATAAAAGAAGCCGCATTATGTTCTTATAAATTGTTGGCCGTTACAATTAAAAAAAAGGACATATATAAATATGCATTTGTTGTAAAGAAAATCTAAACACTACAACAGATGTTCTTAGTAAGGACAATAGCATTTGGGTAGTTGAAAGATATACAACTGTACGGCTACTAGAGTGTTATATTAGCTAATGGCTATACATCTCATATACACGAAATAGTACACCATATGATGACTTAATTAAGAAGATCATCAAATAACTTTGTAAAAGATAGTGAACATAAACATCTACTACACTGTGAGTAACCAATGTTGAAGTCTATAAGTGAATTGCTCGTCTTTCATCATCAGCTTAAGCTTTTAGGTGAAAAACTGGTGCATGTAACTCAATATAGTATTAGAACCATAAGTTCAAGACCCAGCTAATGCGATTAAAAAATAACTGCAGCCCACTTCTATTCCACATCTTAATTAAGCCTAAGTGAGCCTAAATGTGAGGGAAAACATTGAAGTATAAGTAAATTGCTCATCTTTCCTTATCAGTTTAAACTTTGGATGAATTGGTGTTGGTACATGCAACTCAATAACCAAATCTTACCACTCATGACATATGAAAGCCTATATTACAATGGATGTGACACTAATTTGTAAATGATTTGTGCAGCATCTTACTAACTAAAATCGATGCAAATCATTTTAAAATTTGTTAATGTGGATTAACAAAACTTATTGTAGAAAATGCTAGTTTTTGAGATTCATGATGATATCGCTACAGTCACAAGTATTGGATTAGTTGGAGTAGGAAGTTGCTTTGTGGGGGGAAAGAGATGGAGTTGAGGGTGACGGCCTTCTGGAGTCTAGATGAAAGTCTGCAGAGACAGTTTATGTCGCCGATCATAGGAGTGCCTGTGCTAATTCTACACAAATGATGACATCGTCAATGAGCCGGCGCCCTGATCCCCACATTAGCAACACAAGGGTCACCATTAGTTAGCAGTTAGGTAAGTAAGAGGTTTGCCGGAGGTTTGAAGCCATTGACTGTCCCAAAAAAAAAACATGAAGGATGTGAATGATCATTGAGTCATTCTGAATGTAGACTTTTAGACATTTAGGAAAGTTCTTCATGCCGTTTCAAAGGACAATGAGGGGGGATTCATTGCCGTTGAATCTTTAATCCAACGATCATAGATCTGAGTAATAATTAGTAAGAAAATATTCGGATGATGTTTATCAACACCCATGAATGATAACATTTTTTTTAAGCAGAAGGTAAAACGAACTCTTGACTTTTGCATGTTGTGCCAAGTTACAGCTATCTTATCCTTCAGTCTCTCCGTATTGAAGAGGAAACAGAGTTGAGTAATTAAATTCTTTTCGGCCCTTCTTAGTGTGAATGATCGAACTGAAACGGTTCAAGATCGACCGTCCGTTTCAAGTTAATCTGATCAATTACATGAAGAGGTGAATTTAAACCAAATTCAGGTGAGCACGGAACGACGTTGTCTTATACAAATTTAGATATTATTTCAGTTTACAAGCAATAGATGACTTTCCCAAAAAGAAGTAAGTATATGTGTGTGTATGTGTGTGTATGTGTATGTATGTATATATGTGTGTGTGTATGTAGGTAGGTAGGTAGGTATGCGGGCTCGTACGTTCAGGCAGGCATTTTCCTTTGCTGTCCCCATGAAAAGTTATCTGAATTTGTACGAGCTACGTAGTACGAAACGTCAGTGGTGGACCCAGGATTTGAATCCAGGGTATGCCTAACTAAAAAATTATTATCCAATGTTGATATAATCTAATACAAAAATTCGGTGAACGGTTCGGTAAAAAACATAATATATCTAAAAGAACTCATAATACCTTAAATTCAACAAATAAGTTCGAAATTTGCATAACTGTCTAAAATCTAAAGTCTAAATTACTAAATTGATAAAAAAAGTAGAGCAAAATTACCCTGGGACCCGGCTCCGTTTTCCTTATTTCCTCATTTCCCCGGGACCGAGCACTTCGGCAGTTCGCAGTCCCCCTCTCGGCCTCTCCGCTCTCCCTAGTCCCTCCCTCGCCGCAGCCCGCAGCTCCCTCAGCGCCAGGTGCCCGCCGACTCCTGCAGGCTGCAACTCCCTCAGCGCCGCAACCCCACTCCGACTCCTCCCTCCCGCCGGCCGCCGTCGGGTGCGCCCCGCTCCGACTCCTCCCTCCCGCCGGTCGCCGCCGGGTGCGCCCCGCTCCGACTCCTCCCTCCCGCCGCCGGGCGCCGGGTCACCCCGCTCCGACTCCTCCCTCCCGCCGGCCGCCGCCGGGTCGCCGCGGCCGCGGCCGCGCCCGATGCCCAGATCTGGCTTGTGTTTGTGATTTGTGAATGTGTCTCCTCTCTCCTGGCTGCCCCGATGTCTGTCGCCGAGAGTTTTTGGGCCAAAAAAACAGGGTGTTTTTGGGCTAAGTTGCATTATTGCAGGGTAATCCTGGGCCTATATGGATTACCTGCTGGGCCCGCCCCTGCGAAACGTGCATGGATTTGTAGTCACACAAATGATGGCATGACGGTGACACTCTTCTCAACCATAGACAGGACAGAGCCCAGTCGTGAAAAAGTGGTTGCTGATGCGCTTACTCCCGCACGAAGACCACACGGAACAGTTAAATGCTTATGAACGCGAGCAACCGGAGAAGATTCTGGGCGAAGCTACCCTCACTCACTGAACCAACATCTCCTTTCCCTTTCGCCGGGCAAAACAATGGTAACTGGCAGATCAGTTCGTGCATAAAGGGAACCGCATTTGACTGTCGTTTGTTCGGTCGTTAACGCAAAGGGGTCTCTGCTCACCGCATGCAGCTGGAAATCGTAGGCGCGTGACGCACGGCTCGCCGGCGAGATTTCAAGCCGCGTTTACCGAAGCGACGCCGACGTGCAAACCAAACCACTAGGCCACGTACACCGGCTGCCGCCGTTGCGCAACGGCGGCGAATGTTTAAGAGATGCATGCGTTTTTCTGTCGAGTGTGATGGAGAGGTGAAGTCCTCCGGTACGACTTGTTCCGGATGTGCTTTTGATTTTAACCTGCAGAACCTGACAACCGCTACCTGCCAAAGAGAAAGGCTGGAAGAACTTTGAGATAAGGCACGCGATGCTGATAATCGGAGGCATGTTTTTCCTCGGACAGGTGGCGATCACGATCATCTGTTCAGAAAAAAAGCCCAATAATCCTGGCTCGTGCCAAGATTTTGCGTGGTTCAGTACGGGACAGGGACGGCGTCCCTCCATCTGTCAGTCAGACTGTCTAACGTCACGGCCTGAAATTTAGAGTGAAATTAGGTCAGTACTTTTTTGCCTGTGTATTGTAACTTTTATGTAGTTTGTGTGAGAGATTATATAGTAACAGAAACTTATATATGATTTTGACGATATAAATAAAGTCAGTACAGTATGTACTACAATTAATTAGTAGATTTTATCTTGAAAAATTATTTTATTTAAAAGTTAGTTACTATAAAAAAAATTAAAAGTACAGTCAAAAGCTGAAAAAGTAGAAACATTAACAGGGCGGTTGAATAGAGAACCGACGGAGAAATTCCAGCTTCAATGGTCAGTAAAGATTGAGCTACTAACTTTGAAGTAGGTCTACCACGCAAAGTTGCAGGTCTCCGAGGCGAAAACGCCATGCTGGTTTGAGCTTTTTTCCCTTTACTTTTTTGATTTTTTTATATTTTCTCTCTCTTTTTAATTGTTTCTGGTAATATAACTTTTTAGTTTTTTATTTTTAAGATTTAATTGCATTGAAAAAACTAACATAAGATACAATATATTTTCAATCACTACAGAAAAAAAATAAAAAAAAGTTTAAACTTAAAAATTCAAATGAGCATCACCTCAGGCCGAAAGCTCGCTCAGCATGCAGTCCGGCCGTGCCGGTGCCGCGCCGGCACGGTCATGACGGCCGGGAGATTGCCCACCCGCAGGACGTGCCGGACGGTTGCCCGGTACAGACCCACGCGGCAGGCAACGAAACGGGGCCAGAGACTGGCAGGCCTCCGACCGCACGTAGGAATAGGATGGGCGGGAGACTGCTGCCACTGTCGTGGGCCGCGGGTGGGCACCTTCGGAGTGCTATGGGCCGGGCCGTCCCAGAGCGCGCGGCCCGAGTGTAGAAAGCCGGCCGAGCGGGCGTGGTCTACTTCCTGCCGTCGCATGAATAAACCAAGCCATATCTCATATGCATGGATTGGATATCTAGCAAGCTTTCTTACGTACAAAGATCCGGAGCAACTGCTCGATCCTTTTCACTTCCATTGGCTTTATATGCACGAATACTCCAAATTACAATTACGGCAGCAGGGAGAGAAAGAGAGAGAGAGAGAAAAAAAATCAAAAGTAGTAGTACGTGAAGGCCCACATATACTTAGATCGATCTCGACCATCGTCACATGCGTGTCGCACAATATATAACCTGCTACACAGGGTGCACCGGAGGGGAAGCTAGCATTGGTTTTCCGAAGCGTTCGGTGGACCGTGTTCCTCCATCTACCGACGGGATATGTGGTTTTTTTTTTTTTGTTAGAAGCCATTTGTTTTCCTAGGAAAATGGAGCACATTCTTGCTTCGACAAGTTAAAATATTGGGCATTTGGGATTGGGTCGGGTGGGGCACGTCCGAATCGTGCCGTGTGTGACCTTCTTTCATTCATAGGATTTTCAAAGGAAAAACATAGGATTTCGGGTTCCTCTGGATTAGGTACTATTCACCCATTTGATGAGTAGGATTGAGGAATGCTAAAAAGAAGAAGTCCAATTAGTGGTGTCCTGCTTTGGGGAGTATTTATAGGCAACCTTAGATACCAGTTTCCTATTCTAAATTTACCACCATATAATAGGAATTAGCATCTGGTCTCTACAAATATACAAATATGAGTCCACGACTTATTACTATTAGATGCTTGAGCCCTAATGTCTAATAACTTTAGTTGATCACTTAATTTGGGGATCAACTTTTATAATAGCATGATACACGTATGACATGTATGTCCACCGAAAATTTTCCAACATAAAGGGAGGATCGAAGGAATAACTGATCACGTTTAATTTACTTCATCACCGTCTTCACAGATAAGCAGGGAAAAACCTTCAACGGAGTTTACCCGAGTACTTGACACAAATCACAGCACCGCCTGCTACACTCTTTCTCACCACCATGGACTTCCGCGTGTTCTTGGCGTTGCTGAAGCAACGCTCGCTCGTAATGCGAGGGCCGGACGACGACGGAGAAAGGATTGCTTCTGTTGAACCGCAACGGCTAAATCATGCATGAAATCCAGCTTTCTTACGTCATTACGTGGAAAGATCCCGCGCAACTGCTTGATCTTTGTTTTTTTTTTACTTTCATTAGTTCCATAGGCAGAAATAAACTACAATTACGGCGGCAAGGAGAGAAGAAGGGTAAAAGTCAATATTTAGGCGATCTCGATCATCGTCACATGTAGTTATCGCCACGATATGTAGGGTGCAATTAACGCAGGGGAAGCGAGGGCACCTGCGTTGTGTTATGTATACATGGATGGAAGGCCAAGCTAATAAGCTAGGCCACATATAGAACCACACCAGTGTAGTGTCTACAAACCGCATGGGGAGAACGCCGTGCAAGTGCTGCTGCCACCACGAGGCCGAGGTGATGAAGAAAGGTCACTGGGAGAAGGAGGAGGACGAGAAGCTCAAGGAGTACATGTACACCCGTAAGCACGACGGCGGGCGCATCAGCTGGCGCGGCCTGCCCAAGAGCGCCGGGTTGAACCGGTGCGGGAAGAGCTGCCGCCTCCGTTGGCTCAACTACCTCCGGGACGGCATCAACCGCGGCAACTTCACCGCCAACGAGGTGGAACTCATCATCAAACTCCACTCTCAACATGGCAACAAGTAAGATGAAAACTACTCATCATATGTATACAGTCTCCCTGCCTGTGCTAGTTGTGCTAGCTAGCTAGTTTCATGCCTACGTACTTTTGGGGTTCGATCTGCATGTTGATCACCTTTTTATTGATACTAAAACCTTGTGTTTGCTAATCGTTTGAACTATGATATATACGCCCTGTTAGATGGTCGACGATCGCTGGGCACCTTGAGAACCGGACGGACAACGAGATCAAGAACTTCTGGAACACGCACATCAAGAAGAAGCTGCTGCGCGAGGGCATCGACCCGATCACGCACCAGCGGCTGCCCCCTGACGTTCTCAACGAGCCCCTCCCTCTCCTCACTCACCCCGTCCTCAACAGCTTGGTCCCGACTGCCCACGCGGCGGCCGATGGGGCACGCCTCCGTGACCTAGCCGGTGTCCGGATCATGTGGCAGATGCAGATGCTGCAGGTGCAGCTGCTGCAGGCCATCGCCTCCCACACGCTTAGTAGTAGTAGTAATACTACTGCTGTGGCCAATACACCTCCTGCAGCGGTAGCAAATGCCATGCTTGGATACAGTACCATGTATCCAAACTTCCAGGATGATATGAACATCCAGTCACGTGCAAACTACCCGGTTTATTCCCTCGACGTCTTTGCAGGGCATGAAATGGCGAAGCAGATGACCAGCACTACTACTGCTCCACTATTCAGCTCCTGTGCAGCACCAACTACTCAGTACTGTGGTACTGCTAGGGCAGAAGCCACTTCGAGCTCCGGTACCGTATTCCCAAACTACCTGCAGGACAGTACGTACATCTTGTCTCCTTCAGATTTCACAGGCTTCGTCTGCAATACTAATTCAAATGTTGCAAGGCAAGAAATAGCCATGCCACAACTGAACAAAAGTACTACTCCAGTAGTGTTCAACTCGTATGCTGCAGAATCGACTGCCCAATACTCTAGCGCTGCTGCCTTGGTGTCTGCGACCTCTCCGCAGCAGGTCTCAGCCGGCGCCACTGACGGGCCGGCGCAGGAGGGCATGCGGCAGCACGACCTTCTCCCCCTGCTGGATGAAAGCTGGTCGGAGATATTTGCAAGGTCATACCATGTTTGAAATCAATATGGATGCATGTCTTGAACATGCATCGAATCCATGTGAACATCCGAGAATATTCAGGCATGACACTGTATGTTTTAATAAGATTAGCTATCATTATAGTAAGAATAAGGATCGGATGTTCGCTCAGTGACGTTGTATTATCGGAATAATTAGTTGGAATGTAACTATTTGCTATTTCCATTATCAATCTTCTCCCAGTCAATGGGTGGTTCCTGACCACCTAATTAATAAGAGCTTATGTAAAAGATGTTGGGAGGGTGTAAACATTTGATTGACGTTATCCCGAGACCTGGGCATTTTCCGGGCCAAATGGCCTCATTCCGAGCCGGGACGAACCAAACTATTATAGTTGAATTGAATTCTGTTTGATTTCACTAAGGTGTGACATAATAATTTGTTAATTAAAAATACCAAGACACATCTTAAAACTTTATTGAACTAACATGATCGTTGTAAGAAAAGCCCATACCATGCTATATATTCTACGTGAGTGAGATGCTATGTATATGGATCAAGTTATCTTTTACGATGTACAGTAAGAGAGAGAGAGATGTGTGTGTGTGTATATGACATAAACATCGGGTTTAATTAGATTTATTTATGTAGTAAATAAAATAAATAACGATTCATATTAACTATACAATAACTAATAATACCTATAGTTGTTTGTTAGAGTTGGTGGCTAATTGTCTTTGAGGACGACGTGGTGGACGTGGACATGCATGCACGCAGGATATGAAAGGTGGTGAGCGTGTGATAGATTGATCGGTCCCAAATAAGCATCGGTTGCTTTTCTTCGAGGATCTTTGATATTTTTCCTTCTGATACGATTATCTATATAGAAGCACGTAGTAGTATCTAGTGACCGCACCCCGACGACTTTGTCCCATGCATGCATACCAAATTATTAGCAGCATGGTTAAATAGAAGCCAAAACTAATTAAGTTGATCCGATACTACCAAACGGCGAACTTTTTGAAACGGCGAACGCCAACTTTTCAAACTCAACTTTTCTGGCATACGAAGGACGGCCCATCTCATTCTACGTATCTTTCCACAACGTATGTTGAATCCACAATGCAAAGATCCGGAGCAACTGCTCGATCCTTTTCACTTTCGTTGGCTTCATATGCACGAATACTCCAAATTACAATTACGGCAGCAGGGAGGGAGGGAGGGAGAGAGAGAGAGAGAGAGAGAGAGATCAAAAATAGTAGTACGTGAAGGCCCACAAATACTTGGATCGATCTCGAGCATGGTCACACGCGTGTATCATCGTCAAATATTGGGGTCTCTATTTAAAAGATGCGTAAGTTTTTTCTCTAACAGTTATGTATCATGTCAGTCTGTTTGCACCTCCTACCTCACTCTGGGGTATCCAATGATGACTTTCACTTTTTAGGAAGCAGCTTGCTCAGTTTTCACTATATCGACTACATCACACTCCAGTGGTGTGGACATGTTCTTTTGGGAGTGTCAGGGTTTGTAGGTCTTCAGGGTATTGTGAGTCACACATTCTATCTTAGGTCATTCTTAGGCACTTTTCTTATCTACTAAATTCTCTATAATCTTTTATCCTGTCTAGGTTGAGTTTGCTTCTTTTTTCACTAGTTTCTAGTAGTGGAGAGGCTAGTGTGGTAGATTCGCTCCTTAGCAGTGTGTGTTTCTTGAGCTACAGACCATGTGGTAGAGAGATTTTCCCTTCTTGTAAGAGTTTTTCTTTTTCTTGCTTCTTAGCCCCTTTTTTGCAAATGGTTCTCGTAGTAAAGGGGAGTTTTATTTATGTGCTTCCTTTTTGCATCATGCATATATGATATTGCATTGTAGATATGCATTTTAGCTATGAACTTTGACTATTACTCATCTGTCATGTAATCTAGATGTTGCTCTTTGCCATATTATGCCTACTTAGTTTGCTTTGTCATACTTTTATATGTATGTTTAATTTTTTTTTGCCATTCTAGCTTAATTTGCCAACTTTAACTTAATTTCATAAGTGGTATCCATTTATTGCAAGGATAGATTTTTTTGACTAGTTTGCTCTCTAATGATTCTTTAATGATATATGGCATGTCAAAAATGTTGTATTGAATCTTGAATATTTTGTTGAGCTTTATTTAGTGCTTTGCTAGTTATTTGAGAAATCATGTGTTTGTTCATTGAATCAGTGCCTAACTTGATAACAATTATCTTTTTTTGTGCAAAAACTTGAATCTTAGCCATTCTTCTTCACAAGACTGCTTGGCATTTTTTTAGTACAAACTCAGGGAGAGTTTTGCATGACTAATATTATTCTCTTAAGTGTAATACTTGAGATGGTGGACAATGGCTTGAGATCAATGGAAATGAAAATAACTCAAATTGGTTGAAACTCAAGAGGCAATTGTAGATGGCTCCTAATCTAGAACTTGCTTTACTGAGATAGACTATAGAAATATGATAAATGGCTAAAGCTTCTGAGAAAGTTCTAGATGGCTCATAGTCTAGTACTTGCTTTACTAAGATAAGGCCGAAAATGATATTTAAAATTGCAAGTTGTGGCTTTAATCTAGTACTTGTGCATAATTGGCTAAAGTTGAATTTCTAGCACTTTAATTGATTCAACTTGAACTTCTTGATTCCATTTAGCCTTCTTAACATGGCTTAGTTCATACTTGAATACCTTTAGATGATTTTTTGTTTTGAAGCCTTGCTTAACTTGAAATCAAATTACATGCTCTAAATTGTGCTATCTTGGCTAGATTGGTTATATATGTCTTATCATGATCTAGATAGCTTTGTGTACATTGTGTAACCTTAAGTTGTATCTTCTTAGTTTGAACCCTACTTTGGATAATTCCAAAGCTCTCTTTTAGATTATGCATTTTCATTCATGCATACATGCTCTTTCTTGCTCTCTTGTTGTTTCAAGTGTTTTCATGCATCTTTTGAGGGGAAGTGGTGGTGAGCTTGCATAGCCCTTTGCCCTTGAGGACTATTTTGCCAAAAGGGTAAAATGATTATGGCAAAATTTAGTATTTGTCTAAATAGGGTGAAAATGATGAGAATGATTTTCTAGTGGGAATGCTTACAAATGTTAACAAGGGGGAGAATGTGTTGTGTAAGGTGGCATTTGAGCATAATGAGTTTTTATGTGAGAAAAGTGCATTTGAGTCTTTATTGATCTTTTGTTTTCAAGTGGTATTGCATTAATTCTTATTTGCTCTTTTGTGCTTTATCTTGCTATGACAATGGTCTTGATAAACAATTGTTTTTTTATTTAGACCATGAGCAAGATTATGCTATTTGGGGGATTTTAAGTATGGATGGAGCTTGTGTTAAAAACTTGTTCTTTCTTGGTCTTAGCACCATTTCACATATTACCATTGTGGTCATGTTCCTTCTTTCTCTTAAATCTGGACCATTAATGCCTCTTGCAACTTGTTTGCTTTAATAGGCCAAAATTCAAATTCAAGTTATTGCCTTTTGAGAGTTTGTCAAATTATTTATCAAGGGGAAAATTGTAAGACCATATGGTGGTAGCCGCATGAGTATTTGACGTTGCTTGTGCCTTACTTTTGTTGTTTGAGTTTTTTTTGTGAAATGGCATTTTTGACTTGTGCTTTTTTGGTAGCACTGGTCAGACCAACAGGGCTGGCGGTCTGACCAGTGGGACTTGGCGGTCTGACCGGCTTGCTAACTGTGGTCAGATCGGCCATCTATCCAGTTTTTAAGTTGGTTCTAGTTTTGGTTGAGTGATGGTAGTGTCCATGCAGTGTTAGTCATGGTGTATCCATGCAAGTGTTAGTCATGGAGTTTCCATACAAGGATTAGTAATGGCGTAGGTCCATACATATGTTTTGCTAATTGAGTGTCAAGTGCATATTATTTGTGCTTGGATCGATTATTTTGTCTTTGATGTGAAAGTGCATTGATGATGGATTGCAGGTAGTGGCAAAACCGAGGCTTGGTGGTCATAAAGTGTCGTGTAAGTCTGGGTGGAGCATCATCTTAAGCTGAGAGCGCAGGAGAAAGACAAGGATCGCGAGAAGACAATGTGTACATATGGTGTGCCAATAGGTCTTGTGCGTTTAAAGTGGTGATGGTTCTCGGAGCAGACGTACGATCTTAGTGACATGCATTGGGCATCACAGACTATGGCATGATTTTGGTGTGCCATGGGACTTGGCCATTTCAAGTGGTGGTAGCCTCGGTGTAAGCGTATGATTTTGGCGACAAGTCATGAGTATCATATCATCGTGAAGACCGGCGGGTGGCAATTAAGAAAATTGTCTAAAATATAGTAGAGTGACAGTTTGCAAAACCGCGATGCTGGCCTAAGTGGCCTAGGTCATGTCTTTATAGTTAAAATGTCTTATCAGGCTATTGGAGTCTTTAGGAAGTCATGATTTAAAAAGTATGCAAGTGTGTGTAATGTAAAACCTCTTTTGTGAGTTACTGAGTTTTCCCAATTGTAAGTGGTGTGATCCACTAAGGAGTAATTGATTTGGTGCGAGGTGGTAGTCTCCACTCTACAAGCCTTGTGTGTTGATGAGAGGATGCCTCTTGAGACTTGTAAGTTTAGAATTAGAGTTTTCTTGTATTGGAGTAGTGTGTGTGTGTGTGTGTGTTCTAGGGTTAGAGCTCTACCATCGTGATGGATTGGCTGTAAAAACATTCATCTCTAATTGAAATGAACACTCAAAGTTAGACCAAGGAAGTTGTGCCATGAATCCCCTCTTATTCTTTTGATTTGCTTGGTTTTCTTATTTGGATTTATCTATTCTTGATCTTCCATGGAGCCAAGTATGTGTAAGAGGTGGAGATATCTTCTGGAGATAAGATCTCATTGATCGATGTATGATCTAGAGGTAAATTTTGAGTTTGCTCAATTTCCCTCAAGAGAGAGGTGATCTTAGGGTTTTGTGCTTGTGGGCTATTTGGCTTGAATTCATACTGTGATCTAGCTTTCTATGACATATGAGAACTCATCCAAGGTCATCTCAATCATCAAGGACTCAAAAGCAAGAGTAGATTATGGTTTTCCTCTTTTACTCGGTTTTAGTGCAATCTTTCTTCAAATAGAAACAAAGGTCTGAACTTTGGCAATAATTCTCTTGATCATTGATTGGAATAGATTCATGACATCTTAGAGAAGGTACATGCCAAGTTTTAATTCATTTGGATCATCGAATCAAAAGTTATATAAATTTTTGGTTTTGAAATCGTGCTAATTTTCCATTCTGAGCTAGAGGTCTGACCGCTAGCTCGTAGAGGTCTGACCGCTAGCACTTAGAGGTCTGACCACCACCTCTTAGAGGTTTTACCGGTGTTGGATTACTTTTCTGGAGTTTTGCCATCTTTGGCTCGTGGCTTTGGTGTGCTTGAGTGTTTGTGTTTCCACTGCATGTTGTTGATGATAATTGGAGAAGATTTCGAAAGTGTCATTCACCATTTCTCTGACTTTCCATACTCGATCCTACATATCGAAAAAGAGTGAGCTCTTATTCACCCTATCTCTAATCGCCGCCTTCAGTCCTACGGCTACCCATCATCGAGCTTATTTGGCCACTGACTTATTCAACAATGGCGGTGTTCATTACTCGTCATCAAGACCTTTGTCTCATTCAACAGTCTTTTTCTTCAGTGGCTTCATATTCACAAAAGTGATGAGAATTTATGGTGCAACTGATGGAATTTATTTTGAATTTTTTTCATATTCATAAAAGTGATGATAATTTTTTTATCTTAGGCTGGTAATTTGCTAGAACTGCATATGGTAATTTAGGATGCAACTTATAGTAGTTTTTTAAACATTTTAAAATAAAACTAGTGGTAATTTGCTAGAACTGAATACAGTAATTTAGAATGCAACCGAGGATGACATTTTTGAACCTTTTCAAATTCACAAAATTGGTGTAATTATTTTATCTTAGGCGGGTTATCTACTAAAAATATGTGTGGTAACTTACGGAGCAAATGATTGGTTTTATCCATTTCAAATTCACAAAATTAATGGTAATTTTAAATTTTATGTTTATACTTTGCTATAACTAAAGATGGTAATTTATCGTGTAACTTCTATTTGAACACTTTCCAAAACTCACAAAATTTTATGGTAATTTTGTGTCGTTCACTTAACTTTCCCTAGATATTGGCATGCATGCACATGGCATTCTATCGTGGGCCCACAACTGATGCACTCATATGAATGGATGTCATAAATGCCTAGTTGCCATGAAGTAGATTTGGCCAAATAGGTTGGGTTGATTGTGCCGGCTTGAGACACGGTATTTTTGGGCTAGTCCAGACATAGCATGAACAGTAAATAGGCTGTGCTGGCTCGGCTCGAAAGGACATGTCTATTTGGGCTGGCACCTCGGTATGGTGGGCTGGCCCGGTACGGCACACATATTAACTCTCATATGATAGCATAGTAAAATTACTTATATTATGGTTATTGTATTCTTTTGAGTGTGGGCGAGTGACTTAACAGTAAAATTACTTATGATTAGTAGAAAAAACTTGGGACCCACCGACTGGCAGCAAAATTACCTATGACTAACAGTAAAACAATTTACGACTGGCAATAAAATCTATGGGCTATCGGTGACCCATTTGGTTAAGCTTGCCCGGGCCGACCTGGCATGGCCTGACCCCTCTCCGTGTCATACCTAGGTGGGGGGGGGGGTAGGCACGTGGGTCAGTACGGTACGATAACTTATTCAAACCAGTCGTGCCAGACTTAATTGGGCTATGCACTATCTGGACCCATGTCGTGCCATGCCGGCGCCCATTTGGACAGGTCTTCTAGGAAGAGTTGAGGGGACCGAACGAGGTGGGCAGGGCTAGGGTTCTGCTCGGCCACACGCTTGGGCTACCAATGCCGAGTAGCCTAGGACGAGCGGAGGGGAGAAGCGAGGTGGGCTGAAGCAAGCGGAGCCAGGTTGGCTGACGGGAGATCTTGGTGCGCACCTCGTAGCTCCCCAGTCGCATCTATAATATAATAGATAGATAATTGCTCTCTTTTTTGGGCTTATGGTTTAATTTTCTACAGTAACTAGATTTCAAACAGAGTGTCTTTTTAAAACGTGGAAGTCGATTGTAGTACACACCATCCCGATTTTAGCTACATCGACTAAAATCGTACGCAAGTATCTCTCTCATGAATAATCAAAATTTAAAAATTTAAACTAAAAATTATAAGTCATGGCTTAAAAGAGCTTGCTCACCCCATGTAGTTGGAAAATGCAAGTCCGTTACGCGATAGTTTCACCTGTTAGGTAGGTCTTATTGAGTTTCATGCACCAGCTAGTTCACCCAAAAGCTTAAGCTGATAAGAAAAGATGGACGATTTACTTATATTTCAACACCCCCCTCACGTGTAGGCTCCCTTAGGCCTAATACGTGGAATAGAAGTGGATTGCAATTATTTTTTTTAATTGCGTCAGCCAGGTCTTGAACTCGAGACCTCTTGGCACTGATACTATATTGAGTTTCATGCACCAACCAATTCACCCAAAAGCTTATGTTTATGAGGAAAGATGGATAATTTACTTATACTTCAACAGATCTCACCCCTTTTGGAAGAAATGTCACCTACTGACCGACTTATAAGCTAAACGACATACCAAGCGTCGCACGTTTAAAATCACTGCATATCTCAAGGATTCAAGGGGTATTAGGTAAATCCTTCAGATAGCTATGCACGACTTGTTCTTCTTCACGGACCTTTCTCCATGATTATTATATTTGTCATCTTATCGATCGACACAGGTGAGTTCATCTCGAATATTTGAAGGGCCATTGGGGACATCTTTTTTGCCGAGACACATGGACGATTTGTCGTGCACGTCACTGATTGAAGATCTGGATCGAAGTAGTTTAAACAACTTCATGGGAGAATTGATCTAGACATGATATATATGCTTTTGACCTCTGAATCTTTTTCCGGTTGATCTGTGTCACCAGAGGGCCATTGAATTCTTTGTGGAGGTGCGTTGAAGGCTTGAAGCCAGCTATGTGACTCGCTGATCGAGCCTCTCCTTCCTTCCACCTCGCTCTACTCCATCTGGTCCTCTTCCTGCTTCTTCCTTCTCTCCACTATCCCTCCCTCGAATCTTTACCTACTACGGGCTATGGCAGTTTGATGGCCATCGGCTACGGGTACCTTAAACCCCCAATGCAGAGAAAGACCGGTGATACCCGTGCGGCCGGCGCGGTAGACCGATCGGACACAAACAATGCAGGAGATGACGCCCTCCGCTCAAGGCTTCGATGGATGCCCGACGGGTGCATTGACGTCAACGACACACAACAACTTCAGCCTCATCGGACGTCAAGGCTACCTCAAGACCACCTTCATCTTCTTCGGCGAGGCACCTCTAAGCAGAAGAATCCAATGATCCAATTGTAAATTTTGTTTTGTTCAAGGTCCATTCCGTAATATGGTGGTAGACGTACTCAATTTTCGTATGCACCCAATAACGCCATAACTCTTGGTCCTTAGAAAAAAGGGAGTGTCTATACAACATTCGACTATTTTTGAGGACAAAAACAATCAGATTTTGAACCGTTAGATAGAGATCCAACGCCCTAAATCATTTTTTTGGAGGGGGTCATTTTTTTGGAAGGAGGCTTGTATGAATGGATCCGTTGGATGGAGATCTAACGCCTCAGATCAATCTGACTGTTTTTGTCCTAAAAAATAGTCAAATGTTGTATAGACATTCTTTAGAAAAAAATCTTTGTGGAAGCGAGTGGCACACTCTCTTTTTTATGACCTTTTTACCGATGCTTTTGGACCTATTGGTAGGTCAGCACGTGTATATGGCCTAAAATCTAGAAACCTTGATTTTGTTTTTTAGATTTCTCCATTGTGTCCATGATATCTTCAAGGAAGCTTTCGGTTGATTTGATGTCCGAAAAATTGTACCTAAGTAAGTTGTACCAGTGGTTTAAACTAGATGTTTACCTTGCTAAATTCATAAAAAAAAAATGTAATTTAACACCCCTCTTTCAAAAATACTGGAATCAAGTAAATAATAGGCTGATTCTTTTAAGCTGTGACTTATGTTTTTTATTATGGATTTTAAATTCTGGCTCTTCTAGAGAGAGTACGAAGAGAAAAACAATCGTACATGATTTTGACCATTATAGTTGAACTTGATATAGTATCTACTATAATTAATTTATATCTTAAAAAAATATCATTTGAAAATTAATTACTATAATAAAAATTGATAAACCAAGTTGGGCTGAACCAAGAGAGAGAGGTCCGTTACAAAACAGGAGTAAAGGAAGCCCGACAGATTTCAGTTCGCAGGTTGCCAAGACCTACTTTTGGCCGAGTTCAAAAAAAAAAGACCTACTTTTGGCCTGTCAAGTACTGATGTTTCTACCACGCGGCGCGCTGTCACTGGCGGCCCGAAAGAACAACATGTGGGACCCATATGTCAGGCCCGGAGCTCGGACCCACGTGTCGGAGACTGCCCGATGCTTTTGTGCTTCTCCTCCTTCCCCCACCCGCCACTTGAGTTCTTAAACCTTCCCCACTCGCGCCGCCGCCACCGCAAAACCCTAGGTTCCGTCGACCCGCCACAGCAAACGCGCCATGGCTTCGTCACAGGGGCTTAAGAGGAACTACCGCTGCGACCGCTCGCTGCAGCAGTTCTACACGGGCGGGCCGTTCGCCGTCGGCAGCGCTCCCGGCTGCGAGGGCGACGCCGAGGCGTTTCTCGCGTGCGCCTGCGGCGGCGAGGTGCGTGTAGTTTCCGCCGCCGATGCATCCACCATAGGGGAGCCACTCGACGGCGACTCTGAGGCCATCACGGCGCTCGCGCTCTCCCCAGACTCCCGCCTCCTCTTCGCCGCTGGGCACAGTAGGCTTATCAGGGTCTGGGATCTAGCGTCCCGCACTTGCATCCGCAGCTGGAAGGTGAGTATTTAATTTTGTGTGTTTTCTGGCGCTTTCGTGTACTGCCTTCTGTTTGAAATGCTGTATCCTGATGGTAATCGCAAGGGGCTAGGTGAATTCGATCATAGGGCGCCGTGAAGAGCAAAGCTCGGTGGATTCTCTAATTTCACATTATGTGTTTGTACCTCTTGATTCATAAGATGTTCTTTAGTCTCGAGAAGTTCATTCAGTGTCTACTCACTCACCAGCTTGCACCGGGAACTGCTAAACTTTGAGCGTTCTTGTGGTAATGCAGAATAGTTTGTGCTAGAAAAATTTAGAAAGCTCGTGTTTTTGGGGGTATTTCGAAACACGGTGCAACCATAGGTGCTAGAAGCTCAGGAAGCTTTCATCCATAGGTGAATCTGTCAATTCATAGTGGGTTGTTCACATACTGATACCTGACAAACTGTTAGTTGATGGTTTGCTGAGCCGTCAGTGTGTTATAAGGGGTGCAGATTTTTATGGTAACTTAAGCTTTTAGAATGCTAGATCTTATATCAAGAGTTGTGCATCTGATCCTGTTTCATGATGGTAAAGTCAGTAACAGAGTTGGGATTTACAAATAAATGTTAACATCTTCCACAACAAAAAAATGTTCATTTCAGTATATTAATACTTTTTTTGGTTCCTCGATATAAGCATGTGAGGCAAGCTCATTTATTTTTCTTATGCTGTACAGGGACATGACGGTCCTGTTATGGCCATGGCATGCCATGCTTCTGGTGGGTTGCTCGCAACTGCTGGAGCAGACAAGAAAGTGTGCGTGTGGGATGTAGATGGTGGGTTTTGCACACATTTCTTTAGAGGTCACACAGGTGTTGTGACGACCATTATGTTCCACAAAGATCCAAAGCGTCTTCTGGTGAGTACAATTTTGTAGATAAAGAACTGGGCTTATGTGTGAACTGGATCAACTGAAAGTGGATTTCTAGCTTGTTGGTTTAAGTCACTTAATTACCTTCACTGAGCTCTATTTGGCTTTAATGATATATTCCTTTCTTCTGTTTCTCCACATCTTCATGGTATTTTACTTGCTTTTGATAGTATAATACGACCCTTATTTGTTGGATCTCTAGTTATTTTCAGGAAGTGATGATGGCACAGTGCGAGTTTGGAACCTTGAAAGCAAAAAGTGTATTGCTGTGCTGAAAGAGCATTTTTCAGCAGTGACTTCATTGGCATTATCCGAAGATGGGCAAACATTGCTCAGTGCTGGGAGGGATAAGGTATGGTTGAAATGTTTTGAGTCGGTTCCATTAGTCAAATAGGCTCATGTATGTGATATAGCATAGATGCTGCCTATGTTTTTCAAGTTACATGTTCATATTTCTATTTGTACTAGCATATCCTCTCAACATATCACGGGCTTCATTGTATTTGTCAGCACTAGACAGTGAAAATGCTTTGTGTATGTGCGGGGTTGGTGGTGGTGGTGGGGGGGGGGGGGGGTCTAAAGGCAGTTGGTATTGATTGGAACTATCATGAAATACTAAAATAGAAGCTCTTTTGATCTGTGAATGCATCTATGTCACTATGTGCATAAAACACACTAAGAAGAATGTATATTCCTCTGCAAGTAAAGTTTTCTGTACAGTAGGTGTTATACCATCATACTAGGTTTCAACTGTTAATATTCACGCAAAATTTAATGAAGAGACATAGGGGCCAGTTACTGTCATGTTTTTTATTTGTCTAGATAATTCTCCTTAGCTAGCATTCCAATATTTCTCAATACATACACTGCCATGCATTTTTTTTGTATGGAGCTACCAGCAATTTTGAGTGTATGGAACATCTGCAGGTTGTGAATGTGTGGGATGTTCGTAAGTACAGCTCAAAGAAGACAATACCGACATATGAAATGATAGAAGCTGTTTCCTTGATTGGACCAGGAAGTGGCTTCTTGGCTTGTTTGGGTGTTGAACCGGCAAATTTAAAGGGAAAAACAGATGGTTATTTTCTTACAGTTGGTGAACGTGGGGTTGTCCGCATCTGGTGCTTGGAAAGGTACATTAGTCTTGTATTTACAGTTTTTTTATATACTTAGCATATTTCTGGACTACATGCAATAAATGATTTTTCTGTTATTCTACAGCGCTCTTTGCATTTTTGAGCAGCAATCATCCGATGTAACCATTAACTCAGAGAATGAGGAATCTAGAAGGGGCTTTACATCTACTATTATGTTGCCAAATGATCAAGGGTTGCTATGTGTTACTGCTGATCAGCAATTTTTGTTCTATTGTTCCACGAGAACTGATGAAGGGACCTTCAAATTGAATCTATATAAACGGCTAATAGGTTATAACGATGAGATTCTTGATTTGAAGTTTGTTGGGGAGGAGGAACAATATCTTGCTGTAGCTACTAACTTGGAGCAGGTGAGCTACCCCTAAATAATCTTAGTACAGTTCTTGTGGACTTTCGTATTTCAACTTCCTCAAACCTTTTCATCCGTGTGCAGGTCCGTGTTTATGATGTTGCATCAATGTCATGTTCTTATGTGCTGTCTGGCCACAATGAAATTGTTGTTTGCCTTGACACTTGTGTCTCTGCTTCTGGGAAGACACTTGTTGTAACTGGGAGCAAAGACAATACTGTAAGTTGTGATGTCCTGTCCTGAAGATATTGCTGTTGAATTAGCATATATTTTTCCTGTGATAACTCTAATTACTGCTGAGTGCTTTCCTCTGTTGCTTTTCCTATTTTGAATGCACCTTTTTTTTTTCACAGGTGAGGTTGTGGGATATGGAAAAGAGAAGCTGTATTGGTATTGGTAAAGGCCATTTGGGAGCTGTTGGTTCTGTTGCTTTCTCAAAGAAATCGAAGAACTTTTTCATTAGTGGCAGCAGGTTAGTTTGAAAGTGATAGCTGTTCCATTTCAGCTATAGTGATATTCAGTTCCTCTGTGATTTTTGTGTGCCTACAGTGATGTTTAAATCGTGACTCTTCCTGTTAGAACAATGTTTCTCTGATGTATTATTAAAGCATAGTCATTTGTCACTCTTGAGATTAATTGAGATGCCATGTTTTGGTTTTCTGTTGCATGTGCATGAGTGGGTTTTCTTAGGAAATGTGACTTTGCCAGTTTGCCTTTTGAAATTGAGTTATTATATGCTAGGAAGCCCAGATACCCCGATACGGATACGGATACGCGATACGGCGATACCGCGATTCGCCATTTTCCTAAAAACACCGATACGGCGATACGTGTGTATATATATATTATATAATATATATATATATATATATATAGTAAAGATAAAAATAAGAAATTAATGAATTCTTATAAGGAATTGAGAATACCTTAATATTGATGTAGCACACGAGCAGCATTTAGGATGCTCCTAGCCGAGGCAGTTCCACTGGATGAGCCTGGACACGCACTAGTACCAGTGCTACATGATGCACTCGAGCCTCCAATTCCACCACCAGATGCCATATCTGATTGGGACAACCAATAGCAAATGAACAAACTAATGACAACAAACAACATCACTGATCACTTCCCCTACTGAATCATCCAATACATTGTCAACAAATAGCAAAAGCACAGAGCACATACTGATACTGGAGGGCTGGAGGCGTCGGCGGCGGGAGGGGACTGGCGGAGTGCTGGAGGCGTCGGCGGCGGGAGGGGACTGGCGGAGTGCTGGAGGCGTCGGCGGCGGGAGGGGACTGGCGGAGTGGCGGAGGCGTCGGCGGCGGGAGGGGACTGGCGGAGTGGCGGAGGCGTCGGCGGCGGGAGGGGACTGGCGGAGTGGCGGAGGCGGCAGCCGAGGTGACGACCGGAGGCCGGAGGGGACGGGCGCCCGGCGGAGGCGACGGGTGACCGGAGGGGACGGACGGCTGACCGGAGGGGGCGACGGGTGACCGGAGGGGGCGGAGGCGGCGGGCCACGCGACGGGCGGAGACGGCAGGCTCGGCGACGGGTGAGGCAGACCGGCGGAGGCGGCGGGGGAGCGGAGGCGCTGGGCGAGCGGCGGGCGAGCAGAGGCGCTGGCCGAGCGTGAGACCGGAGGCCGGAGGGGACGGGCGCCGGGCAGAGGCGACGGGTGACCGGAGGGGACGAACGGGTGACCGGAGGGGGCGACGGGTGACCGGAGGGGGCAGAGGCGACGGGCGGAGACGGCGGCTCGGCGACGGGTGAGGCAAACCGGCGGAGGCGGCGGGGGAGCGGAGGCGCTGGGCGAGCGGCGGGGGAGCAGAGGCGCTGGCCGAGCGTGAGAAGGCGTGGAGGCGCGGGTGGGTGGGTTTCAGATCTGGATCTGGATGGTTTGGTGGGGATATTAGGGTAGAAGTATCAGAAAAGTATCGGGAATTAATTTCTTTTTTTGAATACTCAATAAATTCCGATACTTACAGGATACGTATCGGCGCGTATCGGGGCAGTATCCGTATCCGGTACAGTATCCGATACCGGTACGTGACTTTTGGGAAGTATCCGCGTAACGTAGATTATATGTACCAGTGTAGCCATTGAATTGCTCAAGTAGTTGTCGGAGTGTATGTAGGTTACTTGAGACTTTCTTGGTCATTGCCTATTGGTATATGAGAGAAGAAGAATTTTGCATCTGTGGAGTTTGGAGAACTTCATATGTTAGACAGGTTCATCTTTACTAACTTTACTTGTGGATCTTAAACACTTGGCACTCCATTGCATAAGACCAAATCCTGGAATGAGCAGATCTATTCAAGACTTCAGTCTTGAGCATAAGTTTTGACTAAAATGATAGTTCCCTTTCTTGTGTATTTCTTTCTATCTAGTTCCCTTTCTTGTGTATTTCTTTCTATCGTTTGACAGCAAATATTATTCTAAAATAAGATTGTCTTATTATTAGTGACCGAACCATCAAGATATGGAGCTGGGATGATACACTCAGTGATGCTGACAATGAAGTTTCTCTCAAAGCAAAGGCTGTTGTCGCTGCACATGATAAAGATATTAATTCTCTGGCTGTCTCACCTAATGACGGCCTTGTTTGCAGCGGTTCTGAGGTGAGATTGTATTATGTTAATTTTTTTTAAAGATTCCTTTGCCTTACCTCATTGGACTGTCATTTGATCTCATTATGTTGGTTCTGTAGGACCGTACTGCATGCATATGGAAACTCCCTAACCTAGTGTCCTCTGTTGTCCTTAAAGGGCATAAAAGGGGCATTTGGTCAGTTGAGTTTTCTCCTGTTGAGCAATGTGTCATAACATCATCTGGTGACAGAACAGTCAAAATATGGGCTGTTGCTGATGGCTCGTGCTTGAAAACATTTGAGGGTCATACGTCAAGCGTTTTGCGAGCTTCTTTCCTTTCACGTGGAACCCAATTTGTTTCTTGTGGTAATAAGAAATAAATACATTTTAAAGCTTTTTTTTGTGTGTGGTGGAGCTCTGTTGACACTGTTATTCTGACGCTCCGTGATGTAGGAAGCGATGGTCTAGTGAAGCTATGGACGATCAAAACAAATGAATGCATCGCTACTTATGATAAGCATGATGGGAAGGTATGATATCTAGCTCTGTCCTATTTGTCATTTATAATTCAAGCTGAGTATTTCGGTGAACCTTTTCCTTGTCACATTACACTTACATTTTTTCTTCTGTATGTCACAGTGCAATGTCTATGGGACATTGACAATTAAAACACTATGTATTGAACTGCTGTTACCCATGTTTAAGATAGTTTAGTAATGTTCTTGTGTTCCATTAAACCAAAACTGCTGGTGTTCTGGTTCATTCAGGAGTCTTGTGAAAATGTGCAATGTAGCCGCCCCTTGTCAGTTGCAAGTTGCAACCATATTTTTCTGTTCATTTGGAACTTGCTTGGCTTTATTAACCAGTTCCTCTTCAGACAGAATGTATGATTTTATGAAATTGCTTAATATCAACTTCAGTGTCTAACGAAAATTTTGTCATAGGGAGTTAATTCAGAATATCACTGATAGACAATATGGAAGTCTTTCTTGGCTGAATGCTTAAAAAGGATTTGCCAACTGACTCAGTTATTCAACAGGTTTGGGCATTGGCTGTTGGCAGGAAAACCGAAATGCTTTCTACTGGTGGAACTGATGCTGTTCTTAACCTTTGGCATGATTGTACCATGGAAGATAAGCAGGAAGATTTCCGAAAAAAGGCAAGTGCAATATTCTATTATACTTTCAGCATAGGGCTTTGCTAGCTAGACTCTTGCTTTCATGTAATTTGCTGGGCAAACAACATTGAATACATGATCTTTAGTCCTCGTAAACAGATGTGACCTTGAGCGCGTTGAATACTTGGTAGTTGGTAGATTCGGTAATTGAGATCCTGGCCTATAGCATTCTTTTTATTTTGTTAACATAATATCATTCTTTTTATCTGTTTATCATATTCTTGATGCGTTTGTCACTTTCAAATCAGCTTGTACATGTTTCCTTCTACAAGGCTGCCTCTATTTTATTTATGGCTCTCGGAATCTATCTACAACACTTATCTGCATTCACTGCTGTTGCAGGAGGAGGAAGTTTTACGAGGCCAGGAATTGGAAAATGCAGTGTCAGATTCTGACTATACAAGAGCAATACAACTTGCATTTGAGCTTAGAAGACCACACAGGCTTCTTGAGTTATTCTCACAGCTTTGCAGGTACTCATCTTTGATTGGAAGTCACTTTGCTTTTCTTCAATAAAAATCGATATATCGTTGAGTGCGTGCAGGAGAGCCGATCCTTCAGACCCAATAGAAAAAGCCCTTCTTAGTCTCCCAAAGGAAGGGCTTCGCATGCTTCTTGAGTATATCCGGGAATGGAATACAAAGCCCAAGTTTTGTCATGTTGCACAGTTTGTGCTTTTTCGGGTATTGAGGAGCTTGCCTCCCACGGATATCCTGGAGGTATTTGCTTATCCCTTTTTCTATGACATGTGACAAAGTGTCACTCTTTTCATGGGATATTTGATATTTCCTTTGTTTGTGCAGATAAAAGGCATCAGTGAGCTCCTTGAGGGCCTTATTCCATATTCGCAGAGGCATTTCAGCAGAGTTGATAGACTAGTACGAAGCACATTTTTGTTGGACTACACCTTGACCCGGATGTCCGTTGTAGATCCAGACATAGAAGCGGCTGCCACCGGAGACAATGGTGAAATTGCGCAGGCAGAGCCTGCATTACGGGTAGCACAGGAGAACCTGGAAAAGCCAGGCAAGAAAAGAAAATCTAGCAAATCAACCAAAAAAGGTAGTAAGAAGGTGAAGGTTGCTTCCAATGGGAACAATAACGATGTTTCTCTTGAGGCTTAAACCAGTCAACGACGACAAGTTCTCTCTCACACCACCAATTTTGTACCTGCGGTTGTACCTGCAATTGTGCAGCACGAATCATATCTATCTGCTTTATGACAAAACACTGTACAGAATGTATTCTTTGCTGAGTTAAAAATATACCTGACTGCTTGGGTGCTTGTACGAGTGATCTGTTTCAAATTTCTGATGGAGTTTACAGTTAACCTTCAGATTTCACAAGTTACAGTCCTTGATTGTTTCCGCCATCTTGTGCGCGGGGTTAGTTTGCCTTGATTGTTTTCCATGTGTATGATACGGAAGCAGTACCCAGCAATAAAGTTGCTTGCTCCACTTGTAATTGTTGGATCTGCGATCTGGATGTCGGTTCGCTGCGTAATTCCCGTCCTTGTCATTTGGCAGACATTTTTTATGGTTGGGTGGGGGTGTTGCAGCTTTTGCCGTGGAATACTTGCGTAGTGGTTGTGTTCCTGGTTTCATAACATAATGGTTTCTTATTCCTCAACATAAATCCGAGGGAAATAAGTATGCTATGTTGGCTACTAAGGGGGTATTTGTATTGATTATCATTGATGTCTTTTGGTTAAAAATAAATAGTAGTGACTGAGAAATGATTTTTAGAATGAAGAGATGAGCGGTGGAAAAAATAAGTGGGATATATGCACAAGACGGAAGTGAAAGGAGTGAGATGTGTAATACGTCCGTAACCTATGTTTTATTTTTGAAGTGAGGCAGGAATGAAAGTGAAAAAACCGCTACGAGAGAAGTCAAAGACCCTGTTTTTTTCAGCTTCTAAAAACTGCTTTTTGGCTTTTCTACAGTAATTAATTTTAAAACGGAGTTTTTTTAAGATTGGGTCTACTAGTTAATTGTAATACATACTTTACTGACTTCATTTATATCGGCACAAACCGTATGTGAGTTTCTGTTACTCTGTAATCTCTCGTACAAACAGTCCAAAACTCACAAGCCGCAGCAAAAAAAAAAAAGGCCCAAATATTCATATCAGCGTCTGTCTTGTTGAGAAGCTAATATAAATATCCTCTAATACTGTTGTATGGGTGTAGTTGGCAGTAGAAATTGAGGTGCCTAGTTCGCCAACAAAGTTACTGCTTTTGCTATTTTGGAAAAATGTAAGTCATTCGAATTTGCAGGAATTCCAAGAGAAGATGCTTCTAAGCCTCTATCAACGTCGGCGGGAATGCGATGTTCAGATACCAGGCAGCAATCCATGGTCCCTGGTCTATTACTGGAGCTCACCAACTTCATCGGCGACTCAGCATCCATTCAGGATGCATGATGGGCGTTATTTTCTACTAAAAAATATACCCAGGCCGTAACCTACAAAGATCTGCAACTGTTGTGCCTAGCTTGTTCAGGTAAAATGAACACAAATCGAAAAAAAACAAAAATAATTTGTATGTCATACAAAAATGCCTTGCTCAGCGAAGTAAGAAAGACCACATGCCCACAGCAGATGGGGTATCAACCTAATCTATGTCTGAACTTTGAAAGCTTTGTATAAGGCAAATTGCATAGTTACTAAAAATTTGACTTGGCAGCTAATAATTTCAGGTGCAGTCCAAACATTGGTCCACCATGACCATGTGAGAGCCACATCAGGGTCTTTTTTTTTCTGCTTTTCAGTTAATTTTTAATTCTAATTTTTTTGTAATCACTATTTATTTTTAAAAATGTAATTATAAATTATAAATTATAACCTGAAAGAACATCCACGATATACGGCTGGTCCACAGTCACAAGGGGCTCTGATACGTACTACAAAATTGCCTCTCTCTCTCTCTCTCTCTCTATCCAACGGCTGGTAATAAAACGTGTCATTGTATAATCTCACCAGCAGTAGGGCATGTGAACAAGAGTATGGACCTCGATTTTTTTTCTTTTAAAAAACTGTACACTATTTTATACTCCAGTATTCTAGATGAAACGGAAATCTCGATACATAGAGCACCTAATCATACAGTTCGTACCAGCGTGCGTATTTTCGTATAGCTTAAGGTGTTGACACGTCTGCTTCATCATGAAAGTGCAAGGGCTGTCGCATCGCGCTATTACTTCACTCGTGAGTCCTGAACAACAGCCAAAAATAGTCAGGATTGAACACTTTATCGTATATATAACTACTTATATAATTGTCAATCAATATTGTACAAAATAGTAATATATCTAGTAATTTTTAACATCAATACTTTAATATAACCGATAACAATGTATGAAGATAAATAAGTAATGATCGAAATGCTTACCAAAATGAATAAGTCCGATAATAATATTGGTTAGTTGCAGCAAATTAAAAGAACTAAATATGAAATCATAGATAAAAGTTAATTGACATTAGTAAAATATATCATCCGATCTCATTGGTCTATAAAAAAGAATAAAATTACTTAAAGTTTTCAAATAAAAAATGATTAAATATAAGTAAAAATATTACATTTTAGTATTTACGCTCTTTCAAATTCACAAAGCAATGAACCATAATATCATTGGTAATTTTCTATAATTCTTGTTTCTCCACATAACAAATAAGTCTATCATTCATGAAATCATCATCAAATAATTGAAAAAGTCAATTAGATAATTGTACGTTCAACAATTCAAGAATAATATAGTAGAAAAATTCATCCAGTGAGTTACGTACTTAATTGTGGTCAAATACTATGTTTTTCATCTGATTTGCAATGAACTAGGACAGTATTGCACAAGCCAAAATTGAAATTTTAAGTCTTATACCTACAATTAGATAAAAATCAATCAACAATCATCATATTGAAATCTTAACTCATAAATTTAACTCCTATTCTTGAAACAAATTGTAAGAATTAAGAGAAAATTAGAGCAAAGTATATACTCATCGGGTGGGTTTAAGCTTCCTTCGGCTGACGAGAGCGTGAAGCAACGGGGACCAAGCGGCATTGTGGTGAGATGGCAAGTGAGGGCGACCAATGGCATTGATTTATCTCGTTTTCTGGTGAATGGTGGTTGCCTGGCTGGGTGTGCCTGTGTAGCGGGTGTGGTGCACGTCTCCTGCCCAACCTTACAAGACGAACAGGCGTAGAGGGCTATGTGAGATGACATACTTTAGGATCAATCAAATAGACATTGTGACATGTTGTGGTCCTCCCTCTTGGGCTGGCTCAAGGGCTGGTTTAGCCTGTTGTAGTTATCTCGTTGGCTGAGAGACAGTAGAGACTCATCGTGGACTGCTGTTAACTACTGAAAATTTAGGCTGCTAGTGCTCATTTCATTTGGCTTCAAACAAAAGACCGGATGCACCGAGTTTGAGCTAGAGGGTTCACATATGGACTGGAAGTGTTGATATCTGCTAAAAAAATTTTAGACCCGGTGTCCTGTGACACCGGGCCCCACACCTTAGCTCCGCCTTTGGTGTTGAAGCAAAGTTGAAAGAAAACCTTTTCAAATATATGCTATATTTTTTTATGCTGTAGCTAATGATTTTTATCTATATTTTTAAAGATAATAGTAGATGATGAAAACGCCGATACAGACAATGCTTAAGTTTTGAGTTCGAGAAGCCGTTTCAAAAAACGGCCTTGAGAAGCTATTTGAAGAAGTCATCCTATTTATTTTAACTTTTGAAGAAGATAAAAAAACCCCGACCTGCGGGGGGGGGGGGGTAAGATAGCCCCGGGGCATTGCTTTAAGAAGAAGATCTTTTCACGCAGATCGAGAAAATCTCCGAACCCTTGCCCCACCCTGACACAGCGGCATCAGCCCATGTGAGAACGACCAGGGTGATCCCTAGACCAACGACCTGGCGACAACCAGCGACCTGGGCGAGCCTTAGACCTGTGCTTTGGCTTATGGGGCAAGCGAGGGGATTTTTTCCCTTCAGCCTGAAATTCGCTCCCACTGGGAGTCGAACCCAGGACCTGAGGGGTGCTACTAGAGCGCTCTAACCGCTAGGCTAGAGACCCGTTCGCTTTTGAAGAAGATAAAACTAAAAAAAAAAACCCAAAAAGATCAAAGCCATACTAGTTACATCCAACCCTATTTTCGTCCGAAAATGCTGCCCACACCCACAAGAAGCATGAACCAACTCCTTTGAGGCCTCTGTCACGGTCGGGATCGGGCATCCCAAACAAGGCTCACAAGATAATGGTACCTTTCAATTTTTATTGTTAGCTCCATGCCGCGCCGACTCCATGCTGTACTGTACGATGCTACAGCACACAAGTACACAACGTGTTCCACGTTTCTGCATTTGGACGCGCAGAAAGAGAAAGCTAGCTGCCACCCTACACAGGGGAATTTAACTTTTTGCCACTCTTAAGGATGGCACCTATTCAAATACCATCCTTATCGTTGCACTCAACAATTTGCCACTCTTAAGATATGCTTGACTAATTTTTTGCCACTTTTGAGCTCACCAGCGCCAAGTCCACTGCCATGTCAGCGCCCGCGCCATGTCAGCACCCGCGCCCGCCCGCGCCGCCGCCGGCCTCCCCGTGCCCGCGCCTGCGCCGCCCGGCCTCCCCTCGCCCGCGCCTCCCCGCGCTGCCGCTCGGCCTCCCCGCGCCGGCGCCTGCGCCGCCCGGCCTCCCCTCGCCCGCGCCTGCGTCGCCTGGCCTCCCCGCGCCACCGCCCGCGCCTCCCCGCTCGTCGCCGCCTCTGTAACATCCTGAAGTTTTTAAATTTGAAAATATGGAGTTTGAGTTACTTTTGTATATTATAATATTTGAATTTGGATTTTCATGGTATTTTTAAGTTCTTATTGAGCTCTCAAAAGTTAAAGAAATTCAATAAAGACCAAAATCAAAATCAATAATATTAATGCTACACATAAGAATATACAAATAAAGGAAACTTAAAATCTAAAATTAAGAATCTGAAAAGATGATCCAGAAAAGAAAGGGGAGAGAAATAGGCCTAAAATATAAAAGTTTACTTTTAAACAGTGACATGAGTAACAAGGGAAATAAATAAATTAAATGCCAAAAATGGTTGAAAATATTTTATTAAAGCCAGAAGGTCCTCATGAGCTTCTGTGAATTTTCCTGAAATTTTTGGAAGTAATTTCATATTTTTCTGAGATTTATTCAATTAACTGCGCATCTCTGAAAATCTTGAAAGATAAAAATAAAAAAAATCCTCCTCCTTCTCCTCTCGGGCCGACACCTGGCCGGCCCGATGTGCGACACGTCGCCACCACCCCTCCATCGCGCGGCCCAGCCCCGCGGCCGCAGCGCGCGTCCGCACCCGCGCCTCTCCCCGCTGACAGCGGCCCCGCCTCTCTCGCGCTTCTCCCGCTGGCCGGTGGACCCCCGCCCGCGTTCTCTTCCTCCTCCCCCTTCTTCTCCACGCGCCTGCAGCGCCGCTCTCCCCCTCGCACTCGCTCTCCCTCGCGCAGCCGCAGCTAATCTCCCTCTCTCTCTCACCCCGAGCAGGTTCAATGCACACCCTGCTCTCTCTCTCCCGCGCAATCCCGGAGAAGATCCCGTTCTTCTCCCCTTCCCCGCGTGAACAAGAGAAGCGCCAGCTGCCGTCCTCGCCCGCAGCCTCTCCTTCTTCCTCCTCCCTCCCCTGTTCTCCCGGCGCGTCGCCCGCACCCGCACCCGGCCGCGCCACCCTCCGAACCAGGTCGCCCAGCTACAGCCGCGCCCGCTCCGCCCCAGTTTCGCTCGCCTCCACGCTTTGACCACCGCGTGCTTCATTCCCCCTGGCCACGGTCCTTGCATTCGCCTCCCCTGGTCGCAACTCCTTCGCGTTCATCCCCCCCTCAGCGCCGCCCCCGGTTTCACTCGGCTTCGCCCCGGTTTCACCTCGCCCAGTTGCCACCCGTGCGTGCCGCCTATAAGAAGCCGGCCGAACCCCCTCCTTGCTCCTCTTCCCCGTTGCTCTGCTCCATCGCGCCCAGCCGAGCTGTCCAGCTGGTGTCGCCGCCGCCCGCTCTCGTCTCGGCCGCCTTCGGCGAGTTTTCCGCAAGCCGACCGCGTCACAGCGAGCCTCCACCTTCCATCTGCCCCCTCTCCGGGTTAATCGGACTTTGGTTCATCAGAGCTCACGCGCCGCCCGTCTTCCCCATCGCTGGTTGGAACCCGCCGCCCCCACCATCCCTCCTTCCTCAAGAGCTCCCCTCCAAATTCGTCTCACCAGGAGCACCCCCACGACGCCCTCAATCTTCCCCAACCGACGCGTAATTAAAAGTTTTTCAATGAGGCAAAATTTGTGGGCCCAAACAGGAGAACCCCCCAGGCAGTGTATGTTCCTGGTTTCTCTTCCAGTTGTTGTTAAATACTAATTAAAAGTTTTTCAATGAGGCAAAATTTGTAGAGTATTAATTAGATAATAAGGAGTAAGAATTAAAATTTTGAAACACCTTTGTGAAGATTCTTGCAAATATGTATATATATGTATGAATGAAGGAAAATCAAGTCTAGTTAATCTTATGACAATGGATAATGGATGAAGTTAACTAAGGAGTTTATAAAATTGGTAAATTACTAAAGGTTTAATCCTCATTAATTACCGATAAAAGATTGTTA
This sequence comes from Dendrocalamus latiflorus, assembly GCA_017311315.1. NCBI lineage: Eukaryota > Viridiplantae > Streptophyta > Magnoliopsida > Poales > Poaceae > Dendrocalamus > Dendrocalamus latiflorus. The sequence continues at coordinate 31,833,935 of CM029637.1, read as the reverse complement.
AACTCTTATATATGAAAGTGATTAAAGTATGCTCTTAAAAATATAGACATATAAAGGAATCCAAGAATTATAATCCAAACAATTAAGGAGGATAATGAGAAGGCCTTTGAAAGACTTTTAATGCCGGTTCTTACAATTAAAGAAGCACATGATAAATCATGAGTGGCAAATAATATTGGGAATGAGAATTTGATTATAAAATATAAACAACGTGCATGCTTTGTAAAGATTTAAATTTTTAAATTAATTACCTTATATAAATAAATAATGAGCATTTACTATTTATCTTAATCTAATTAATAAGTAAAGGCATATATAAGAAATTATTCTAAAACTTAATAAAGGCATCCGAGTGTGATCATACTTTTGACTAACAAATTTATAGAATAAGTACAGATCTCATCCATCAGTCCAGCTTGCCTTGCCATAACCTGAGTTGCAAGGAATGCATACCCTAGAGATGAAATTTGTGCACTAAACTCCTACAGCAGACTATAGATCTAACCCGACTCATGGAACTTCCTTGATAAATACAAAAATAATAAAAGAAATTTATTAATAAATAGGTCAAGCCTCGCTTCTCCCCAATCGGCTATATATGGCCACCTTCCCTCCCCAAAAGTTGATAATTCCTGTAGGTATATCTTCACTTTCGATCCCTCGTATTTCTAAAATTTTCCCTCACGGTAAAGTATTCCGACCACTCGCCCTTCTGCTCAAATCCAGCTACCGCTATGCTTACAACACACTAACCTGTATCATCCTTCTACTCTCAAATCATACTAAATATATAATTTAAATTAAATCGGGTATTTAAAGTGTTTGGATTATTTGGGTCCTTTGAGTTATTTGCTTTCTTTTTGGATTCAGTCGTTTGTCGCGTAATTAGAAACTGAAGTTCGAAGATTCCACGGATCAGGCGTGATCAAGAGCGAATCGAAGGTTAAGCCCTAGAAGCACCAGAGAATCCGGATCCCGACCACTGTGCCCAAGGCGAGTCAATACTTTGATCATGTTGAACCCACATTTATGCAAATTACTTTGTTTTAAATTAACAAAATGCATGTTGTTATTTTTATGCAAATACATGCTAAACTTGATATTCTAGTTATATGCCAATGTTTACCTTGAATAGTATTACCCTCCTTTGGAATGATTGAATGTGAAAACCTTGTCGCCCTAGCAAAAGTATAATACTAATATTTCGAAAATAAGTCCCTAATGATATGCTATGCTTAGTGTTGCATTAATACTCAGGGGGCGCTTAAATGCCCCATACGTCATGATCGCTTTTAATAATGAGAAAATGGTTTGGGCAGTCATGGTGGGAATGACTGGTATATTTGACATGACTATTTTATACCCTCAAAATCCCCAACTTGCTTAAATATCTGGGCGGATTGGTTGGATGGTGTGAGTGTGGTGCAGTGGAAGCACAAAAATGGGTTAGTGATAGACCGCCCAGATACCAATAAGGACTGAATTTTGTCATGACCTCCCGGGTAAAACAGTACAACCACAAGTCTGTAAATTACAACTTGGCTAAGTAAATTTATCGAAACTTCGGACTCATCTCACTGGTAGGGGGGGTGAAGGGGCTACGCTATGGCAAGGGGGCCTGAAGGGACACCAGTGGAGGGTGAACTTTCCCAGCTGTCCTACGTTGCGGAGAGGTAGAAGTCCGGCTGCGTAGTGGCTGGGGGAAACATCCCGCGCACAGATGGGACCCACCGCAAGTGGGCAGTCTCCCATAAAAGTGAGATGACAAAAGGGTCTAGATACTTTGAAAAGTCACTGTGATGGTCTGCTCAACCACACGTCTAAGGAATCGTGTGGGGCAACGAGTTGATTGTCTCTTGTGGTGAAAGTGTACAAACTCTGCAGAGTCTAAAACTATTCGAATAGCCGTGCCCACGGTCAAGGGCGGACATGGGAACTTAACCAGATATAATTCTATTTCAAAATGCTTTATGATGGGTTGGAAAAGTGGAAGGGCAGTGTAAGGCCCTAGTTTAAAATTGTCCTAGGTGTCGTCCCAGTGGTAAGTTAAGCGGCTATAACGCTGAAGAATTGCTATATGGTGCAGATGCCATGTAATGGTGGATGGAATCTGAATCACTATTATTACTGCATTCAACATATACGTGTGTTCAAAATGCTAGGTCTTAAGGATTTTTATATAATTGTATTCAAAAGCACTTTTTGCAAAACAAAATAACCCGAGCCTCTCCTTTGTTAAGCCATGCATACTATTTATTTGCATTCTGTGTATTGGTTCGCTGAGCACGGGGTCGGAGTGCTCACGCTCGCTTTTGCGGCAAAATTCAGAATTAGGAGTCAAATCACCTCGCCTCAGCAACAAGAGTGGACAAGCTGGCAGATAAGATGAAGATGAAGATGTCAAGGGCTAGGTCGCGAACCTCCAGTTGGCTGCCTGTGGGCATGTCCTGAAGGTCCCACCTGTGTGCTTCGTTCTTCCGCTGCTGCAATTTAATGATTTCGGCCTCATCGGCCAATGTGTAAGTTTGCTATTATATTTACGTTTCCGCATGATATGTAATTTGATGTCCATTACTGTAACTGTGTGCACTATCTACTGATCCAGGGAATAGTGCAGCTAAACACAGTAGATTCCAGATTATAAAATCTGGGTCTGACAGCCTCCTCGCAAGATTTCGCTGAGCGCGGGCACGGGGAGGCCGGGCGACGCAGGCGCGGGCGCGGGCGGTGGCGCGGGGAGGCCGGGCGACGCAGGCGCCGGCGCGGGCGGTGGCGCGGGGAGGCGCGGGCGGCGCGGCGCAGGCGCGGGCGCGGGGAGGCCGAGCGGCAGCGCGGGGAGGCGCGGGCGCGCGGGCGCGGGCGCGCGCGCGGGTGTTGACATGGCGCGGGCGCTGACATGGCAGTGGACTTGGCGCTGGTGGGCTCAAAAGTGGCAAAAAATTAGTCAAGCATATCTTAAGAGTGACAAATTGTTGAGTGCAACGATAAGGATGGCATTTGGATAGGCGCCATCCTTAAGAGTGGCAAAAAGTTAAATTTCCCCCCTACAAAAACAACAGCCGGCAACTTTTGCAAGATGTACATCCTCCCCCGACGATTAAGCTCGTCCCTTGCATTGCTATCTTAATCAAACTGCTCGTTGATCTGTAAAAAAAGCGAGTAGGATTAGTCTGACCATGGTGATTTTGACAAGAACAATGTGCATAGCAGTGGGGGTGCTCAGTAATTAAAGATCAAGATACGCAAAAGTTGAACTGTGATTAAATTTCCATACTGGAATTACTTGTGAATATTCTACAGTGCTCACATGAGGACACTACGTCAACATTTTTTTTGGAGTGTCTAGATATTATCTGGATATTTTCTTCTTAATTATCATATAAATTTGTGTCCTTTGGATTAGAGATCAAGAGACCTCTTGTTTTGAAGGGGGCAGTTTTTTTCAAGACGGAGGGGGTAGAATTCACGGGGGAGGGGGAGAATTCATGGCCATTGGATCTCTAATCCAAGATTCTAAATCTGGATGATAGTTGAAAGAAAATACCCAAATGATATTTAACAAACCCTTTTTTTTATAGTGAGAACACTTTTTTTTTTGAAAAGGAAAACATTGTCTTCCATTAACCATTGGCTCTAGGCGAATCGCCAGAGACCAGATCAGTTACAAAGGCGGGGACTTGGTTCATGAACAGCTCTGAACCCGAGCAAACAACACTCGCTCCATACCAAGCTAGGCTATCAGCCACCTTGTTGCATGATCTCGGACAGGCCCGGATCACACATTGCACAAACGACATCGAAATGAAACTTCTGATCTGCCGAAACAAACATCCCTCGGTGCTTCTATCCAACTCCGTTGATGTCAGCCCTTTCTGCAGGTTTGTTGCATCTGTTTCGAGTAAAATTCGATTCATTCCCAACTCCGCAACTCGACGTAGACTCATCAGAACACTACATCAACTAAAGAGTGAATTCTGGGTGTCTGCAAAATACTAACCACTAGTACAAATTGACCTGCCGAGTTATTGTCGTTGCTACCGCGCGCCTAGTGTACTGAAAGTTTTTGCAAGAAGAGCCTTATCAGATTGGTGGTAGCTGCCTGCTGGCCCCAGCCGGCGCCAATGTGTCCTCTCTTTTCTTCCAATCCCAACCCTGTCGCGTGCACACCTCGATTTGTCATCGTGAGATGTGTTCCTGTTGTAGCACAAGGATCACAGGCACAGCCTCGTTTCATCAAAAATGATCCTACGAAACATTTCTTTTCCACCTTTTTTTTTTTGCGAGGAAAAGACAGTTCTACGTTTCTTCTTCCACTCTGATATCGTTCAGTACGACAAGTCTACAAACTGCTACTTTGCATTATCTTTCTGAATTCTGCGAGATCTGTTGTGATCATGCGGGGCATGCACAGTGGAATTCTGTTGTTTTCTAGTACGACCGAAAATGTCAGTGGCGGTTAGCGGTTAGCGGAGTGCGTGAAGAGTGGGAGGCGGTGGCGGTGGGTACCTTAAGGAGCAAGAACCACCATGACCTTAAGGGTGCCTTTGGTTGAGCTTTTAGGAGCTGCTTTTGCTTCTAAAAAGCTAAAAGTCAACCAAAGGGGTGGAAACCAGAAGCTGCTTTTTCAGAAGCAGCTACTTTTGGGTAGTACAGTTTTGAAAGCACCTTGGACCCTGCTTTTGGCTTTTGGCTTTCTGATTTTTGAAATGGTGAAAATAGAGAGCTGTTTCAAGGAAAATAGAGATAGGAGGTAAGTTTTATACTTGTTTGAACCAAACAGCTTACAGCTTTTCCACAGCCCACAACCTACAGCAGCTTTTCCACAGCCCACAGCTCACAGCAACTTTTTCAGAAGCCACAGCTCAACCAAACACACCCTAAGCCTGGATCTCTCACTCCCTCCCACAGCTTCATGTGATGTGGTCTTAGGACAAATAATTCCATCAATCAACTAACGTTCAGGAAATTTTCAACCTCAGAGATTCTCAAGATCATGTGGTTCCCTGATTCCATCGTGCACTGAAACGGTAGATTTCTGATCGTTACACAGCGCAGCCTCTCACTTCAAATCAAAACGAACGTACAGTGAATGCATTGCAGCACAGGATTAATAGCCAACACCTCAACTAACTCTGCAGTTAGTATTAAGAGAAGGCATGGGATAAAGAGAGCACAGAAAGCGCTCTCTCTTTGTACTCTCTGCTGTTGCTGATGGCAAAGCAAACATCACAAACCACATTGCCGTGCACCATTTGGCCCTGTCTAGTTTGACTTAAAAAATAGTGGTTTATGATTAAAATTATATTATAAATGGTTAAAATTGTACTATATCTAATAATAGTTTATTTAGCATAAGTAAATTTAAAAAAATAAAAATAGAAAAAACATGCTAGTTCATCACAGACAATGCAAACGAATATGAAAAAACTAAAAAAACTCAAAAAAGTTAAAAAAAAACCACAAAAAATAAAATCTATAAATAATAAAAATAAGCTAAAACCCAAAACCTCAAGTCGAAACGCAGCGGACCTTTACCACACCAGGCGTCGTCAGCAAAGCAAGACCAAAACGCCAAAGCCAGAGGGACAAACGAGCGGTAAAAAAAAAGAGAGCACAACTCTGTGTCAAAATTGGCGGTTACACTCCAATAGTCCATTTTTTACTACTCACTTGATTTAAAAAAGCACAACTCTAGGTTGCATCCCTTGCTCGCCAAAAAAAAAAGAGAGACTTACCAGCGTGTTTGCTGTTTTATATTTCTAGATTAAATGTCACATCAGCTCTATTTGGATCCTGTTTGATCTAGTTTAAGTTCAGATTACTATAGTTTACAGGTAGTGCTAGTATAAGCTAAGTGAAAATAATCACTTTGTTCAAGGGGCGTGTATAAACATAAAATGTCCGAAATATTTTCCTTTAGCATAAAACACAATACTATCATCTACGAACACACACCACACAAGTAAATTTAAGCAGACCAAGTAAACTATAAGCAGCAACAAAATCAAATTGGTCTAAATTTGCAGTTCCCAAGATGTCACAGACCATACAAAACCTGACCAAAAGCATGTTTATCTTTGCACCAACGCCAAGAAACAGGAAAACAACAGAAAATGTTCAAGAAAGAAAAGAAGGCCAGATAAACAAAATAGGGGAGGGAATATTCGAATCTCTCTCTCCTCCCTCCATATAAACTACACCAAGAAAAGCAACCAAAGAAGAAAAGGAAAGAAGGGAAGAGTCGAGAGGGAGCAAAAGAAAGCTCCTCTTCTCGAATTATCTCTCTCTCTCTTCTTCTCCTCACCCGGACCCCGGATTTTTACAAGCGGGGAAGAGGAGGAGATGGCGAGGGAGGAGAGGTTCCCGGTGTGGAAGGCCGCGCTGGGTGCCGGGGTCGCCGCCGCCTTCGCCGCCGGGCTTGTCGGAGTATACCTGTCCATGCCGGACTCCGACTACAGTTTCCTCAAGTTGCCACGCAACCTCGAGGAGCTCCAAATCCTCACGTAATCATTTGCGTCCCCCGTCATTTCTTGTTTCGGTTGGTGTATTGTCAGTTTCGTTCACGAAATCTTCCCTCTTTTGTGGTAATCGTATGCCAAAGTTTCCTCCTTTGTGTGTTATCGTGATTCTTATGGTTATCAGTTAATCTCTGCACGTCAGTTTGGAAGGCACAATTCGATTCCCTTTAATTGTTTGTATAAGGCGCATCTGTTTGGTGGATCAACCGAGGAGTAATGTACAGATGCAGTTCTTGTGCCATTTGTGTTTTGCAAGAAAGATTTGATTTTTTTTGGGTGCAATTTCAATTCTAAACTTACCTGCTTTCCGTGGATCGGAGTTTTGGGAATGGGACAGTTGATTGGTGGTAGTTTGTAGGGAATTGTTAGTGGTGGTTGTCTCGTGGTTTGGTAGGGATCTTAGCGTTTGTTTGTTGGGGATTCTTTGTTTCCATGCCAGAAGTAAGTTCAGTTGTGTGCATTAAAATCGTCCAATTGCTACTGCTGAGTGCTGACAATGGAAATATTCATTGGATTCTAACCCTCAGATGGTTTCCTTGCAGTGGCCATCTCGAGAACTATACCAGTGACTACACCATACAGGTGTTGGTGGGTTACTGTTCTGTGTATATCTTCATGCAGACCTTCATGATCCCAGGGACAATATTCATGTCCTTGCTCGCTGGTGCCCTATTTGGGCAACTCCGGGGCGTGGCCCTGGTTGTCTTTGCTGCCACTGCTGGTGCTTCTTCATGCTATTTCCTGTCGAAGCTGATTGGAAAGCCACTTGTGTTCTCACTGTGGCCAGATAAGCTCAAGTTCTTCCAGAAGCAGGTAATTTCAACACCAACATATTAGTCGATGCTGTTTTGTTTCAACAGTATGTAGTGTTGTCAGTCAGGATAAGATCCCACAGTTTCTTTTTGGGTACGCTTAAAAGTATTATGAGTTTATCTACTCTTCATTTTGACTACCTGATTTAAGATCCCCTGGGACTATGTTGTTCATAACTGAGGAGGAGTAATTTGTCTTCCTTTTCAGGTTGCCAAAAGAAGAGAAAAACTGTTGAATTACATGCTTTTCCTGAGGGTCACTCCAACATTGCCAAATACCTTCATCAACTTAGCTTCACCCATAGTAGATGTGCCCTACCATATCTTCTTAATGGCAACTCTCATTGGTCTCATCCCGGCCGCCTACGTGACTGTGAGGGTAACTTCCTACCTTCACATACGACACCTATTAGTCTACTGTCCTGAATGTCGTCATAATTGTGCTAACATCAGTCCCATTCTCTGCTGTTCCTTTTCTTACACACAGGCTGGGATTGCTCTTGGAGAGTTAACTTCGCTGAGTGACTTATACGACACCCAGTCAATAGCGCTCCTGTTCCTGATCGGGGTTGTTTCAGTCACACCAGCATTGATGGGCAAGGACGAAGTTCAAGAAAAAACACCCGAGGTGGCAGTAGGCACTTCATGATCACTGAAGCACCACGCCGCATCGCCTCACCTGTATATATCAAGATCCAGCATGCGGTGGCTTCATTAGATTTGGACCTACAGGCCTTGTGGCTGGACAACACATGGTTTGCAACTTTGCATGACTACACAGCACGGCGGGACCTTGGCCCCTAGTTCGTCCATCAGCCGCCTACATTAGACCTGCCTGTGTTGCCATCAAAACATTATTTCATGGTCACTCACCACATTACGAATGAATCTGGGAAGCACAATGCCCATAAGACAAGCTGCTTCGATGTGTAAACCAGTATTGCTGTTTAGATTGGACAAACAACTAGCCCAATCCTTGTATATACTAATCAGATTCATTCAATCCATATTCAGTGGTTCAAAGACAACTTGTGCTGTGTTGTTCCCTGTCCTTCCCGAGGCTGAAATTTTCTCACCTCCTTTCAAATGTTGCATGATACAGATGTGCCTGTGGACATTGTTTGCCAGTTTCTTTGTTTCACTTTGTGATCACGACGTTCTAGAAAGGGGTAGTAATAGTATACTAGTGGAGTTGTCATTTTGCTGGATGCACAACTCAAATCTTGTCGGCTCCATTTCACAACCCAAGCTGGCGTGCCATTCAAAGAAAAACGTAATCATCAGTGTATGCTTGAAGATTTCTTCTTTTTTTTGAGAGAGGTGAAGATTTCTTCTATTAGTATCGACTTATCCCAGATCGGTTAATACAAATGGTCCATGTTATACAGTGAGGCTCAGTTGAGTGACCAGCCCTCGTATAGCTGAGCCCATTAGCTCCAGCCCACGCTGTCGCTGTAACAATTCTGGTCTTCAGTCGAGTTTGCCACCATGCTGGCTAAGTTGAACCCTAGACTCACGCTGCTGCGTGTCGGACTAGATTTTATCAATATAGAATTCTCTATAATTTTACCATACTATTTCTTATATCAATAGATAGTGCTCACAGATATATTAATATATATCATGCGAAAGCGTAGATAAGACCGAAATTACTTACTCATGGGTCAGTCAAGCCAAAAACAATAAAATGCAGCAGCAGAAACGGAACCCCATCTAGGTGGGATCCTTAGGATTTGCCCACAAGCAACCAACTAGGGTTTGCGACATAGTCCTTAGCCTTGTCATCCTCCGGCTCTTGTCGATTTTTTTAAAGCACCGCAAGGCTTCTCTTTCTTTTTCTTACTAATTGAGTAATGGTAATTGAGTAAGAATAAGTACAACAGTATTCAATAAGTCACCACACAGAATGCAATAATAATAAATGCAAAGCTGTCAAAGGAGGCTTGAGGTTCTTTTAGTTGCTAAAGGTATCGTTTTGAAAGTATAATAAATAGGAAAGCTTCTGAGACTTAGCAGTTTTAACTAAATCAAATTTTCTAAAGTTGTTTGAGAGAATGTAGTAATAATAGTAGCACATATTACATTCACCTTTTACGGTGCATGATTACCTCCACCGAATGCTAGCTTCGATCATTATCATCACTGGAGTATATTTTCCTCTAGGTAAAGCCAAAGTCGTGTTACCTCTATCCGACAAGTTTTCATTCCACCCATAAAGATTTTTGAAATAGAACTAACTCAAGTAAGTTCACATGCCTTCCTTTAACCGTGGGCGCGGCTGTTCGAACAGTTTATACTCTATAGAGATTATACATCTTTACCCACAAGAGACAATTGACCCGATAGCCCTATATGATTTCTTAGTCATGTAGATCGATGGATCATCACACAGCTTTTCATAGTTATCTCATCTCATTGTCATTTCACCCATTACGAGCTTGCACAGCAGATGATCATAAGCGACCGAGCATAGGAGGTGGTCATAAGCGATTGAATATCATAGGCGGTCGATGACGTCCAAACACAGCAAGTGGTCATAAGCGACCAAATATCATAGGCAGTCGGCGACGTCCAAGCACAGTGGACGGTCATGAGCGACCGAATATCAAAGACAGTCGACAACGTCCGAAGACAACGGGTGGTTGTAAATGACCGAATATCACAAGCGGTCGACGACGCCTAAGCACAAAAGGCGGTCGGTGACATCCGAACGCTGCGAGCGGTTGTAAGCTCCCTAGCACAGTGAGCAGTCGACTATGTCCAGGTACAGCCAACGGTCGCAAGTGACCAAGCACAGCACATAATCAAGTATGGTGGGCGGTCAATGATGTCAAAGTGTGGTTGGCGGTTGATGGCATCAAAGGCAGTTGATGACGCCTAAGTACAGCGGGCGATCAATGGTGACCGAGTACTGTGGACGGTTGATGGCGCTTGAGTGCAGCCCATGGTCAATGACTTTTGGGTACTGATGACGTCTGAGTACTGTGGCCTGTGGGCGGTCGATGGCCCTAGGTGTTGAAAGCGACCATAGATGTCTAGGCCCAGCGTGTGGTCGATGACGTCTAGTGGTGGGGGCAGTTGATGACGCCCGTGTATTGAAAGCGGTTGTACGCGACTGGGTATCAGCAGCGGTCGGTGACATCTGAGTACATCACACGGTCGTAAGCGATCGATCACAGAAGGTGGTCGTAAATGACTGAGCACAAGAGGTGGGCGTAAGCGACTGAGTATCAAAGCTATCGTTGAAGCCATCCTCATTAGATTGGAGCGGTGGTTGGCAACGTCACATGTCCTAGGTGATGAGAAGGACTTGCGAGTAGCGCCATCTACCTCGCTTTGTGGAGCTATCATCAGCTTAGAGATACAGATGGGACCGCTCTGGCACATGTGAAAGCATCTAGACTCCTAAAAATGGTTTTAGTAATTAGAATATGAGACTACTTGTTTATTAAGTGTTTAAAAGGTTTAGTCCCTAAAATAATGATAAGACACATGCTATGGATCAACATAAAAATCAAAGTGGCTCAAGGTAAAGGTATATGTAGACTAGGTTTTTATTTTTACCGGTCTTAGGAGAAAAGATAGAAGACCGGATTATAGGCTAAATATTGTACCATAAAGAGAGATCATGGCAAGTAGTTTGATAGCATATTCGTGTACCATTTGGATCAATTTAGGGTCATGCATTCATTAAAAATTAAAATTGATAGCCAAATCTGTGCTCTGTTTGGAAAAACAGAAGTACTGGAATTTCAACGGTGGAACTACAGTAGAGCGGAAGTTCCGCAGCCTTAAACGGTGCTTCCGCACTCGGAAGCTCCGAAAAACCGAGCGGACTCTTTTTCCAAAGAGCACCCTCAGAATTGTTCGGTGCTCTTTCGGGACAACCGGAAGTACCAACGTGCAAATCGCGGTACTTCCGCTTCCCAGACGCTCCGACAATTCTGAGCGAAGCCTTTTTTTCTAGAGAGCACCCTCAAGATGATTTTGAGTCAGCGACAAACGGAAGTATCGGAGTTTCAACAGCGGAACTACCGTAGAGTGGTAGTTCCATAGCCTTAAACGATACTTCCGGGGCACAGAAGCTCCGAATAAGACGGGCGGAACTTTTTTCCAGAGAGTGCCAACTCTCGGCCTCTAATCAAACGGAAGTACCGTGCCGACATATCGGAACTTCCGTTTAACAGAACTACCGGAATTTCAACGGCGGTAGTTCCGCACTGACTTCCAATGGCTAGTTCAAAAGCTCTGACATAGCTGTTACTATCACATCAGAACAGGTGCGGAAGTACCGGCCCTTGGCCTGCGGTACTTCCGCTCACCCTGAATTTTTCTGGAATTCACTTCTAATGGCTAGTTTTGGTTAATGAGGGTATAAATACCCATTCACCTACTCAAGGACAGTATGAAGAGACCCTATTGAAAATCTTTGAGCATTGAGCATTCACTCCACACCTCTCTTTTTTCATTGTGCATTTATTTGAGGTGGTTGAGCCAAATAAGTGGATTGAATACATGAGGCTTGATTTGTGGAGCCGATCTAATTCATTTGAACATAATTTTACACAAGAACGCCATCAGCCAACAAATATCTCATTATGCATAATATATTTTTTAAAAAAACAAATAAGACCCTTATATTATATAAGCCATACACTGGTTAAACGGGTGCAAAATTGAGTGGTTTCTTTGCTCTTCTAAATCTACACCTATCTTTCCCTTTTTTTCCAAATAATTAACTGGATTCTTTGCCCAGATTGATGGGTAGCTAACCACGCGTCAAGCAAGGAGCATTTGGGAGCAAGAGTGGTGTATGCTTCGTAATAAACAAATTGTAGATGAGATGTAGACTGGAATGAAGATAAGCAGTGGATATGGTCAGATGGAGTAGTGAAGAGTGAAGGAATGAAAATTTCAATAATGCCAAGTACAGGGCAGGCACATGCATCTGATGCATGGATGACTTCCCTCCGAGCACGTAGATCAGAGCTAACCAGCTGGTGCTGGATTTGACTCCACTTGTGATCTGTGAATATCATTGTAGCATCTCGAGTAGTGAGCAATAACGGACGTTGCAAGCAAGTTGCAGTAGCTTAACCGGCGAGGCGAATCTCTGATGTTAAAAGCCATCATGAGGCCTGGCCCGTCATAGCAAAGCGGATCGATGAAATGTACGTAAGTTGCACATACGTTTCGCCAACCGCAAAAGATATCACATAAGTTGCACATAGCAAAGCCCCTGTTGCCATTCTTCCACTAGGAACAGGAAATGACCTATCACGTGTTATGCGCTGGGGTGGAGGTTTGTCCACAACCATTTCCTGTTCCTAGTGGAAGAATGGCAACAGAGCATAATATCTCGAGCCGGCGGATGATTAGGCTGACGGCGACTCACCCCCCCTGTTCTTCCTCAGTGGCCGACCGAACTCGATCGGGCCGTTTTCTCAGATCTGCAGCTGTGAATCTGCAGCCCGATGTACGAATCTGCAGCTGGCCCGTCATAAGTTGGATTTGGATTGTCCCGGCTTCTCCTCCTCCACTGGCCGACGCCTCCTCTCCTTTGGCGCGTTCGTGCAAGCATGCGCTTCTGCGGCATTACCATCTCCCAGGTCCTTGGAAGGCAAAAGCATGCTTCTTTGGGTCCTTCCTTTCCCTCGGCAGAACCGTTGGTCGTGGTATCTTGGGCATGCAATTCTACTCTTTAAGCCTCATTTTCTATATCTAAAAATTATTATATTTAAAATATATTTCTATCAATAAATAAATAGAAAATTTGTATTTATCACGGGAGATTATTACACCAACAAATGCAGGGAGCAACCGAACAAAAATTCGTGCACTGTAGTATGCAAATTATGCGGCCGGGGACCACACGACTACTGTAGCAGGAAAATTGTACGATCGGGGGCCGCACAACTACTGTAGCAGGGAAATCGTGCGGTCGGGGACCGCACGACTCGCTGTCATACGCTCCCCGACCGCATGATTAATATGTGTCATCCTACCGTAGTGCCGTGGTCGGGAAGGGGGTTAAAAATGGAATTGCATTGATTCGGAGGCTATATTTGGTTTTTAAGCTTATTTAACACTATTTAAGCCCTTTTTTTCACCGTAACTGTTGTAAGCTTTTTCGGTGTAATTAAATTTAAAAAGTTAAAAATAAATTCTCTCGTCACAGACAATACAAATGAATGTGAGAAAAAAACAAAAAGTCTAAAAAAATCAAAAAATCATTAAAAAAATTAAGAAACTAAAAGGCAATAACATAAACCAACTTATGCGGGGCCTTTGCTATCCTTCCCCTACCACGTAAGTCTTCGTCAGCGCAAACTTAACCCATACTTGAGCAAACTTCCTAAGCCGTACTACCCAGGCGTCCCCGGCATAGGGCCCTTCCTCGCTCCTCCGCTCTACTCCTCTCGGATCATTTCATCCAAGAGCAGCTCGGGCTCGGGCTCGGGCTCGGCCTCGGGCTATGCCTACTTGGGTAGTGCTACGTAGTGCTGTGCCGTATATATATCTCTCCTGACTTCTGAGACCCCACCCATGAGGCCATGACCCGGTACAAGGAGTCATCTCTGACAAATGCGCTAACTATTCTGCTTTTTTATGTCTTCGAATCGGGCTTCCACCCATCGGTCCTGCCACACAAGCTGACAGCCTAGGGCTCGCTCGGGCCAGGCCCGCCCGGTCGCGTTGCGGGTCCCATGTCGGCGAATCATGCAGTATATATAGAACCGAGCGAGCCTACCTTCTCGGTCTCGCCCATCAATCTCCATTCTCCACCTCTCCGCCAAGCAGCTGCTACACTTCTCTCCAAGCCCAGCACAGCTCAACGCAAAAGCCACTAATTCTGAAACTAGGATCGATCGCCGAATGGGTAACGCCATTGCCTTCCACGCCGAGGTCGGCAACGGCGAGGCAATCGCAGTTGCCGACATGGTGGAGGCGAACCGCGACGCGACGAAGCTGCGGCGGTCCCTGATCGGCGGCGGGGTCGGGGTGGCCGCAGCGGCGCTGTACCTGGCGCTGTTCAAGGCGCCGGCAGGCTTTTTCCTCCGGACCAAGTTCTTATCCTACTCATACTACGGCCTTCTCATTGCCGTCGTCCTCTTTGGGGTGGCGGAGGCGTGGGCGGGGTTCTGGGTCTCGCACGATCCGCCCCGCCGGCGAGCCATCGGGATGACGCTGCTGTGGGTGTCCATCCTTCCGCTTCTCTTCATCGCCGGCGTTGGAGGGGTTGCCATCCTGAAGTGACAGTGCAATACGTACGTGCTTCTTGTGTTAATCTGCGGTCTGCTCGGTGCATGTGTATCGATTGTTGTTGCATCCAGTTTGCATATGCTTTGTGTTTCCTTATTTCAGATTTGTGTACGTACTTGTGTGTGACTACGAAGTTAATTACCATGTTCCATGCATATCACAATTTTTTGTTTTGTATTTTTGCGGTGGCGAGTGTAAGTTTGAGTTGAAGTTTACGGTACTACAGACTACAGTCGATATACTAGGCAAGTTATGTTCTAAGTTGTATAGGTTTTTTTTCTTTTTTTTTAGAGGAAAAAAAATCTATACAACTTAGAACATGAACCATGAACCGGTGAGAATCGGCGACACTTAGGCCGGACCTGGGGCAGGGTGACCCATGGTAAAATTGCACCATCCACAGCCCACAGGGCATGCAGGCAACTGGGGAACATATAGTAGGCACTTGTCTTTACAGTAAGTTCATCCGTGTATTCAAACTAAGAAGTCGTGAAAAATTCTAAAATATTTTCTAGATATATTTTATGGTTTTTTCACCTATGTATAAACTTTTAAATTCAAATTTATTCGATGTGAAAATTACAAAAAAAAAAGAAAAGAAAATTCTAACAGATTTTAACTCATAACTTTTGTTAGAACTTTATCTTTTTTGGTACTTTTAATATAGGATAAATTTAAACTTAAAATTTTATACATAGGTAGAGCAAATCTTAAGCATATCTATAAATTTTTTAAAAATTTTCATGATGTTTTTAAGTTTAAATACACGATGAGTGTATGATAAGAATAAACACATACTATATGTTTGTCTGAACGGTGAAAACACAGCTGGACAACCGTATCATACCCCCAAATTTCCCATAGGTGTACCACTGACGGCCTTATCGTGAACTTTATTTTGACTTTCGAGTCGGTCGTTTTGCACCTTTTGGTTACTTGCATTGAGCTCTCGGGCCGCCGAGCCCGATGACACGGACACGGAGCAGAAATCTTAGCCGGGCCCTCGATTTCCAAGCCGAATGGAATATTCCTCGTGGGCGCTGGAGGCTCTGCAATCCTGAAGTGACAGTGCGATCTTGAGCTAATCTGCGTCGCTAGATGCATGCCTCGATTGTTGGAGATCGTTGCATGCAGTTTGCATATGCATTGTGTGTTCCCAGATACATATAGTTGCGTGTGTGACTCAGTGATTGTGTGTGTGTGTGTGTTCGAATTAATATCATCCATGTTTTGTTTTGTTTGTATTTTCCGGCGGCGAGTGATGTTTGTGTTGAAGTTCACATCTACGTTAATAGTGGTACTTTAAACGTGTGGAGTTGCGTACAATGTTATATGCACCGGTTCGTGTTTGGTTGCCTGCATGTGCTCATGCAGCTGCATGAGTGTGGTCAGGCTGAGGAGGGAAGCTCTTCTGCCACGTTTCTCCTCAGCCTGGCTCCAGTTGATTTTTTGCATCCACTCGTGCAGGCTCTATCCTCTATGCAGGCAACCAAACACATCTCTCTACATGTGCAGGTGCGAACTACCCGCATGCAGGCAACCAAACAGCCCCAAACTGGTAGGGATCGGCAAAACTTGGGCCGGCTGTTGGGCTGAGTGCCCCATGATAAAACTGTACGTCTGTACCCGCACAGAGCATTCAAGGTTCAAGCAACTGAAGGAAAGAAAAACTGAAAGCCGACGTCAACTAAACCACTACACTTTGTTTTCTATGGGTGTTCTTGGACAGTGACTTATTGCTTAAAATTTTAGATTCTGATTATTTGTGAGAGGAAGTATAGATAGAGACACTCATATACGATTTTAGTTGATATAGTTGAAATAGGTACAATATCTACAATAATCGACTTGTAGATCTCACTTTAAAAAGATACTCAATTTAAAAACTAGTTATTGTAGTATAAATTATATAAGGCATAGGCCAGAAGTCGAAAAAAATGGGATATCTCTAGTGCTACGGGCCAGTAGGAGTCCTAGGTATGGCTGTAAACGAGCTGAGCTTGAGCAAACCTGGCCTCCCAAGTTTGAGCTCAGTAGAAACTCGAGCTGAGCTCGAGCGAGCTTGAGTTGAGGTCTGAGCCTAGAGGTCGGCTTAAATAAGTTCAATAACAGTTAAAACAATTTAATATACACTAATTTTCAACAATAAGAAAAGTTTGGGCTCAAGTTTAGCTCAAGTAAGCTCGATAAATAGTAAAACAAATTCAATATACATTATTTTCAATAATAGAAAAAGCTCGAGCTCGAGTTCTGCTCGAGTAAACTCGATAAGAGTTAGTATGAATATAGGCTGTAAAAAAGTTTGAAACTCACGAACTATTTGAAGAACTCAGCTCGTTGAAGTTCACGAGTTCGGATTAATCTTGAACTCAGCTCATTTAAAACTTGAGCCAAGCTTAAATCAAATCTAAAGTGAGCTATGCTAAGTAACTCATGAGCTACGAATTTTTTTTTTACCGCCCTAATCCTAAACTCTGGATCCATCAGCATCTTCCAAAATGGACGGGGCAAGCAAGACGGTACATTTGCAAAACGCCCCCGCAGTCTATTCTAAATCGAGCGAGGTGTCCCTCTCACTCCCCAAATCCTCGTGCCTCCCACGGTCCCCCCTCTTTCTCGTCCAAAAGTTGAAAACTAAAAATACGGTTTGTAATCTCTACGGTTTTCTGCAACACAGAGCAAAAGAGCATATGAAGCTTGAATTAGTTTGTCTGGTCACAATTACACGTTATTTTAGATATTAATATAGTCACTAAAATACAGCTTTAAGTACTAATTTTTCTAGTAATATAGTTATAAAACAGAATAAAATTATAATATTATCAAAGTACTTTCTGTGACAACTCTACACATATAAGTTTCATATATTCAATTTAAATATTTAAAAATATGTTAATAATTAAAATTTCAAAACTTTACCTGCATTTATACCAAAACAATATATTTCGTGACCAGAGGGAGTACCTATATTTTACTATTTTGTAGTGAATCTCCCACAAAGTATGGTCAACAAATATTTCATGCGTATTATTTCTCCGACACAATGTAGCTCTACGTAAACACTGGGAACCTCTACAGTATTTCTAACTCACTCACGCCCCCTGCAAACCAATATCATATCCCAAACTTCCAATTAGTGCACCACTCTCAGTCAATCTTAATGTGAACTTATTGTATTTTCAAATTCGTCGTTCTCCTTCAATTCTGACACGCGCTGACTCATCTCGGGCTTAACTGTACCCGCCAAGCCCGATCAATTATGAACTATCCCACACAGAGCACAAGCCGGGCCCCTATTTTTCTAACCAGTGTATATTCCATCGTGTCCACATCTGCAGTGGGCCAGAGGGTTTTGAGACTTTTGTCGCTTAGATAGTCAAAATAAAGAGGATTGGAAGCATTTTTTGATGGGATGATAGAGTTGTGGCCTTGTGGGTAGAAGACTTCATATAGTAGGATTCACTTATTACGTATATAAGAGTATGTTTTAACAGAAATTTTATAAGTCGTGAATTTATTTTTCAATAAATGTTTACGTAGACGCATGCTAAGAGGTTACTGGTATGTGCGTGGTGTCCTCTTTGCAATCCAAAAAGTAATGAAAATAAAAAGGATTCGGGCTCGACGGGCCCCTGGCCGGGCTGCCTGCTTGCACGGATGATGATATAGCGCAATGCGAACACATGCACCAATCTCGTACTAATCGATCGGTAGCTTTGTCCATAGAGAACGCGTACGGAACACCGAACATGAGAACGAGACCTGCTGATCAAGAATATAATTCATACGTAGAAGATGAATAAACATGATGCTAATACGGTTGTGGTACTGCGCAGGCAAGTGGCGTGTGTCCCTCCAACATCAGCCAGTAATCCAAGCGTTTGACTATACAAGAGACAACGATGCCGCAATGCTTTCTTCTCTCGACATCAGCTGTTTTCTTATACTATTTGTTGCCACCTGATTTTTATAGGCAAAATAGTCGACAAACATAATTTTAGTATTTGACTAATTATAAGGAAAAAAATTAAGATCTGCTAAAAATCAAAATCAAACATCGGACACACTAAAAAATCTTTAGAAGATACCGACCAAGAAAAGATAGATACAAAGAAGAAAATTATCAATAGGAGATTGGAGGCAAGAGGATTTGAAGATGGACAGAGACTTAATCTAAAGAAAGGTTGAGCTAACATGAAGAAACTATTTTAGGATATAAATACCTTTTATCGGTTGACGAAAAAACCGCACATACCAACATTTACTATCTTTTTACATCTACTTTTTTCTATACCTGAGGAGTAGGCCGTAGCTAATATAATTTGAACTTCTTAATTCAACTTTAATCAATAATGTTTCGATCGACGTGTTGATCAATATGTGAGTTACATTTATCTATTGTTTAGATATTTCATTCATGTTCGTTATTTCTTCGCATCGATGTTTCGTCCAAAATTGATTTTCATTCAAGTTACTTATTGTCGATTTTGTCATTTTACTAAAAATTGGCTGGTATGCCATATATGTTACTAGAGAGTATCTTTTATAGGAATACGGTGCTGTTAGGAATTTTCAGGCGGCAAGTATTCCAAGTATTCTTACGAAATAGGTACTACTGACCAGATCTATCAAGATAAAAGTCGATCACATGACAAATGGACTGGCCATCTCGATCTGTCTCATGTAGCACCCGGAGGCCGGGCTCGGGCCAGTGGTGGACCCAAGATTTTATCAAAGGGTATGCCGCACCAAAATTTTCTTATGCAACAAAATAAGTCATCTTCCAAAGAACTGATCAGAATCTTGAAGTTGAATGTACACATGGTGAGCTCAAAGATGAATAAAAAACCTGTACAGGCGTTGATCACAAAGAACTATTGGTCAAATAATACATCACAATGTCTTACTTTATTTTAGATACAATCTATAGTTAACAAATCAGAAGATCAATTCCTTTTTTAAAAAACAAAAAAAAAAGATGCATATGCTGTAAACCAGAGCATAGGTAGCAAATTTTTGCTGTCCATAGCAATCCAACCATGAATAGGTAGCAAATATGACATGCATTTGGAAACAAGTCAGAGAGTTTCTATTGATGTGCCAAGGCACCTTAATCTAACTTTTTGTTGACAGAAATGACATGGCTCTACTGTTCTTATACTCTGGTATGTGTGATATACAAATGACAAAGTTGCATGAGCTTGTGAAATTGATTTTTCTAGAAAGTGTAGAAATCCTTCAATTAATAGATTCTTCAGAGTTGAGACTCATGTCCCTATGAAACCAGACAATTTTATAACCAAAAACGGAGTCCCACGCCACCAAAGCAATCGTAACCATTGAACACCTCTCAAGGAACAAATAACATCCTATAAATAATGTGTGCCCTATTATTCACTATGTTAACCTTTTTGTATGCTCGAACAGTTTTCTATCCATATGTCCAGCTACCTTCCAGCCAGACAATACATGAGTAATGCAGACTGTAGTTAGGCAAAAAAAATCCCTTGAAAGGTTTTCCATCAGCTAAGTTGTTCACCATACACCCGGCATAAAGTTATGCAAACTTGTAAAATTTCAATTTCAAACTCATCCCTGATGTTAAGAAATAAAAAAGACAAGCCATACTTCTAGTGATTGATTGCTTGACTTTTTTGGTTTTTAATACTATATATGAATTTGAATTTAAATTTTTGCAGGTTTACATGACTATATATATATGACTTTTTTATATTTTTCAAACATTTCATCGGGTTAAAATCACCGAGGGCGACGCAGAGTCCCTTGACACCAAAACTGCACGCAATCCTAATCATGAACAGAAAAGGCACTTTCTTGTATTTGATTCCTTGGGATCAAACCAAAACAATGACACCTTAATTACAACCGAAATTCATGGTTGTAGCACTACTGCTGCCTAGGAATCAAAGAACGTGTACAGCTCATATCTCAAGCTGCAGCTTCCACCTAGCACTCTCCCTCTCTCCTTCCTCGCCACCAGTTGACCAATGGCGACTTCCAGGCACATCTTGCAGTCCCCGCCGGACAGGTCCTTGGTGCACTAGGCCAGCCCGTGCAACCTCTGCGCCCCGCCAACCACCACAGCCTCGCCGGCGGTGAATAGCAGCGGCGAGAGGTACGCCATCCTCGTGAGGCGCTTCATCATCCCAGCGACCTCCTTGTCGAACCCGACCGACCTTGTCGCGCTGTGGACGTTGCTCGGCACGACGACGCGGTGGTCGCTGTCGACCTCGCCGAAGAACGGCTGGCCGGAGTACCAGAGGCATGCCGGGCCCAAGGTATGCCGGGGCCCACCCGGCATACCCTGTAGATCCGCCCCTGGCTCGGGCTGTGCCTGGCTACCGTGCAGCTCGCGGCTCGCCTATATATATACAAAAGACCTTGGTGGTGATCGGTTCGGCTGAAAAGCTCGTGCCTTATGGCTGAAAAAAGCACTGTAGCTGACAGAGGCTTATTTAGCATAATTAAATTTAAAAAAAATTTAAAAATAAAAAAATATGTTAGCCCATTACGTATAATACAAACAAATACAGAAAAAAAGAACCGGCAAAAAAGCTCAACAAAAAGCCAAAAGTTCAAAAAAAGACGAAACTTATAAATAGTGAAAAATAAGACAGAATCCAGAAGTCGAAACCGAGTTAATCAGGACATCGCGTTCGCTTCTCCTCGTATATATCCATAGAAACTAGCCTCATAGGCGCGGCGACACGCCGCGCCAGCCACCGTGTGTACCGAAGTAAAAGAGGCGATAATTCGTGAGGAGTTTAAAAAAAAATCGAGGGCACGTACGTATTTTCGAGAAAGCTAAAGGGTTTTTTCGGAAAAAATCGAGGACTTGTAAGGACCTGTACGTAAGTAAATAAGGGCCTATACGTAATTTCGGGAATCTGCGGGGCGCAATCAAAATTTTTTTTTGGGAAAAAAAACTTGCAGGGACCTTTTCGCGAGGAAAAAGGACCTATACGTAATTTCCGAAAAACTGGTACGTAAGTAAATAAGGGCCTATACGTAATTTCGGGAATCTGCGGGGCGCAATCAAAAATTTTTTTTGGAAAAAACTTGCAGGGACCTTTTCGCGAGAAAAAAGGACCTATACGTAATTTCCGAAAAACCGGAGGAAAACTCCTCCCCTGGCCGTACGGGAAACCCCCCGCCACGCGCCGGCCGGACGCGCGGGCGGGGGTGACGTGGACACGCCCGGGGGCCGTGAATCCCCCCGGGTTTAGTATTGGTATTATTCCCAGCATTCATCAGCCTCTCGATCAAAACCCCTCAAATTGAGCACCTCGAAGCAAGCCATTACCTTGCGAGTGACCGCGCAATGGATTGTCTGAGCATCCAGATGCCGAACCCAAACGCAATCGCCGAAGAGATGGTCGACGCCGCGCACCACGGGAAGAAGCTGCAGCGCGTCCTGGTTGGCGGCGGCGCCGCGAAGGGCTCGGTTGCGCTCCTCGCCTTCTTCAGGGCTCCGGGTGGCGTGTTCCACCGCGACCAAGCTGCTGTTCTACGCCTACTACGGGATTCTCGTCGTTGCCATCTTCGGCGCGTTAGAGGTCGCTGCGGGTTTCTGGGTCTGCGGCGACCCGCAACGCCGGCGTGGCAGAGGGAAGCTGATGATCTGGGCGTCGGTCGTGCCACTGGTCCTCGTCGCCGAAATCGGAGGCTTCGCCGTGCTGAAATAGCTGTCCTTGCACGCATCTAAGAGCATCTCCAAGAGATGCCCAATAAATTCACACCCTAAATCTCTTTTTACAGATCCTAACCATGATATAAGATCCCAAAATAATCATTCCCTCCAACAGATACCCTAAATCAGAAAAACAGTATTGGGAGCCTAGATCATCCTCTATAAGAGCAACTCCAACAGTTTGCTATCCCTCCTCCCCATCCTTGAATTTTTGGCAAATTGACAAAAAACAATCTCCAACAGTTTCCCATCCCTCCTCCCCATCTTTGGCAACTTGGGAAAATTCCCTCCCAGGCGCGGATATATGCGCGCTCACCCCGACTCCGCATCGCGACCACGCGTGCCGCCTGGCCTCTTCCCGCGCGCGGCAAGTCTGAGGCTGAGCACGTGAATTGTAGACGGCGGCGGTGATCCTCTGCTTGCCACGCATCGACATCCAGGGAGACCACGCCGCCGGCGAATTAAATTTAGTTGATGCTATTTGATTTCTTCAATAATCAGTAAACATTTGGTTTTAGTTTGTGTTTGATACACTACAGCACAGACCAATATAAACGGCACATATATTTGCCCTTGTATCTAAGTAAGTGCCTTGGAATGCCACATAGATAACCACGACAGTTATATGTGCCTTTATTTCCTAACGAAAGCCGGCACATGCTATGTGCCGCGATGACAATTCAAGGCACATATATGTGCCCCTGTATTCAAGGATTGCCGGCACATTCTATGTGCCGCGATGACAATTCAAGGCAAAAAAAATTTCGTGGGCCCATTTTTGATTTTGCCAAGTGAATTATGGCAAACAATTGGAGATTGACCTTTTTTTCCTTTGCCATAATGTTTGGAGAGTTGCCAAACTCCAAGATTTGGGAAACAAAAAATCCCAAACTGTTGGAGTTGCTCTAAGTAGAGAGCGAGAGCCTATTTTTTGGGTGTGTTCTATTTTTGGGAATCTGTTGGAGCTACTTCTTACCCTTCAACTCTAAAATTTAAATATTAAGAGCCATATAGAGTATCTCTTGGAGATGCTCTAAACATCCAGGTAATATAATCACAACCTCACAGGTGCTTTCTGTGCACTCGGTACAGCTTTAAAAAGAAACCAAAAAAAGGTCTACAGTAAGACGGATACGTAGTACAAAGTATAAAACAATGGCCTAAGGGCAGTTCTTTTTAGCTGAAATTTATAATTTTTAGCCGCGGTTTGTGACTTTTGGGCTGTTTGTGCGAGAGATTACAGAGTAACAAAAACTCATATGCAGTTTTTGCCGATATAAATGAAGTCGGTACAGTATGTATTATAATTAACTAGTAGACCTCATCTTGAAAAGACACGCTGTTTAGAAGTTAGTTGCTGTAGAAAAGTCAAAAGCTGAAAAAATGCATGCCTAATTCTTCTCAACTTATGCCTTGTGGCATATGGCACAAATAAACGGAGTTTCCTTGTCACTGTTATAAAGCTATTTATTGAGATAATTTTTTAAAATATTTTATCAATTTATTCATACGAACACTCACAAATCAAAAGTAATGGCAGCCGAAAAAGAACAGCGCTCATATCGTCGTTCGCCCACAAAAATTTGGCCTGGTCTTGTTTGATTGGTGGCGTTTACGAAAATTGAGCCCCATGTAGGCTCAACCAAATTTAGACTGCAGATGAAATTCGCGATCTAAATTGGCCCATCCATACATGGATCTCGACTTGGCCCACCAAAGTACACAGGTCATGATCCAAGATTTACATTAGCCGTTAGATCTGTTTTAAACGGTTCAGACTGAGGGGGAAATAAAGTGCCACGGAGACCTTAGCCCGTAGGTATATGTCCTTTGACGGAAATGACCTTCCGTATGGCTGTATATGGCACGCCTTTCGCCTGCTCGTCACGACTCTCATAAGTGGGGAGGGATGCAGAACTGTAGATAGTTGGGGGTGGCCGAAGCTCCGTTGACTCCATCGGCGGCGGCGGACCTGCGTCTAGTATTCGGAAAAAAAGGCCTAGACCTGCATCCGGCCGGCGCAGCTGCTTGCCGTCAGTGGCAGAGTTAAGATTTAGTTATATCTTGAACTCAGTGATGAAATAATCTAGACTATCTGAGCTGGACCATAAAAATATTACTCAGCCTAGACTAAATTAACTGAACTATATACTAAATATTTTTTTACAACCTAAAGGTGTAATTCCGCCCCCTGCTTGCCGTCACGGCCGAGGACGTTGGCAAGCAGGTGCCGAGGACCGCTGTTCTTCAACACGTCTTCTCCGTGGGGCAAGCACTGAAAGCCTGAATCGCTTCGCCTGCCGGTAACTCAAAGCTACTTCGGGTGCCTTTGGTTGAGCTTTTGCTTCCAAAAAGCCAAAAGCCAACCAAAGGGGTGGAAACCAGAAGCTGCTTTTTCAGAAGCAGCTACTTTTGGGTAGTACAGTTTTGAAAGCACCTTGGACCTTGCTTTTGTCTTTTGGCTTTCTGCTTTTTGAAATGGTGAAAATAGAGAGCTGTTTCACAGTTGTTTCAAGGAAAATAGAGATAGGAGGTAAGTTTTATACTTGTTTGAACCAAACAGCTTACAGCTTTTCCACAGCCCACAACCTACAGCAACTTTTCAACAGCCCACAGCTCACAGCAGCTTTTTCAGAAGCCGCAGCTCAACCAAACACACCCTTCATGTCTCTCTGGCTGTATCGTATGATAATGCTATCACAAAGAAAGCCTCCTCAGCTGTCCGATCCTATAAGTTTTTATTCTAGCGCTGATGTTATGGAAACCACCGACGAGATATAAAACAACAAAGAATTATCAGAAGTACTACATAAAAATTTAATATGAAAAATCCTCTCGGAAAAAACTTGAAACATATAATCATCAAAATTACTGTATAAAAGAAAAATTACAGAACACTCTTCATGTATTATATGGGTAGATAACTTATAACACATGCACTATCTATTAAGAAGCTTATAGGGAGTATAAGTAGTATTGTGAACATAAGTTCTAATGAGAAAGGAACAAGAGTTGTTCTATATGAGGAACGAACATAGTCTTAATCAATAATGCAAACAAAGATCTATTAGGAAACTGTACGATAACTTGCTCGGAGATAGCAACAACACTCCGCTTAGAGACGAAATAGAGTCTCAGAAGATGATAGGGAAGAGTTGTAGTCGGAAGCATCTCGAGTAGCCACATGACCACATCTGACTCTAGTCGGTGCAAACACCTATTGACACCACGACTGGTACGAGTCAGTGCAGAGTCCATTACGAATATGAAGATGATTCTAATCATAACCTTAGATTAGTTCTCATTAATGATCAATTATACCGATTGAAATATATCTTTTGAGCAAAATCTAATCGAATTTTTTACACGATTAGATCCAATCATTTTCGAATTACAAAATACAATAGCCGAAATTAAGAGAAGCGGCACAGTTATATTACTGCTTATTGTTGCCTTTGGCTGAAGTGGTCATTAGTTGATCGGCCTACTTTTGTAGCAGGACTGATGCAAACATGACAGCACGTAAAGTTTGATGAAGCTTGAACTCTCGCAGTGGCATGTTAAGCACTGTGCAATTGATTCCTTGGTTGCAAACCATGGTATGATTTCCAGGGCCCAGCATCTGAGGTACTTGGACCTGAGCAAGCACCCCCAATTGATCGAACAGCTTGTTCATGAATGACCCTTGTTGACTATGAGTTGATTCTTTTATATTTATGGCTTGTTTTCTATACTAATTAGTTTTTTTTAATAAAATATCTTTTTAAAGCGGGGTCTATAAATTAATTATAATAGATAATGTTCAAATTTTATCTATATCGGTCAAAATTATACACAAGTGTCTCTTCTGGTACTCTCTCGCGACCAGTCAAATTTAAAAATTTAGACAAAAACTATAAATTACTGCCAAAAAAATCCACCCATAACCACTGATGCTGATTGCACACCTATATGTTCTTTCTAGAAGGCAGAAGCACAATTATTTCTGTCACACTAGTATAATGCCCGTGCTAACGCTACGGCTATATTTCGGGAATGCATATGAAAACAATCAAACAAGGATATATTTTTTTTCATAGTTTAAGTTTCACGCAATTGTATATCACCATGTATATAATCTGGAAAACACTCATGTATATCACCAGCAAGTTCAGATCATGAAATTACAAGCCTAGGCCAATTATAATGCATAACAAGGCAATAATAAGTCATGTCTCGCCTGAACCATCTAATTTCTGATTTGCTTAAGTAGGTCTTGGAGTTCTCCAGGGATAATGTCTTTACATTCATTTTCATTGCTCTTCAAAATGTCCACCAAGAAATTCGTCCTCAGTGAATGTGATCGCTGTGCATGGCAGATAATAAGTTAACTTATTAATTTGCTATGTAGTCTACAAAATATACAAAGAGAATATTATATGCTCACAGTGTTGATAACTGGTAATCTTACGCCATTCCACGACCACATGAAACTGTATACAAGGAAGCCTGACAGGTTGCTGGAGAAGAGCACGTGTTTAATTGTTATAGATAAATCAAATGATATTTGATAATAAAGATGAAACATATTATAAGTTATTACCAATTCGTAGTTTTTGGAACCCATGTTGGGAATTTACGACGCCAGCAAAAAATATCGTCTTTCCACGCAGGATGTGCCAATTCCATGGCGAGTTTGAAATTATTGGCAATGTTATGTAATTTGTGTATATATGGCATGCATGGATCTAATTAACCGAGTTTTATTAAAAAAATGACCCATTATTTGAACTGGAAATTTTGACATAACTTCAATGAGAACAATTCAACTGGTGTTAAAGCAAAGGAATACTGTTAAACAAAAATGAACAAGAGAAAAAGCTTTCTGTTGTGAATAAAATATAGAAGTCACTGTGACCAACCCCAGATGCATAGGATATGGTTCTTTATTAGATCAAGTACTTAGCTTGCAGCCAAAGAATGAATCATGGAAGTGTTGATAGCAATAGAATGAATCATGGAAGTTCTGACGGTCTAGTCAAGAATGAGATACTACTAAAACTCATTATTTGACTGGTTAGCAACTCGCTCATACTAATGCTTGAACCCTTGAAGTATGTATGCCCGCTCGCTTCAATTAATGGATTTATTGATCTTCTTTCCATATTACTGGAGAATTAAGTAATTGAAACTTGTTTTGTTGTTTCAAAACACAATTAATTCAATTGCAAAAGTATGTTACTTCAACTATTTACATGTGAACTGATCAACTGAACATGCATGAGCAATACCACTTAAATATGTGCTGCACAAATCCATTGCAAGACAAGCAATAATGGTTAACACTATGAAACAGGAAAGATTCTGTACTCTGTAGAGAGTCAATAGCTGTAAACAAAAGGTTCAGGCTTATGACTCCGACATCCGCTATAGGCGTTGAGGTGACTCGATAATTTGTGATAGAAAATGAGAGATCAGATCAGCAGCCTCAGACAGTGCCGTGATATGAATTGATGGATCACTGATCAAGAGAAAAGTTATGGTGCTAGTTAACTCTGTAGCACTATACCCATTCAATAGCTGTAAACAAAATAATAAATGCAGTGCACTATTTTGTATAGTAGTGTGCCTGTGCTAACGCTACGGTAAAATACAAAACAAGATAAAATTTGTAAAAAAATAAAACGAACAATCTCAACGTGGTCGAAACCGAGCAATCTCAACGTGGTCGTCGTGGGAGCTTGGGCTTGCTTCACTACGGGAGAGCTTGGCGATGGCTGGGAGGCAGTGGTTGTCGTGGGAGGTGGTTGACTGCAGTCCGTGGAATGGAGGGCGGCTGTGGAGGAGTTTAAGAAGCCGAGGCTGGTGTTCACGACTGATGCTAGAGCAGGCGCTGGAGGCCATCTACGACCGTAAGGATGCCATTGAAAGGTTATTCTTTTTTGTGTTCCAATTTGTTTGTGGCAGAATGTTAGGAACCACGATCTGGATACAAGAATTATGAGCAAAACAAGATACAAAAAATTAGGAGTAGATTTGGGAATATAATTGAGGAAGGGTAGGACGGAGCAATTTGGATGATATAGTTTTATATAACACCAGAATGAATGGTCGGAACAGATTGAATGGTCCGCAAGTTGTGCGGCTGGGGCTGGTCAACGAAGTATGGGAGAGGTTCGACAGAGTGCCAGAGAGGAACCTGTTTTGTTTGACGTGCTGATCCTTCACTTTACTTTCTTGCTGCTGCGAAGGCACATTGATGTGAGCACAACAATTCTGGATGTTTAGGGTGTGGTATGTCTATGAAGTTTTAATCACCATAATGGGTCCCTTTTGCCAAAATTTGCGAATTCTTGATTGCTAATTTGACACATGTGCTTTTTAGGGCTTGAAAAATTTTCAGGGAAATTGCTTCTGAGTTAGTTATGTGACTGCAAAAAAATGGATTAGGATTGTTGGAATGAAGAGAAGATCAAGAACGAAGAAGCTAGAGGAGCTTATGCTACTTTTTGCATGAACAAAGGTAGAATCTCCCCCTTTCCCTTTGTCTGACATAACAATTATAAACTTTTCTGGTTTTGCATTCATAGTAGTGCAGTGTTTGCTTTTCTATAGTGACTCAATCATCTGCAGCTACCCAGGTGTTTTTTATATTTGATTTCTATACTTCTCTTTTTGTTGGTGTTGAATTCTCCACATATCAGTAAATAATGATGCAGAACAAAGGAAAGAGGACATCAAAAGAGTGACATAGGTGCACAGGTGAGTCTTCATTCTGAATTTTTAGTTAGTCTATAATACTTGAGAGTGTCAAAAAATAGTCCATTGCACAACTAATGATGCAGTTGAGCTCTAATGAAACCATTTACGTGTCCTATTTAGAGAGAGAAACACTATATGCAAGATGGATAGTAAATGCTAGGTTGATATGCACTTTGTACTTTATTGTATGTTTCATGGCCTATGGCTCTTGATTGTTTAGTGAGTTTCAGCAAAGTTCTTTTTTCATATTGTGTTTTCAAACTATAGTTTGTTGATGGATTGGTTAAGAATGCTTGCTATTTTTTATTTTTAAGTCCATTCCAAATCTATTCTTAGAATGTTTATTTTCAAGGCTTTATTGGTCTAATTAAAGTAAACAGCATACACATACCAATGATATATAGATAAAAAACTTTTCTTATCTGCTTATGTGATCTAACTTCCTGCAGGTTTCACATTGTCAACCATGGGTGGGGGTTTCACATAGATTAGAAATTATTGAGGAAGTTTTTTGTTTCAATAATGCAATCATATCATGCGATCTGTTACCATCCTGTGTACTAACTCATTGAGAAATGATCGTATTCGCATAGCATGATAAGCCCTCTCCTTTGGTAACAATACGAAAAAGTTGAATCCATGTATTTATTGATTATGTAATAACTTGATGACAATAGAAACATCCTTGCTTGAATATGCTAACTACTGTTGTGTTATGAAGTCTTTAGAAAGAAAGTAATGAATTGTGTTTTCGGAATAAGAAATGGCTTGGTTTGCAGTTGTTTGGAGGACAAGTGCATTGACTTTAAGGAGTTAGAGATTGCTTTGCTAGGATATGCAGTTGCAAGTGATGGATCACTACATTGGGTTTGTGGAGACCAAGACAAGGAGGCAGCGAGCTTACTGTGGAGATAACATGCACTGAGATGGCTGGATGTATTATGAAGCAATGTTAATTCAAAGGAGATTGCAGAAGGAATGTGTGCAGTGTAATTGAGTAGGAACTCGAGAATAGTAGGTGCGATAGGTAGTGCCGGTGGTTTGGAAAACCTGAGAAAATAGTGGGTTGTAACCGTTTTGTGTCGGATGGTGAACATTTTGAGTAAATTGGGTAAACATTTGTTATCATAGGTGGTTTTTAGTTATCAGACACCTTCACAATATTCTGCACAAGAAAGGGTAATATGGTTTCTAATGCAACTTTCCTGTTTGAATATCCAGCAAAAATATGCGCTTTACGTTTTGTCTGGCCCAAAAATAACCGAACCAAGCAATGTGCTACACATGAACATAGCTTATTATCTATTTATGTATTCCAGGCTTCTAAATTTCAGATCGCCAATTTCAGATACCAAGCAGAGAGAAGGCTTTGATGCTGGTAAAACTCAGTTTCTACTGCACATGTTGCAAAGCACGGATTGTTTGTACCTTAGGTTGGGGATCAAGTAATCTGCCTTTGGCGCTTACGGTTTCAGAACAAGTCAGGATCCTAGCGTACTTCTTGGCCTCCTCCCAACCGACGATGATGCCGGTGTAGTCAGTAATCTCCGTCCCATCTGCAAACATGCACAAATGTAATCAGCACTTAGGAGGAATTAAATGAGATACAGTCTTATTTGTCTTCAGTTTAAGCCACCGATTGTACAAGCAATTTTCCTGATTTCTTGGTGAATTCCAAGATCCTGTTGCGTGCAGACCTTTGCTGCAACAATCTTTAGAGATATATCTCCATCCATAGTCATGTACCTGCTCAAATTCTTGCCTTGAATTCCAGTGTAATCTCCCA
Organism: Dendrocalamus latiflorus; assembly: GCA_017311315.1. NCBI lineage: Eukaryota > Viridiplantae > Streptophyta > Magnoliopsida > Poales > Poaceae > Dendrocalamus > Dendrocalamus latiflorus. Next base: position 31,803,104 of record CM029637.1, on the reverse strand, counting down.
GGAAAAAAATGAAATCCTTGGCCTTCCTGTTTACGCTTGAGCTCAAATCGATAACAATGCAAGACCAAGATAATACAGAAAAGATAATCCAGAAAGTGTGTTCAAGCACGGCTACATGCGCCTTCGCTTCCGGTGTCACAACCTACTCTGAGGCGACGTCCACAGCAGAATGCAGCAGTTGCCGGCTAGTCAGGACCTGGTTCGCCGGCGCCGCAGTGGGAGGAGAGAAGATTAGGGGATTAGGGTCCGGGCAAGAGAGAAGGGGAGGGAAAACAGCGCGGTGGCCTTCGGGGGAGGCGGGGGAGGCGGCGGCCTACCCAGGAGACGAGGAGACGATCCGCCGCGGCGGCCTTCGGGGGAGGCGGCGGAGGCGGCGGCCCCTTCGGGGGAGACGGCGGCCGGGAGTCGATTCGGCGGAGGCGGCGGCCTTCGGGGGAGGCGGCGGAGGCGGGGCCTTCGGGGGAGGCGGCGGAGGCGGCGGCCTTCGGGGGAGGCGGGGGAGGCGGCGGCGTTCGGGGGAGGCGGGGGAGGAGGCGGAGGCGGCGGCGTTCGGGGAGGCGGGGGAGGAGGCGGAGGCGGCGGCGTTCGAGGGAGGCGGGGGAGTCTGGAACCCAGGAGACGATATCGACCTGCATGCATGGCAAGGCGCGAGCGTAGGGACGCGGGAGGGTACTGTAGATCCATTGAAACATGACCGTCGGATATGGTTGAGTAAGGAGAGAGAATGGAGGAGAGTTAATCTGGTGCGGACGTTTTTAGGATGGTGTAATTCTGGGTGCATATTGTGGTGTGGACGTAGGTAAGGTCATGACTGTGGAGCAGGTAATTGTTGGGTGGATGTAGGATAATTTTAACTAGTGGATTATTAGTTTAGATACGCTTTTCTTGATCGAAAAATCGAAACGCGTGGTGGCACGAGGTACAAGCCCTCATCTTCCAGATTGAACGGCAGTGGTATTAAAATTTGACGCAGCTCTGTTTTCTTTTCGGAAAGCCCTTTTACTAGTTTGGACGAAAAGCAATGACCTGCTAATGTGAGCTTTTGGAACATACATTGCAGATTACTCTTCCATCCTTGGCCCATACCTGTAGGGCCTCAGGTACGTCAAAACCAGGGGGACCATCGTATCGGATTGCACCATACTGCGCGTTTTTCCGATCTCCTCTTCGTTCTTGGTTTTTTTTTTCAGGCTGGCGCTACACGAACACGGAAAGAGCACGTTTGGTGTCAGATTAGAGGCGCCATATCTTTTTCTACTTTTCAGATTTTTTGGAATGGCTTGCCAAGAAATGCCCCCACAATGTACACAGCCTGAACTGAAAAGTTGCCATTGCCCATTTAGATTTCTCCAGTGACCCAACCAGTTTACGCGAGCTTACGCGAGCACAGTGCTCCTACTGTGGGCACCCAAACTAGCCAGGGGCGAAGCCAGAGAGGCTCCTGCCACTCCACGAGTCCGTGCGTGGCGTGTTATGACTCGGGGACGTGCATGAGCACGTACAGTACCGATCGACCAATGCAGTAGCCTGCCTGCCTGCCTGCCTGCCTTCACGGACTGACGCTGACGCGTTGACGAAACACCGTCAGGGCACGGGAATCGGGATCGTACGTGCGCGGCGCCGCTTGCTAGAAATCAGTAGGCGCGCACGAGTGGTCGGTCGTCGTGCAGATCGGACATCGCCACGGCACGGAGCACTTCTGTCCGTCCTCACGTACGTGCGGTACAGCCCAGTGCATGCGGTTGTGCGTGCGCAGACAGGCGCACAGGCAAGCACAGGTGCACAAACCGCGCGCTACCCCTTCAGGGGCTGTTTGGAACAGAGGAATTTCACAGGAATTTTGCAGGAAACAGTTCAATTTTTACAGGAATTGAGAAAAATTCCCGCATTCCAAACAGGGCCTCAATGGTAAATCCTTCTTACAATCAAATGGTCATAAGTTATATTGCGACTACTGTTTTGATCGTAAGTTTTTCTAAAATCACGCATTCGTAAGTTTTACTGTGATCACTCTTTGGTCGTGAGAATTTATATAACAAATCTATCTCTAACCAACCTGTCTACGATGATAAATTACATTATCGGTTCATCTGACAAAACGGTTAGAACGTGCGTTTATCTACTAAACACACAATCTCTCTCTGATAACAACTGCTACATGGTGAACAGTCTTTTACATCTCTCTGACAATAACTTCCGTCAGGCGGATCATCTAAAGCGTTGATGCGTTTTCTAGCGCGAGATAATAGCCATCGAGACAACGACCGTCGCTTCACTGGCTATATAAATGTTAACGTCAAAGAGAGAATAGGAGAGGCCTAACCATTCGTATGATTCTTTGATCTAATTCTTTTTCTGGTGATTAGCAATTACATAGGGCGTAAAGTTATTATTGTCTTAGGAGGAGATCCGAACTTGGATAAAGATTTTCATGCATTTATTTTATATGTGCATACTCTAGATTTATTAGAAGAATTCTCAAATCTATATAAATCATACATAAAATCAATATTAAAACATCGCCAACACTCGATGCAACCACGACTCGATTGATGACAATGCTGCCGATGTGCATCGATCTGTGTTTAGGATTGCAACTGTACTTGTTCGAGCACTCACATGTGTCAAATTCTCGAACGGGCAGGGTGCACGCACGTACTTCCTAGGTATCTTTGTGCTTGGTGCATGCGGCACGAGATAAAATGTATGTATGGTGCAAACAAAACGCATAATTTTCTATTGTCTCGCGACGAAACACATCGGATTGGAAAGAAGATTAAACAATACTGCCAAAAACAACTGCAAAATCTCCCTCTCCAAACTCCCGAATGGGACCCACTAACATTTTCACACGCTTATCTTTGGTAACATATCTATGCTAAAGCAGATTTAGGTGACGAGGTGCTCAAGACAAGCTTGATCGTTGGATTTAGATTATGTGGTTCAGGAGACCGGTGGAGGCTCCGATCCACTTAATTTGTTTTCATAACACCCCTCCCCCCAAGACACACACCACTGAAATTTCTCACAAAAAGGTCTTTAATCCATTCCCCTTGACCCCCTCTCTCCTCAATAGCTGAGGCGCCGGTGCCGTGGCCTCCACCTCACCCCTAACAGCACCACCGCCTCCCTCTAGCACACGCGCCCTCCGTGTCCACCTCACGCACTCGCGAACACTTCTCACTTGCTCTTCCCATCGATCCCCGTCCTCTTAGTCTCTCTCTCTCTCTCCTTAGCTCTCTCCCTCTTGATCCAATCCCCATGGGTGCTCGCTCCTCACATCGCCTCGCCCATCCCCGCCGCCGTCGGCTCTCCCGTCCACACTACCGCCAGCTCGCTTATCGCGCCACTGTCGACTTTCCCGTCAGCAATGTTGTCGCCTCACCCATCCATGCCGCCCTTGCCTTGCCCTAGGGTTTGCAGCGGCCCTCGCCCCCAGGGAGACCACCACCTTAGTATTGTGGCGGCGCCACCTCCATCCACCCTGGTGTTGCTCCTCCTGTCGTCGCCACCACCTTCCATCGCCCCCATCCACTTGTCACATTGGACTGGATTTTTGTGGTGGCTCTGCTTGGATTGTGATCTGTATGCAACAAGTCGAGTGTGTAGTTTATTTGGCATTGATGGAGGCGGTCTACGTAGCGCGGCCTCAGGGCCGGCCCTGGGCCTGGGCAGCAGGGCAACCGCCTAGGGCCCATGAGAACTAGGGGCCCCTAGCTCAAGCCCATGTATATATACTGCTATACATGTCTACGTATTGGAATATTAGATTTGGGGTTCTGCCGTTCAGCCGGCGTGTATGTTTGATAATGATTGGGCCATCTGAAAAATATAATGGCCCATTGGCCCAATCCGAGTAGCGCTGAGCCGATGAGAGACCAGAGACCCGAGAGAATCGAACGGCTAGCGCTGGGAGATCGAGTCACCGAGACGCATCGCTAAATCGATTCTCCAAAATCTTCATTCCCCAATCCCTCGTCGCCTTCGATACGAGCAGGCGGAGGCTTCCGCTAGATCCGGAGAGGCGCATCGTCGCATCGACTCTTCCGGAGATTCGCATCGCCGCACCGATTAGCCAGATCCGGAGATCCCCATTCCCCAATCGCACGCCACCTCCGCCTGCTCCGCTACTCGACGTGCTCGTAAGTCGTATCCTATTCCTCATTTCCTCTCCGCCTGTGGCCTGCTCGTAACCCAGATCTGCCAGATCCCCATTCCCCAATCCGATCTTGCCATTAATGGAGGAGAAGAGGAAGAGCCTGATTTCTTCGATTCCTAACCAATTTGTCTTTAATTTCTTCGCTTTGCAACTTCTCTCGAAATCCCCTAATATAGCCATTGCATTTGCATACGCCGTTGTGGTCATTTACTCATTCGCATCCCTATTCGGCCATTGCATATGCGGCGGAGGAGGCAAGAGCAAGAGGCAAGAGCAGAGGAGTTGCTCCACGGCGGCGCGGCATGCCGGCGTCCGCCTCCATAGGCCGACCTGAGTCCAGAGAGAAACGTGGTTGATGATGATTCGATTCGGGAGGCAAGGGAGTTTGTTTGACACGACACCCCGGAGGAATTGCTGGAGCTCTACGTTTTCTGGTTCTCATTGCTGGGTATAAACCGATTTCCCACCACACATGTTCATAAGTTCATTCACTCATTCACTCATTCTGCAATCTGCATTCTAATGTTTTGCTTGGAATCTGCAATCTGCATTCTAATGGCAGTGGTAGAAATTGGACTTGGAGTCTTGCCGTCTTGGAGAAGGGCAAAAGTGCAGAACCGCAGAAGGGAGAAGCCGAGAAGGCCAAAGGCCAAAGGGCAATTTGGCAAACTGGCAAAGGCGCAGCTCAGCCAGAAAACAGGTAGATGTCATCTAGAAAGTATTTATTTGGGAGTGAAAAAAGGAAAAAAAGAAAGCAGGTAGATGAGTTGATAGAATCCTAAAAAGGATCCATTGACAAATTCTTTAGAATTAATACATGTTCTTCTAGGAATTATGAGGAATTGGTCTTAGTTACTGTTGAAAAACAACCTAATGAAAATTTAGGTCGGAATGATGGTATCGAAGAGGATGATGGTATTATTACATATTTACATTAGTACGATGAGGCCTCCGCTTTTATTACGCCCTAGGCCCCCCTAAATTACAGGAACGACCCTGTGCGGCCGGGGGGGGTGGTTGATGCGGCGTTGGGGAGGTGTGGCAGCACAACATCAAGCGGAGATGGAGCATGATGGGGATTGGGATAGAGAAAGAGGGAAAGAGAGAGGAAGAGGTTAGGATGCGGCGCATTTTCACAAGGGGTTAATTGGCATTCACACTTTAGCACAAAAATGAGTATTTGCACTAGATATGATGCCTTTATCTTTACTAAGGGCCTGTTTGGGACTGCTCTGCTCCAGTTTTTCCAGCTCTGCTCCCAACTTTGCTAGCCAAACACATCAACTCCACAAACTCCACTCCAGGAAAAAAGGTGGAGCTAAGGGCCAACTCCACGTTTTTGGTGGAGCTCCTTAAGGGATACTCCAGAAACAAGACTTATGTACCTCCTCGTGGAGTTAGTGAAAAATTACCCACTACTGCCATTACACAATCCCGTACCGATTCGACTCTTCCCACGCCCATTTGCTCTCCTGCTCCCATCTCGCCCTACTCCGATCCCCACCGCCGCCGGCGCTCCGCCCCCGGGAGCCTCTCCCGAGCCCCCACCTCCCACGGCCCTCGCCGTAGTCCGCGGTTCGCGGCGGGCATTCCGAGCACTGGGTCGCCGGAGACCGCGCCGGAGCCGGTGGGCTGCGGCGAACTCGACGGAGCCTCGAGCTGCTGCGGGCGGTTCACGCGGATCTGAGGCTCCTCGACGGGTGTAGGCGGATTGGCGAGGAGAAACTGACTACTAAGGGTGGAGGATTGGTTTGTGGGAGGTTGGTGGACTCGCGTAAGTACATGAGCGCCGGAAGTAGCCTCCACCGCTGCGTCGTCGTCGGGGAGCTTCCGATGGCGCGATGATCGAGCAATTCGTTAATTTTGTCATCCGGCCGCCACGGTAATCACCTTGTTTTTCTTTTGCTAAACTGGTAACAGCCTTGTTGACTCGTTCCCATTCGCTTCGCCATTAGTCTTGTGTATGCTGCAAGTAGGTGGAATTTGCTACCTTTTTTTGTACAATGTATATGGCGGCTGTAATTGGTCATATTTGGCTGTATGAGTTATCTGTGTGATTCATGTATCAATACCTAAACCAAGCATATGGAATCATGGAGCAAATACTGGGTTATCATCTTAATCTTAACAATTGCGAGCATGTGAAAGTTCTGTACTTGAAATACCGTTAATCCAGCATAGGAGCCAAAGTTTGTTCTTCAACCATTGCCGTTGAGAATCTTGTACTAGGATTCTAGTTGAACAAGTAGCTGTTCGTAATCACAAGTGTTGTAGTGGCAAAAGTAAACTGAGGTAGTA
>CM029637.1:29229627-29269616 GCA_017311315.1 Dendrocalamus latiflorus | reverse complement strand
CATATGGTCAAAACTGCAAAAAAAAGTAGGCATAATACTGTCATTCAGAATTAAAATTCATTATTTTTTTAAAAACCTCAAGTGCCAAATAGCTCAATTAATAGATGTAATGCACTTAAAATATCTCAACTACCTCAACAATGTGGGGTAAAAGCTCAAGAGGTGAAAGAGAGGAGGCAAAGGCTCAAGAGTATTCAATAAAGTTCCAAGAGTATGCCCTTACTGTAGGTGAGGATATAGGATCGGTATGGTGAGTCAGAGGGTGAATGACTTCTTTAAAATATCGCCCTAGTTTTATCAACCCAATGCAGCAGAAACACAAACTCATGCTCACCAAAACCAAAAGCGAAAAAACACAAATCAATAGAGACTTCCCTGTCTCACTGATCTGATCACCAGCCAAAGTGCGGTTAGACCGCTCGGGTCACCGGTCTGACTGGATCGCAGATCATACTGCTCGGCTCACAACGGTATGACCACTCGCCAAAGCATAGTGCAGTCAAGCACTGCACATGATTCAAGAAAAGTGCTAACTCTTAAATCACTGATCCAAATACAATGAAACTTGGCACAAGTTCTCCCTAGGATGTCATAAACTTATTTCAATCATGGATCATGAAGATCAATGACAAAGTTTTGATCTTTATCCAAAATAAGAAATGTTGCACTAAAACTAGGCAAAAGAGGGAAACTTTGATATATTCTTGCTCATGAGTCTTTGATGATCTAGATAACATCAGATATATTAACATCAGATATATTCTCATATGTCATAGAAAGTTAGATCATAGCATAAACTTAAGCTAAAACACCCTCAAGATCAAAACCCCAAATCGCCTTTCTTTTGAGGAAAACTGGTAAACATAAGAACTCTCCATAGGAAATGGCTAGATAGATGGGATGTGATCTTCAAGAAATGTTTCCACCTCTTGCATATCCTTGGCACCCAAAGAGATTAAGAGGAGATGAAATCCAAATCAATCAGAAGCACAAGGAAGAATCGATGGCAAAACTCACTTGGATGAAGTTTAAATGTTTATTTCACTTAGAGGGGAATATTTTATAGCCACCCCCTCATGGAGGATAGAACTGTAAGTCTAGAGGACACACACAAAAAACCCTAATCTCTATTCTAGAATCCTAGAGAGCCCCCTCACACACACATAAGGGCTTAAATAGTGGAGTCTCCTCATCTACCACCAAACCCTAGCAACCAGCACACACTTAGTGGATACAATTACTTACATATGGGAAACCTGATAACCCACACATAAATGGATTTTAACTACACACTTGCATACTTTTCAAAGCGCAACTTTCACATGACTTTGAAAGGCTGATGAGACGCTTCCTGCCGCTGCCGTGCCTTCCCCCTCCGGCACCATCTCACCCATACACTACTCATCTTAGTATTGGTCATCAAATTAAACCCCATGAAAAACTTAACCTCCTAGCCTCTGTTTCTCCCTCCATGTCTCATATTCCCAAGTTCGTTCATGGTACTCTCAAGATTCTCATTGGCATGCTGCCATGGTCAATGAGTTCCACGCTCTTCAGTCCAACAACACTTGGGAATTGGTTCCCCTCCCACCAATGCCTAGCAAATGGATCTTTCATCAGAAGCTTAAACCCGATGACTCTCTTGATAGATGCAAAGACTGCTAGGTTCTTCCTAGCTTTTCTCACAAAGCTGGTGTTGATTTTGATGAGATATTTAGTCTTGTCATCAAACCAACTACCATTGTCTCTTGCCCTCTCCTTTAGCTGGCCTATACACCAACTCGATGTTAAGAATGCTTTCCTCAATGACACTCTTTTTGATGTTGTGTATTGCCACTAGCACATTGGGTTCATTGATCCTTCCCATCTCCACCATGTGTGCCATCTAAATTTCTCTCTCTATGATCTCAAATAAGCACCACATGTTTGGTACAATTGGTTTCCTACTTTATTATCCTCCCTTGGTTTTTCTTGTTCCACGTTAGATACTTTGTTCATTTACACCCATGGTGTTAGCACAACATATCTTCTCTTGTATGTCAATGACATTATTCTCACGACATCGTTACATGCCCTATTTCAATGCCTCATAGCCTCTCTCTGCTCTAAGTTTTCCATGGCTAATCTCGGGGATCTTTACTATTTCTTTGGAATTTCAATCACACACACCTCTTCTGGTCTCTTTTTGTCGCAAGCCAAATATGACACCGAATTACTTGATCGTGCCGACATGATGTCTTGCAAACCGGTGCCAACTCCCATTGACACTTCTCCAAAACTGCCTGCTTCCGCCGGTGCTCCTATCTCAGACCCGACATCCTACGTAGTCTTGCTGGTGCACTTCGGTACCTTACGTTCACCAGGCCGGACATTGCATACACTGTGCAGCAGGTTTGCCACCATATGCATGATCCCTGGGAGTCTCATCTTCTCCTAGCCAAGCGAGTTTTCGGTAGGACACTCTCGACTACTGCCTCCAACTCACTCGGTCCCCGACTACTGACCTGGTTGCATGTACTGATGCAGACTAGGCTAGCTGCCTTGACACTAGGTGATCCGGCTACTACTTATTCCTCGGTGGGAACTTGGTATCTTGGTCATCCAAATACCAAAGTACCATCTTCTGTTCTAGCACCAAAGCTGAGTACAGGGCCGTCGCCAATGCAATCGTCAAAGCGTCTTGGCTCCAGCAACTTCTTCAGGAGCTCCATCTCTTCCTCACTAAGGTCGCCGTAGTTTTTTTGCGACAATGTCAATGCCATCTATATGTCCAGCAATTTGGTTTATCATCAACAGACCAAATACAACGAGATCAATCTTCACTTAATTCATGATCGTGTTGCTATGAGGGTTCTTCATGTTCCATCCACTTCGTAGTTCACCGACATCTTTACCAAAGTGCTGCCATCGTTGCTGTTTCTTGACTTTTGTGCCAGCCTCAACGTTCAAGATTCTACCGTTGCGATTATGGGGGAGCGTCAGCGAGCGCATGCGTGTGTCTTGCCATGCATGGCACCACACCTCCCTTATCTCTTGTGATTAGGGCACCGCTTGTTTCGGCTTCAATTTCTAGTTTTTGACTTCTAGTTCACCATTCTTTAATTTTGTCTTTTTTTAGGCTTTTTAGTTTTTTTGCTTTTCTTTTTTTCTCCCATATTCCTTTGTAAATAACATATTTTTTCTATTTTTAAATTTAATTACGACAAAAAAAGTTAGCAGTTATTATAGTGCAAAATAAATCAGGTACAGTGAAAAAAAGCCAAATACCAATATATGTATGTATGTATGTATGTATGTATGTATGTATGTATGTATGTATGTATGTCACTTATGAATAAATGCCATCGGTGTGGCTTCTCCCAAACAACATCCTTACTCGGTTAAGGTAACCAGAAGGATGCTTAAGATTGCAAGGCTCGCAACCGTGAGTACGCAGGCAGCCGCGCGCGCGGTTCGGCTAGATCGCAGCCCCGTTGGCCGCCGATGCTTGCGATCTACGTGCTCAGCGCGCGCTAGCGGGACGCGCCGGCGCTTGATTGGACTCTGCAATTTGGCGGGGTTTTGCGTGCGAAACCACTGCCACTTGCTTGAAAAGAGCGACGTTTTTAGTAGAGAACTAGAGATAGTTGGGTCCTCTCGGCGTGGGCGCCGCAGGCAGCGGCGACCTCACGTTAGTTCTGGCCTTCTCGCACAGCTCGATTGGTAGCCCATGGGGAACTGCACATTTTTTTTCGTCCCACAGGTCAAAGGGTCAAGAACGTGTTGCATGAAGAACACTGTAGCACAGGTCAACGTGTTGCACGAAGAACACCGTAGCTTACCCAGAAGAGTAATGCCAGTTTGACCTGGATTGCGTTAATTACACGGCTCGGAGCTCTAGTTCAGGCCCTGATCTCTGAAGGCTGAAGCAGGAAGACTTCGTGCAGGAAATATTTTTTCGCAACACAGCTAAGCTAGTATGACCTTGGATGTACTATCAGCCGGTGTGTGGGTGTGTTCCAGTGAAAGTACAGTGCGATCCTGTTGCTCCTATGGATAGATTACAGTACTCTCTCTGAAGCTCGTGAAACCATTAACTGTGCAGTAGCGCGCGAGCGCTGCACAAGGGTCCTTGGGCGTGCCAGGTGCATCGCTTTGGATGCCAACCACAGCTGATGCATGCGTCGAGGGAATCGTGTAGGTTCTTCCCTGGTACTGACGGCGTTTAATTCCTCTCCATTCGATTCGCACGACGATGTGCAGTGGGGGTATCTTGTGCGATTTGCACTTAATTCCTTTTCGACGGAGTTTATTGAACCGTACGATCCAACTTTGAGGTTTGATGGAGTCTTTGGAGAGGACAACGGATCACACTGCAATCCGGATGCTATGCTACGTGCATGTATGCGCTTCCAATCAATCAGAACTGGAATTTCGCGAGGATGCGTGGTGTGCCATGGCCTAACATTACCCTTTCTTTTCCCCTGTGTGTGTGTGGCTGGATATGAGTAGAAGAAACTCAAGGGAAGCCAAAGGCAAAACCTGGCAAAACGAGGCCAAGTTTGGCTCTTGAATTGCGCGCGGAAGTCACGACCGGTTTAATTTCCGGCCAAATGTTCGTCGAGATTTGCCCAAGTCGATCTGCAGCCTTCGGTTGTCGGGACTATGGAGGCTGGGCGCCCGGGCAATATGCCAATCCAATATTTCGACGCCCGGCAGGCATGCGCCCACGTCATTGCCAAACCATTTTGTATGCACTGTGCAAGCAACACCACCACTTGCTCTCCCAATCGGCCGAAAATCTTGTTAATTAATCGGTTTAGAAATAAATAGTTTTATTGGGGATGATTAGTCTGTTAAAAGGTAACCCTGAGCCAATCAGCTAGAGGCATTAACGTATTCTTCTTCTTCTTCTTCTTCTTCTGGGAAACTTATTAAACATGTATGCAGGCCAAATACTTTAGGCTAGAGCGGCAAAGGTGCTTAATATTCCCTCCATCGCTAAACATAAGTTTCCCTTGTTTCGAGATCTGACCTTTCTCAAGTCCAATCTCGAAAGGTGCTTATAGGGTCCGCCCATCTCCCCGACAGGTTTGTGTAGAAGAAGTTACACCCCGAATTCAGAATCTCCTATTGTAGCTACTATGAGACAAACTTTTATGATATGATATTTTAAAATAAAATTATATATTATGAAAGTATTTTCTAAACTAAATTCAAAATTATTTTCATGTTATTAGTCTATATATATACTTTTACGTATGTTAATTTTTGAAGTTTTAAAAGCTTTATTGTACAGATATTACGGCAACTTATATTTAGCAGTGGAACAAGTATATTGTTTAGGCCCGTTATGATATGAACCAATTGATTAATAGCATGATTTAAATACAGTTCAGTAACCTTTCTTTTTAAATGACCACAGCATGCACATGAGTAATACCTGCTCTTATACGTTCAACTGTAATTAACAGGACACTAGATTTTTGCTTTGTTTTGGACCGACCTACTACTAACAAATACTCCCACTATTATGCCAGGAGGAAACGCCGCGCGGAGGGAGCGGCCACGTCAACCCGCGAGCGCGTCCGGCCGGCGCGTGGCCAGGGAAATTCCGGTACGGTTAGGGGAGCGTTTTTGCGAAAAAGTTCCTGCGTTTTTCCGAAATTACGTAAATGTCCTTTTTCCTCGCGAAAAGGTCCCTACCAGTTTTTTTAGCCCCTCCACTTTGCAGGATAGCCCCCCGCGGTTTTCGAAATTGCGCACGAGTCCTCGTTTGTTTACGTACAAGTCCTCGATTTTTTACGAAAAAGCCCTTTAACTTCTTTGAAAATACGCATGTGCCCTCGATTTTTTTAAAAAAACTCCTCACCAATTATTGCCTCTTTTACTTTGGTACGTACGGTGGCTCGCGCGGCGTGGCGCCGCGCCTATTAGGCTAGTAAAAAACATATATTACCTGGGGACTCTCCGCGCGGAGGCGCGCCCACGTCACCCCCCAGCGCTCCCTCGGCCGGCGCGTGGCAGCGGAATTTGCGTACGGTCGGGGGAGCAGTTTTGCGAAAAAGTCCTCGCGTTTTCTCGAAATTACGTAAATGTCCTTGGTTCTCGCAAAAAGGTCCCTACCAGTTTTTTTCCAGTCCCTCCACTTTGCAGGATAGCGCCCCGCGGTTTCTAAATTACGTACGGGTCCTCCTTTATTACGTACAGGTCCTCGGTTTTTTACGAAAAAGACCTTCACCTTTTTTTTGTCCTTGGTTCTCGCGAAAAGGTCCCTACCAGTTTTTTTCAAGTCCCTCCACTTTGCAGGATAGCGCCCCGCGGTTTCTAAATTATGTACGGGTCCTCCTTTATTACGTACAGGTCCTCAATTTTTTACGAAAAAGACCTTCAACTTTTTTAAAAATACACATGTGCCCTCGATTTTTTAATTTTTTTTTAAAAACTCCATACGAATTATCGCCTCTTTCACTTCGGTACACACGGTGGCTGGCGCGGCGTGGCGCCGCGCCTATAAGGCTAGTTATGTACATCCTCTATCATTTCCAAGTTTTTCTAGCATGTATACTTTCTTCCTCAAAATAAAAACTGGAGTATTATATGTAGTCTGGGTGTACTGAATACTGATCATCCTCATTTCTTTTTTCCAAAAAAAACCCAAATAAAAGAACTCGAAAAAGAAAGGAAAACAGAACGCTTTAACACCCCAGCCCAAATAAGATACGACTATATATATTTAGGGAAGTGCTAAACAGCACTCGAGTGTATTTTAGATTTTTTTTCTCTTATATATATACCTCTAAAAAATATGAGTGCTCTGAACTAAAAAAACATCCAAATCCTCTCTCTCTCATATATATATATATATATATACACACTCCTAAAAAATATAAATACTTTGAATCATTAAAAATACTTAAGTTTTGCCTGGACAACACCGTTTATTTATAGCCGGAGGCACTCTGCTCCCCACACTTCGCTCTGGTAGTCCCTCGTAGCTACAGCTCCCTCCTAACTAGAGCCATGGAAGCAGACGCAAGCCATGCACCCACCACCTCTTCCTCCTCCTACTCGTCGTCGTTGTCCACTTCCTCCTCCTTCTCTTCCCTTGTCAATGCCTCTCAAGAGCTGCCCAAGAACTCCAAGGCGCCGAAGGACCCAAAGAAGCGCAAGAGAGCCGCTTCGCCGCCCACCGGCCAAGAACCGGAAGCCGCGGCCGCCGATGGACAAGGAGAGGAGAGCAGCAGCTGCAGCACCGAAGACAACGTGGCGAGCGGCAAGGCCCAGGCGGCCGGCTCCGGCACCGCCTCGAGGAGCGGCTTCAAGCACCCGTCGTACCGCGGCGTGAGGCGCCGGAGCTGGGGCAAGTGGGTGTCCGAGATCCGGGAGCCCCGCAAGAAGTCGCGCATCTGGCTCGGCACCTTCCCCACCGCGGAGATGGCGGCGCGGGCCCACGATGTGGCCGCGCTCGCCATCAAGGGCCGCGCCGCGCACCTCAACTTCCCGGACCACGCCCACGAGCTGCCCCGCCCGGCCTCCACCGCCCCCGCAGACATCCAGGCCGCCGCCGCCAAGGCCTCCGCGGAAGTGCAGTGCGAGGCATCGTCGTTTCCAGCTGCCGAATCGCCGTCGTCTCCTGCTGCCCCGTCGCCGGAAGCTGCCTGTCCGGCAACGCTGTACGCCGACGGTGGCCAGGACAATGCGTTGTTCGACCTGCCTGACCTTCTTCTCGACCTGAGAGACGGGCTCTGGTGGTTGCCGGTCTGCCCGGCGGCACTGGCGGCCGAGGAGTACGACGGTGGCGACGTCGTGCTCAACGAGCCACTCTTGTGGGCCGAGTAGCTATATTACCGTTCTGGGCTCATGAATAGCTCTACTACTATAGTAACTCTCTCTCCAAAAAAAAAAAAAAACTGCTGCTACTACTACTATTGGCAAAGTTGATCTCGGTTGTTCTTGTTTCGCACATGAAGCTTGTGTTTTTTCTGTATCAAGAAAAGATACGTTTACTGATAGCAATCAATTAATCTGATGCATTTGCAATTGTTTTTAGATGCATGGTTGCATTATTGATATGTTCATATGTGGTGGTCTGCCGGCCGTTTGGAAGTCGTTTTAATGGTCAGGTGAAACAGTGGACGATCGGCAAATCAAAAAATGAACCGCGCTTGTTTCCCTCACAATGATCTCGCAATGAGTTTGGCAGCAAGTGAAAAGGATCCTTGTGTGTGTTACCACTTCACTCTCCGGCAGATCGTGTGCATTTTCACAAATTCTCTCTAGCTAGAGCGGTCCGGTTCACAAAGTTCTCGATCATATCTTGCTGCTGCTACGTCCTTATTATGAAAGGTTCTTTAGAAGACGGAAAAAAAACTTCAAAATGCCAACTGGGCTCTTACCTGCAGCTTATTTAACAATGTACTGAACTACTAATAACAATATATTGCTTGGTTTGTTACAAACTGCACATTATCCTAGGTCACAGTATAAGTTCCAGAGAGGGAAAGATATGGGGCTAAGGAAGAAAAACAAAGGATAATTCATCGTATAATACTCGAAAAAGTGATGTAGCTTAAAATGTCACTTAAAAGATTGACTTCTACTACATATCACTCCAAATATATTTAAATTCAAGACATACCATTACATCGACTTTATTGTGAATTAAAGCCTTCCCTATTTTTGGCCATGTGAAATGACCATTTTGCCCATGGATAGCACTGCTAGGATGGCTGACAACTATAGATGGTTAGATGTTGTGTTTTGTGCATAAAATGGCAGAGGACTTTGGTGTCCTTTATGTAAAAACTTATATGATGGTACGACAGTATGATGTTTAGTACTTCATTATTATTGTTATTTGCCTTCTTGAACTGTTATTGTTATGACTGGGAAAAATTCGACAGAGTTTTGCCTATGATAATGTAGTAATAGACAATAAGAGTTGTTATTGCAAATGACATGTCAAGTTAATTAGACAACCATTCATTACAGAAGCATTGATTCATAACATGTTAACTAGATAACCATGGTAACCATCCATGACAATACGTTCCTAAAGCTAACATATTACATAATACATAAACAGTGGTTCATTACAACATTAAACAATCATTTCCTATGGCCAAAAGGGGGAGTTTACTTCATAATAAAATCGAGGTAATAGTATATCCTAAATTTAAATATCTTTAAAGTGGCATGTAGTAGAAGTTAATCTTTCGGCTGGCATTTTAAACTACGTCACTTTTTCAAGTGGTATACCATAAATTATCCAAAAACAAAATAGAGGGGAGGAGCACAGAAAGTTCCACCCTGAGCACATAATGTTCTCTTGTCTCCTTTTGCTCGTAACAAGTTAAAAACAAGCCAATGGCTACCATTTTTTTTTGAGTCGCAAGCCAATGACTACTAGGTTAGGTACAGAACAATGGCACGCCAATTACCGGTTCCCATACGAGTCCAATTGGTGTTCCACCAGCAACACCAATTTGGTCACTTCCCCATCGCGCATCAACCTTTCCCTAATTAATCATCCCATTCCATCCAAGAAATAATTAATCATCCCATTAGTCGCAAATAGAGGATCTTAGGTACACGTAACCAATTAAGGCCTGAGAGGCTGAAACGACCGTCTCACATGCCCAACACATGGCCAGCCCCATAGGAGCATGCAGCGACGCAAGCTAGCAGAGCCAGCCAGCCGGGCGGGCTGGCTGATTGGCTCTCTCCTGCGTCTAATTAACAATTAAAGCACCATCAGTTGAGCCGCATTAATCAAATCGGCCAATTCGTGCGATGCTCCGCGAGGATCCTATGCCGCGGGATCTTGTCGTCGTCCAGCCGGAGCCGCGCGCCGGAGCGACACTCCACTTGGTTGAACTTAGGTTTCTGGTTTTCGGCTTATTTTTTACTATTTCTAAATTTCGTTTTTTTTAAATTTTTTGAATTTTTTGAGTTTTTTACCGGTTATTTTTCCCGTATTCGTTTGCATTATATGTGCTGGACTAACCCTTTTTTCCATTTTTAAATTTTTAGTTTTAATTATACAAAATAAGCCACCATCAGTGACAGTGTAATTTTAGCTAATTATAATAAAAATTTAACTATAAATCATAAAAATTCAGCTCAGCCCGAGCACCACCTGATTCCGGCGATCGATAGACGACGCTCGGGTGAGCGGCTGGGCGTTCCCGGTGGGTGAGTGGTACCGAGTTCATTGATTGCCGGTTCAATTGCTCGTGGACCTCGCAGAGCGCGATCGGTGAGGATTTGGACCGGCCAATGAGGCACCTAATCGGTTAGCTAGCACTCCACACAGAGTGCTGGTGCAACCAGCTGATCGAGATTAGCTCTATTTAATGCTTGATTTATGATGTGTACGTATCCTGTTCATGTAGTGGTATGTGATATTCTGATTGAGATTTGCAGCATACTGTACACGAATAGTGATGCTAGTTTGTAAACAGAACTAAATGTAGTACGTATGTGGCAGTGTAAAAATTTTCTTAAAACAAATTGTCCACATTCAGAGTTATGACGCTGAACTGCTAATTATCTTACTTAGTTCTTGTAAGTAAACCTCTCATACTTGTGGGCTCGCTTTAAACAGCTTCAGCTTTAGCTGCTGGTTTTTTTACTTTTGACTTATGTAAATTAAATACCACTTAGAACGCGTCGTCGGCTTATAATTTTAGCGTATTGTGTCATTTCTTTTCTCTTATTTCTTTGTATTGTTTATGATGATATAACTTTTTTTCTTATTTTTATTTTTTAATTGAACGACTTAGAAAAATCTAACAATCGCTACAATATAATTTCAGCCAAATATCAATGGTCAAAATTAAAAACTTAAACTCTTTGGAACAAGCCGGAAACCGTATATACGAGGAACGAGATACCGCCATAATTGGTCAAGAGTCGTTTTCTATTAGAATCAAATAGCCAAAAATACATGTAACTAGTTATACAATAGAGATCGCGGTCGCCTCTTGTACTTATTCCTGCATGTGACAATAATGCCTCGCAGATCCGTCAAGGTGTTAGTTTCACTGGGAACTGTCGCATGTGACCTCTCGGCTAATTAATCACATTATTTTGTCTGTCAATTTGATGCATCGTATCGATCGGTAGAAGTGTAGCTTTCGGGACACTGAGCGCCACCAATTATTTTTGCCAGCCGTCTCCATAGAACATCATGTTGTTCTTGCCGGAAAATGACCGCTTATATGGAAGTTAACAAGTTATGGACGTAGTAACCACTCTATACTTCGCCTGTGGAGGGTTATGGACGTACTAACCACTTTTTACTTGGCTATATTTGTGCACGTCATGCTCACATACTATGGGTCTTTGTGATACGTATTCTAGAATGCTTTGATTTCTCCTGTGATTCTGTCTTAGTCTCCCATTGTCTCCACTGTTCAGATCAACGGGTACCTGACCAAGCTCTGCGTGTCTTGCTAGTCGTCGTCATAGCTTAAGCAGAAATATGCCTGGGACAGGGCAGGAAGGTCAAGTTAGAACTGAAGCAAGGCCCATATATACGAAGCTAACGCCGTTGTTAACAAAAGCGCTTGTGATACTATAAGAACAGAATTTTTCTTCTTTGTTCCTAGATGTATAATGTGTTGTCAGTTTTTAATCGCCGTCCATTGGAATGAATCGTCCTGCATGTACTTTCTCATCTTTTTTTCCCACTTTTGTTTGACAGTCATCAACCTCGCGTTGCACATTAGGTACTCAACCGATCATCTCGGCTTTCGTGCAAAGTTTCTGTCGATGGCATGTGCTTTTGACCAGGTTAGCGTGTTAAATTCCAATCACAGGTGATACTTAATTAAGATTCAGATTTGCCTTGAACGTATTAAAGGCAAAAAAGGGAGTAAATTAATTTGCATGTATTAGGTTTCAATTAGGGCCCTTTTTCATTTCTAGATATATACCTTTTTCCTCGACATAACCCTGGAGAATTTTGCAGGAAACTAGCTAGCACGGTTCAAACTTCGGTAATTCTATTGCACCATTTTATGCAAAATTCCAGCATTCCTTGCTCTTTTTATTCGTCAAGTCAGCTCGTTGTTCTGCTTTGCTCTTTTTTTTTTGTCACATGCTAGCTATCTCAGGCACAAATCAAGTCATATATGCCCAGGTAAACTTCACATGAGTCAATGTATACAGTATACTCATTCGGGTCCGTCTCAATAGTATGACCAAGTAGAAAGCATTAGTGCTATGTTTAGGGTGTTCTTTAGGTTGTCTATATTAGACAACCACCATTCAAGTTTTAGAGAAATTATGGTTATGTAAAATCATGTAGAGGTCACCTTATGGCTTGTGATGAGTATTTGACTTTGTTGTAAAAGTGTGTCGAAGTTTGAATTGTGTTTTTTTGATGAGTGCAATTTGTAAGTCAAAAGGCCTGGGTCAAGTTGGACCATGAAAACGGACCATGGTCAGGGAATTGAAATCTTGATATGTTTGTAAGTCAGAAGGTTCATGTCGAATCAGACCATCAAGTCAGAAATCATGGTGTATGCATAGTCGGAAGGTCCGAGTTAAAATGGACCATCGAATCATACTTCGGCCAGAGAGTGTTTGTTTTAGAGATAGGCAAATTGAAAGGTCCGGATTCAAATTGGAAGGGCCAACTGTGCTATGTGAGATGTATTTGAGCGAATCGTGTTGGGTTTTGTTAGAAATGAGTTCATGGTTAGGTTTGGGAGCCTAGGGATGGTTGAGTTGAGTTGCATGACGTATGCTTTGACTAACATGAGTAAAGTGCATTGGACTATTGAAATAGTTGCTTAGTCTTTGGATGTACAGATGGCTTGGAGAATGTTAGCGGTCAGCGGCAATTGACTAGGACTAGGCGGAGGAGCTAAGGATCATGTGGTCGGATAAGTCCTGGTGAGCCTGTGTGGCTCAAGCAGGAAGCACAGAAAAGGTAAAGATCATATAGTGGCAAATTGGTGTGTATAGTGTGCCAAGTGACTTAGGCCGGTATAAGTAGAAACGACCTTGGGGAGACAAGATGCATGAAGACTTGACGACAAGTCATTGCGCACCACGAGCTACATGTCAAAACACGTAGAGATACTTTGATTAGCTTTGGGATGCTTCGAGGACACGATAAACTTAATCGAGCTATTGAAAACAAGTGGATGCTATTCTTTGAGAAGCATGCGTGTGTAAGTGAAAACCCCGTTATGTGTTGGGTTTTCAGGTTTTCCCATATGTTGGTGGATGAAATATACTTGTATTCAAATCTAGGGTTTTAATGTAAAGTGGTTGGCTTGGCCACCATTATAAAAAGAGAGGTAGAGGTGGCTTGGATATTAAGCCTTATTAAGTCAAGTAGAGAATAATTAGGGGTTTTGAAGAGAACTTTTGAGAGATAGAGTGTGACTCTTGTGTGTGAGCCTTTTGTCATCCTTAGACTTATATGTGACTAAGGAGTAGCTGCAAACATTCATCTCTAAGTATCAATATATATCCAAAATTCATCCAAATCTTTCTCCTCTTTGCTCAATTGTTAAAATATTGATCTTGCTCTTAGTTTTTTGTGTTTCTTATTCTCACCCTTGATCTTGCTTTGTGCCAAGGACGTGCAAGTGATGAAGATATTTCTTGCAGACCAGATCCCATTCATAGGCACCTTGGTTTGCAAGTTCTTAGATTTGCATGATTTTGGCTGAAGAAGGGGGTGATTTTAGTGATTTTGACATTGAGGGATTTTGGATTAGTTCTTGCCATGGTTTAAGGATGTTAGGATGTGTGGGAAACCATTCTTAGCCACCTTAGCTTGATTCTTCCCATGAGCTCTTCTCAATAATTGTTTCTTAGTTTTGCTCAATTTTGGTGCCTCTTGTGCTCAAGTGAGAAAAGGGCATAATTTTGGCAAGAACTTGGAGAAAATCTTATTGGAATAGCTTCTTGAGGTCTTGATCTTAGTGTGTATCAAATTTTATTTTGTTTGGAGCTCTTGTTTGAAAGTTGGATCGTTTTGTGGCTTGAAACCGGTTTTGGTGCAGTAGCATTTTAAGAGCCAAAAGATTCAAACTTTCTTATGTTCTTACAAGATATCTTTTTGTTCTAGGTTCCTAAGATTGTAGTATTGCTTTGTTCTAAGTTTCAAGTCATCTAGAGCTTTCATGTGAAAGTTATGCCTTTTTAGTTTCACTTGGGCTGATTTTTTAAGTCTATCCCGAGGGAGAGATCAGACCGCCAACTAAAGAGAGGTTAGTCTACCCACCTGAAGCATGTATGTTCCTAAAAATTATTTTGGTATTTAATGACCACTATGTTTATGGGACTAACATGTTTGTTAAGATGATTGAAAGGTTTACTTTCAGATTTGGAAAATATCACAGAGAAGAATGCAAAGATGGTTATTGGTTGACATGGCTGAAAGCAAAGGTATAAAATAAGCTAAGGACCCCTTTCTAGATTTTACCAGTATCGGTATTTGCTGAATTATGACGGAATTGTTATGTGATGATGTACTATTAAGAGGGATTCTTAGCTAGTAGCTGGACAATGCTTTTGACAGAGAAGCATGATGTACTATTAAGAGGAGGTTCTTGGAATTGTATTTTAGTCCTCCCTGCTCTAAACTCTCTGAAACTAGTATGCCCGCCACTGTAGTAGTGATAGTATCGCTACATCGGTACTACCAAACTTTTCACGCTGGTAGCCTTTTTCAGGGAGATCCAGTTTTCTGATTTTTCAGGCGCGGTACTACCACCATGTTTGCAATGGTATTACCGCTCGTCCGATACTCCCAAAACTTGATTGGTGGTAGCCTTATAGCAGAAAGCTTCTTTTAGCACATGCCTGATTTCCTTGAGCGGTACTACTGCAGAGGTATGATCGTGCATCTTAGCCAGCATGACTGCACCTATGGTATGACCACATGTTTGTTGCCAATTGCATTTTTCCAGAGAACCACCTTTTTGGCTTTTTCTCCTCTTGGCAGCATGATACTACTGTGGTGTGAAATGCGATACTAACATTTTAGTCGTTATCATAGCTGTTATGGTCAGGCTGTGTGTGGGCGGTACTACCGGGAGCTCTAATAATGACTAGTTTTAGTGCATTAAATGCCCAATAAATAACTAATAATCTTGGATCTGGTTGTTGAGAGCATTCAAGTATATAGGCTCCATTGATTGAGCTTTGTGGCACTTGAGGACCTTCAAGCAATTGTCATCAACTTGTTACTCTTAGAGATTGCTGACTCCTAAACGATTTGGAGGTGTGAAAACCGGTGATCTCTTCAAGAAGATTGTAAAGAGGTTTGGTATTAGTGTGAATGTTGGAGCTCACCTCCCCATAGTGGAAAAGAGCTATCTCTAGTGGATTAAGAAAATGCTCATTTTCTCACGGAGCTAACTTGATTCTTTTAAGCTCCCTCAATGTGGATTAGGGAAGATCGACAAGTCTTTGAGACTATGAAAAACTCTCTTTGTTCATCTTCTGATTTACTTTCTTGCTCTTTACTTTGTACATTTATATTTCTAGTGATTATTTGCTTATTTGTCTACTTACAATTATAACTTGCTTAGACGTAGGTTGTTGGTGCACATAGTGAGACTAGACTCTTTAGGCCTTAATTGTGAAAAATCATTTGGACCTAAAGTCAAGCCTCCAACCAAAAAACTTGGAGCCAAGCCTCCAACGCCTCTCCAACTACCTATTAAGTATTTAAGCACTTTTTTTGTACCCAAACTCGGCTGAGTCCATAAATATTAGTCACAAATGATTTGGGCACCCAAATGGCTATAGCAATGGTTTTAGATAAACTAATACATATAACAATCACCCTACTATCTCTAGCCTAAGCAAATAATGATCATCATAGAGGATAGGCTTAGGAGTATTACCTATTGGACAATTTTTACCATGTGTATATTGTCCCTACAATTGTAGCAAGTTGAGCTTTTGCTCCCATGCCTTATCTTTTTGCCTTGCTCCTTGCTAGTTTGCCTCTTTCTGGATGATTTTGACTTGTCATCCACTTGGTTATGGCACACCGAAGCAAAGTGTCCATTCTCATTACATCCAAAATATTTGATGTTCTTCATTTGTCTTGCATTGTGCCTTGTTTTGCTATTCTCATTCTTCTTCTTGGGGGATGAAGATATGTGCATTTGAAATCATGTTGAGGAGGAAAGGCATTGTCAAAGTGGTTCTTCAATCATATAAAGACTTGGCATACAAGCTCCAAAAAAATGAGATAAATCATAAAGCTAGTACAAAAAACACGTACAAGTTTTGTTATGGGAGGCTCACAAAAATCGCAACCATTTTGATGTTACGAAAATTACGAAGTTTTATAAAACTAAAAGTTTTAGGTTTTCAGATTTTTGACATTCTGTTTGAGCTTCCAAAGAAGGATGAAGAACTTGTCAATCAAAGTCCAAAAAATCTGATAAATTTTGGAATCAAAGATCAACTATAGAGCATAAAATATCATAATTATTTATTCCTCAAATTATGATCCCATTTGAAGATACAAAAATCACAAATTAACTCAAAACATGCAAACTCTAAATTTTGAGCATGTTGAACAAGGTGAGAAAAAGTCATAACTTTTCAAATCAAGTTGAGATGCATTTTTTTTCAGAAACAAACTTTGGACGCATAATAAACTTTTCCAAAAATATTTTTTGAAAAATGAGTCTCTATTTAATAGTTATGCCAAAATTTGCTTTGTAGGTACGATGTTTGCTCAAGGAGAAGAAAAGTCAATCCTTTTCAAAACCAATCTCAACGTGGACTAATGGAGACCTGCAGGTCTCCAAACACAGTGATAAAAAGATCATGTGCCATCTTATGCTTCACTATCTTGTGCTTTACATTGTTGCAATTTATATTCTTAGAATTAAATTGATTACTTATCACCTTAGGATTACAAACCTTGATATAGACTTAGGTTGTTGGTGTAAATAGTTGAGGCTAGACATTTTAGATCATAATTTTACAAAACTGATTTAATTTACACTTCTGCATATGAAACTCGGTTTTGGCCTAAGAGAATTTTAAAACCGCCTATTCACCCCCTGTATTCGGCCTCATCAACCTTACAACTAGTCATACTGCTCTTTAGTTGGAGGTCAGACCGCCTGTGCACATAAAGGCTTGTTTTGCTTGGAATTTTTGGAGCTTTCTTTGTGAGCGGTTAGCTGTTCTTTGTAACTCCTTACAGCTATTAGAGTACAAGAACTGTGATCTTCTTAAGGAAAAAGATTTTGAAAAATGGTTCATTTATAAATTATAATGCATCAATTCAACCACCTCTAATCACCTTCTCGGTCTTACAAGTTGTTTGATCGCAACTTAATAGACCTGATAAAGCATTTTAAAGGCCTATTTATAATTCATCAATTCAACCCCTCTAATCACCTTCTCGGTCCTACAAGTTGTTTGATCGCAACTTAATAAACCTGATAAAGCCTTTTAAAGTGTGATCTTAGGAAACATCCGTATCTCGAAAGCATGCCACGAGTTCCTCCCATGAGGGTTTATTTATGTTCCCTCGCTGGAATCTCGCAGCGTTTATAATGATTATTTCCTCAGATGACATTATACACGGAGAGCTGCAATATTTTAGATAGAAATTATGAAACAAGACAGAAACACAGCCTGCTTTGCTTTGCTTTCCTTTGAATTATATATGTGTCCTTCAATCTTTACATCCTTTCCCCAACAAACCCCAATTTTCTCAGCCCTTTGCTGGTTGACACGGCCAGCATTTCCCTCGTTCGCATTATTGAACTGTACTAATTGCAATATACTAGTCGTACTAAGTAAGCACAGATCCAAATCTTTTGGATCTATGAATAACGATTCCATTCATTTTAATACTACTACTTTATTAATTTGCACGAGGTCATATTGGTACGGATGGAGGTGCATGTGCCTGGAATTTTACCTTAATCATCGCTCGTCCAATCAAAGAAACGAGCACACATTTTGCGCGAAGCCATTCTAGGTGATCATTTGGTTTAAAAATTGAGGCTCATGCCTTTTTTTTGCTATAATCACTGAAAATACGTTATAATTGTTGGTAGATTATTCAGCGTAATTAAATTTTAAAAAATAAAAATAAACAAAAAGTTATAATTCAACGGATAATATAAAAAATAAGAAAAAAACTCAAAAACAAAAAAAACTAAATTAAAAAGTTAAAAGCTAGAAGCAGAAACTCAAATGAGCGAGGTCATGCATGTCAAGGATAAAATAGTGAAACCAACAGTGTGATCGTACGTACTGTAGTCCCTATTGGCCATGAACAGAGAAGAAGCGCGTACGTACGCATCATGCATGCGATGCCCTCCAGTTAAGTTTGCCTTTCTCGTTCTCTATTTGCATGTCATTCACATTTCTTTTCTGAGGAGAAAAGAAATGTGCCACTTTAATCGATGTTTCCACATTGACTTTGGGAGATCACTATGTGTGGCCACAATATATAGATACGAATGGCGCCTCGCATCGCATTCAATTCATCTCCCCAAGTGCGCACAACTCAACTCACTTCTAAGTCGTACTAGCAACAAGTTGCAGCAAGAAACGTACTGTACTAGCTCGTGATCACTAGCGAGCCAGCTTGGTCGTCGTCGCTTGCCACATCAAATGGAGCAAGAGCGGGTGCTAACGTCCCAGGTGTCGAACAGCTGCACTTGTAGCAGTCACTCGAGCTCCAGCTCCCTCAAGGCGTCGTCACCGAGCTCCGACGACTCCGGGAGCGGCAGCGTCGTCGGGAAGAAGCGGCCGCGCAGGGACCTGAAGCACCCGACGTACCGCGGCGTGCGCATGCGGGCCTGGGGCAAGTGGGTGTCCGAGATCAGGGAGCCGCGCAAGAAGTCGCGCATCTGGCTCGGCACGTTCGACACCCCCGAGATGGCCGGGCGCGCGCACGACGTCGCCGCGCTCGCCATCAAGGGCCGCGCCGCGCGCCTCAACTTCCCGGAGCTCGCGCACGAGCTGCCCCGCGCGGCATCGGCCGCGCCCAAGGACGTGCAGGCCGCGGCCGCTCTCGCCGCGGCCACGGCCTCGCCAGTCGCGCCCTCCTACGACGCTGCCGTTGCCGAGGAGGACGAGGAACCGGCGGGGCCTGAGCAGGCAACGCGGGATTGCGTTGTCATCGAGAATGCAGCGCTACAGGGTGATGACATTGGACTAGACTACACATTTTTTGACGTGCCGGATGCTCTCCTGGAGTTCGGGCTCACGTTGCCGCCGCCGCCGCCGTCTTATTGTGGTTCGCCGTGGGATGACGTCGCCGACGATCTCTTCTTCGGGGAACCTTTGCTGCTCTGGGAACATTGACCAGGACGCCAACCCAGCGCATGCACGAGATTCTCTCTTTTTTTTGGGGTCAATTTTGGTCAATATGCTCCGGTTACTAACCCTTGTCTCCTCCACTGCGATGCTAACATCATAGCTAAAGATTGAACCAATATGTTGATTCCTTTACAGGTCAATAAAATTCATATCGCTTTACGCGATATCGTATAGTATGCCATTTGCAGCCAAGATTACAAGACTCTATTGCACGATGGTTTTTTTCCTCTGCCATTAAGTTTACGTGTTGCTCTTAGCAGAATCGAAGACAGCTGGGTCTGTATTCTGTAATGTCCTGAAAAGACAAAAACAAATAGAGGGAAATGTTTTTTTGGGCCGAGCCGTGTTCCGTCTAGCCTTGGCCCAATCGGACGCCCTGGCTATAAGAGGGGAGCGACGCAGGGGGAGAGGCCATCCTTGCCCTCAAGGCGCCGCCCATGCCATCGTCGCACCCCCTACCCACTCCATCGTCTAAGTCACTGCCAGACCAAACCCCCAAGCCACCACCTCATGTCGTCGCCCCCAAGTAGTCACCTCAAGCCGACGCCACTAGCCGTGCTTGCGCGTTGCCGCCCCGCACTAGCTGCGCCTCCCGCACCTCCACCTGGTTGCGCCGCCACTCCGTCTACGCCTGCCGCCCTGTCCCCCTTTGCCCAGCGGCTCGTTGCCATCTAGGGCAGCCACGGACAAGGGAGAGAGGGGAGGCGGGGAAAGGAAAAGGGTGAGAGTCCGGTCAACAAGTAGAGAGGGGAAGGAGACCGATTGAGCGAGAGAAGTAGAAGAGGGGGCCTAGCCGATGTCAGATCCGACCAAGAAGAGGAGAAAAAAAAGTAGAGAAGTAAGGAGGGGAAGAGGAGAGGAGGCCAAGCCAAGTGGAGCTGCCGCTGTAAGAGGGGGAAGGGGGAGAAAGGGGGGGATTCTGTCGTCATTCCTCACCTAATTTTCATCATCCAATTTGGGGTAATGACTCCAATCCTTCTTCTATAAGATGAATATTGAGTTTCAGATGGTTTTGGCTTGCGATGTGGGGGAGTACTTAGCTTGTATTTCATCTCAATTTATGTGATTAGTGACTTTAGGGTATCTGGTTTGTGTGGTTTGGATCTATCAAATGTTTGGGGGTATCTAGAGACTGAATCCTGGAAGGTAATGTTCTAGAGAGTTGTATATAACTTTCCAATCTTTCCACCAAGATCAATAGCATTGAGATCTATTGGGTAGATTGCAAGTTATGCCCTTTGGAAATCTGCTGTCTCGCAGTTGTCACAGTCGGGTGATGCCACGGTATTTGGTGGATTAAACCATGTAGACCACTGAATTAGGTCTTGGGAGTAACTATAATTGTGTAGGTAATTTTCTAAGATTTCCATAGGGTGCTTAATCATCCAATTTGGTTGAGGTATGAATTTTGTATGAGATTTCAAATTTAGTTGTTCTATACTCCTGTGCTAGTTGCAGCATTGTGATGTGCTTTAATCTTAGTAGATGGTATAACCATTTTTTGGTGTTAAATGAAATGTTGTAGAGAATTTGGTGTAGATATTCATGATGTCTTCTTTTACTACTATATGTGGTGGATAAAAATGGTTATAAAATTGTGGAGCCGTTGTCTCGGGAGAACAAAGGAGTGATGCTTTGTTGTTTTTGATATATTAATTAGCTTGGTGCTTAAAGGATGCCCAACTGATAAAGATTGACTTTGAATATAGTTTCTAAATATAAGATTTTATTTTATGTTTATGCCTCTAAAGTGTAAATTACCGAGATAGCGAAGCAAATAAGCTTGGGGAAATGGGAGAGCAATGTTTTAAAGTGAATGACCATGTGTTTTACTTTTCCTATGTACTTGGATGAGTATTGAGGTATTGCAATGTGATCATTATCATGTCGTAATGCTTCTCACCATGGTTGGTGTCATCTACACTTCATCCTCATGGTTAAAAAGCAGGTGCATGATAAACTAGTAAATTGGGTTGATGGTTGTAGCATACTTTATTTCTATATTTACTGACATTTCCATGATGATTAAATGATGATGATAATGGTTAAATGATAAAGAAAGAGAATGGTAAATAATGATGAAATTCATGCATTGCATTAAGTGTCTATTTATGGTATAAAAGAGGCCCACTTCGGTGGACATTAAAGATCTACTTTGGCAGGCACCTCCATGGGATGGAGGCATCTCTAAGGAATGAAGAGAATGAGAGAGTAGTATATCGACGGGTGTCCACTCAACTATATCGATTTGAGTAAAGAAAAGACAAGTTAAGACATATGCATGAGCATTGCATTGCATCAATAGAGATAAATAAATGTTCAAAAATGATTAATGTTATATGGTTAATGTGAGTGACATAGGGGGATTACTGTTGGGATATGTGTTTGCCATACTTAGGATCATCTACATGGCTTCAATGATAAGAATAAGTTAATGAAATATGAATTAAGATATAATTATGTGTATGTTAATGTTCACTGTTTTGCTATATATTTGCTGAGTTTTGTACACATGTTTGTTTTATTGTTGTTTTTAGATGACCATTGAGAATGTTATGCATCGGGAATGGGAGTAGCACCTCTGAACCATATCTAATGATAATGATTTAAAGCATCACCCCTACTCACTTGAATATTACCCTAGTAAACTGGCTTGTTGATCTGGAACTTGACCAATAAAGCTCTTGTAAACTGAGGATGAACTTTAAATTGCTTTTATGGTAATATATGTTTTCTTAGTGAATATCTATTTGCAAGTTTAAGGCCCTGTTTGGCACAGCTTCACCAACAGCTTCATGAGCTGTTGTGAGCTGTTTTTTTTGCCAAACACCCTTTTTGCAAACAGCTTCATGCGTGAAGCTCCTTTTTTCTGCTCTCACAGAGGAATGGGGAGAGGTGAAGCTGAAAAAAGTAGCTTTTCACAGCTCTCTCCCTCAGGCCCGCAGTCCTAGGAACCCACTGCCCCTTTGGTTCACCAAAATTACACGCATTTGCCACTAGCCCATCCCGTTCACCTCTCCTGTTCACCAAAATTTCACTGCTCCTAATGATTTGACTACGAAACATAAACAAGGCACTAATATTGCTTCCTAATGATTTTAATTTTTTATTATTTTTTATTTTAATTTTTTAATTCATACTCCTTCAAATATATTATTTTTCAATTCATATGACAATATACAAACATACAACTCCAAATGTTAGAACAAGTCAGGTAGACAGGGGCATCTTGGACAATTGCCCTCTCTCAGCCATGCATGAAGCTGTTGGTGAAGCTGTTTTACCAAACAGTTTTTCAAAACAGATTTAGCTTCATCGGTGAAGCTGCTCGTGAAGCTGAAACAAAAAAAAAAACAACTTCACTAGTGAAGCTGAGCTGTGCCAAACGGGGCCTAATTATACTTTTAGGTGTATGGTTCCAGACGTTCTCGGACACGAGGTCCCAAGCTTCAGTTGTGATGTATTCTTGTTCATAGTACTAGTTGTTTTAATGCATATTGCTAAATGCGGGTTATGCACTGTTTCATAGTAGTTTAACTAGAGGTAGTGTTGCCTAAATCTAGTAGTGATAGGTGTAATTTAAAGTGATATAAAATAATGATAACATTCTAGGTTCAGATATCGGGCCGAGCAACGTCTTGCATTGTCTCCACACACACAACTTACCGATCATCAGTAACAGCACGATACGCACAACTGCGTTGCTCCAACTTGCAGTGGACGCAATCATGCATGCAACGCATGAGGAATATTCTAGAACGAGCTAACCACCGTTCTGTCTCATGTTGTCCTCAGCCGTTTACCCTTTTCCTGGGCAAATGACCCCCGTCCATATGTGAAGCAGCAGGAATCCTAACAACAATATTATACCGCCCAAGATTGTAGCCATCCACAGAGATCAGTCATAACATATAGATTAGACGCTAAGCTGTAGTAGTGAGTGGCAAAAGGTTTAGCATATGGTTGGTGACTGGTGAGCCTGTGCATGTGGAGCGCCTCTACCTCAGCAAAAGCACATTCAACACAAATCTACACGCCGGCGCACTCCGCGGTTAGGTATATATGGCCGATCGGGCCGTGCGTGCATGCCGTTTCGCGAAGAGGTTAGTTGAGTCGAGTCATGAAATTATTATGGCCTCGCTTTTTGTTAGTTTCTTATGAAGTTTCGTCGATATTTGGTAGTGATTATTTGGGCTTTTTTTGTGGTTTATGACTGAAAAGCACTGTAGCTGACTGAAAAAACACTGTAACTGACAGAGACTTATTTAGCATAATTAAATTTAAAAATTAAAAAATATAAAAAATATGTTAGTCCATTACGTATAATATAAACAAATACGGGAAAAAAAGAACCGGCAAAAAAGCTCAACAAAAAAACCAAAAGTTCAGAAAAAAAAACGAAATTTATGAATAGTGAAAAATAAACCGGAAGCTAAAAACTGAAGCCAAAACGATCACAGCCTAAAGAATCGATCGGCACGCAAGGTAGGGACCAAATTAAAAACGGCGTGTTGCGCGATAGTTCGGGAGCATGTGGAGGTTTCCAACCGGTTTTCTAATGCATGCTCGAGAGCTAGAGCTGCTGTTGTTCACTGTTTTGTTGCCGTCCGGGGAGTGTCGTTTCGTACAGACCTGCAGCACGCCATGGCAATGGCAGCTTCTGGGCTCGTGTGGGTATATTATTGACATACCATGATTGATGCACACCTTAATTAATTTGGTCAATTATTGGCCAATTCAGCTTCACTGGGATAATAAGCAACGGGTTTGCTATTTGTAAGCTGTGTTTTTGTTAACTCTCTAAGTCGATTTTATTGACCTCCGTATTAGCTTTGAGATGCGTGCGTTTGATTCCAAGTTGATCCAATGGTCTCAGAAGGTGACATGCTTAAGAAAACATAAGTCACATTAGAAAATAGACACACCCAATAAACAAACACATGGGTAACTGATCAACGTATTCCGGACCAGTGAAAATAAGCTGTTTAATTTGAGCTTAGGGGAGTACTGGCTCTCCGCATGAACACATTCAGAATCCTAACTATTTATGTGTGAATTTGGCATTGGAGACTTGCAGAACAATGTCTCAGCGTTACTGGAAAGCGTGGGTTTGTGATAAGTTGGGGACCTGGAGGGAAGTGTAGTACTCCGCAATTTACAAAGGAGAGTGTGGGGACAGTGGAGCTTGACAGTAAAGGGGAAGCAGCTTCAATTATGGATCCCTGTTTATTGGTGTACTCCAACATTATTGTTAAGCAAGGTAAATTCAGAACAATGTCATAAAAGCAACCAGGGAATCCTTCTGCTGATCAAGTAAACGAGCTGGAAGAATTAGTGATAGGTCCTACAACTGTTTACAATACTGAGCAATGTCCAAATGAATCTTGCCAACTTATTGCACAAATAATTTGGCCCAAACTCACTTGTTCCGGCGTCAACTACCTACGCTGCATACAGGCTGAGCCTAGTCACTACAACAGTAATAGCAACACATATACTATAGCCCAATAGAAGTGTTGCAGGGACTGAAGCAACACATTCTCTAGGTAATGAATAGAATCAAAAGCACCTCATCAAGCTTCAGTTTTTCTTTTAAAATAGAGTAATTGCAGGATACATGTAAATTAGTGCTAAATTAAAACAAAAGAATAGATCGTACCAGACAAACTTTACTTTGACAACAACAATTGGATTGCAAAGCAGGATGATTGCAATTGCATCACTTCCAGACAACAACTGATTTAGCACTAACTCACCTTGCGAAGATGAGAAGGGATTTTTTTTTTTGGCTGCAATCAAACCTCCGCAGCCACTGGGTCTGGCCGATGAGATGCTGCCACCACTGCCTCGATGCCACCTGCATGGAACTGACATGTAGGTAGTAGAATTTGTACAGACAAATGGTTTTGATTAGAAACTCAAACTAGAAATATGTATGTAAACACTCAAAAAGGGTTTAGTGCTTCTTAGTGACTCTGTGTAATTAGCATATCCAGTGGACAGGTGGCCCCGCTCATTTCGACTTGGACTTCTGACTTATTTTTCACTATTCAATAATTTCGTCTTTTCTGGTTTTTTTGGCTTTTTTTAGCTTTTTGTCGGTTCTATTTTTCCATATTCGTTTGTATTATCCGTGACAGGCTAACCTGTTTTTTCTATTTTTAATTTTTTAAATTTAATTACACCAAATAAGCCATCGTCAGTTACAATGTTTTTTCAGCCTGCTACAGTGATTTTCAGCCAAAAAGCCACTCAAAATAAGCCCTTTTGAACAGGGAAGCCTTTTCTATAATCTTTAGAAGCTTTTCAATCAGCCGCTGAGCTCTTTTTTGTGATCTGAATCTCAATCGACCTGAAGAGGAAAAGGTTCTGTTTGAATAATTCTGTGTTAGCTACTTAGCTCTTCTTGAGTAATTTAATATTCAAACGAGTTACTCAAAGGAAAAGGTTCTGTGTGATTGATTGGAAAAATAGGGAATTACAATGCAAAAAAGAAAACCCCAGAAATTTGCAATAGCAAAAACAATTTGTTGCGACCAAGATCCATTACCTTGTAGCACCTCGATTCGTTGCCCCATATACGGAAGTTCCAATGTCCTTAAATCAAATAACGTCTAGGGCTCTAGGCCGCACAAAAAAAATCGCAAAAACAGTATTCCTATCTACGAAGCGTAACATCAAACAGGTAGAGGGCATGAAAACTCACAGTCGGAACACACAACTGTTTGGCGATTTGCACAAACTTCTCTACATCTAACAAGACATTGAAATCAGGGAGATCGTAGGATGAATTCCCATGGGCGATGGAAAATCTGTTGCTACCAGACTATGAATTCCCATCGCCGCCGGTTCGCGGTCGCCCTCTTCCTTCCTACGCAATCACTGCTTGCCTTGCCGCAGCCACCTGGAGGTCCTGGACCCACCGTAGAGCCGGATCGAGCTTGCCATCACGGGACTGAGGGCGCCGTTGGCAGACCGAGTTCGGAGTCGCTGGATCAGGGACGCCATCGGCGGAACCTTCGCCAAGGCCAGATCGAGCCCGCTGCGTGCCAGATTGAGGTTGCCGTGATGACGAAGTGAACGGCGGCGAAGGGGAAGAGAGTAGCGCCGGCAATGGGAGTTAGTGGTGCCGGCGGTGGGTGCTAGCGGCGATGACGAGCGCTGCCAGAATGGATGGAAATAGCGGCGGCGGCGGCTTCGTCTGGTAACGAGGGGAGGGAGAGAGGCGTAGGAGACTAGGAGTTGAGTAAGGAAGGAGAAAGCTGCTGTTGTGTTTACTGGCCGATGGATCGGCTGTGCAAAATATTCCTACGGAAATTACTCGTCCCAAAAGAATATCATTTTAGACAACAATGCAGTTTTCGATACATACTTTCCGCTAATTTATATTAAATAGATTAATAAAACTTAAATAAGCTTATACTATTTTGAAAGTTCGTTTCAAGGTAAATTTATACCATTACTGCAAAAAAAAAGTTATCACAGACAGTTCAAAAACGTCATCACAAACGGATGAGCCGTCTGAATTTATTGATCAGTAATGACATGAGGTCATCACAAACAGCTTTTGAACCATCTATGATACAGTCTATTACATACGGTTATTAACTTGTAACCGCCTGTGATAATATACTATCACAGACGATTTTTAATAGAAATTATCTATGATCAATGATGTATCACAGACGGTTTTAACTAAAAACCGTCTGTAATAGTTAACTATATGAATCTCAATTTGTTAAACGTTATTATTCCATGACTCCTATTTCAAAATATATCCTTTAAGGGAAAAATGAAAATAAAAGTAACTCCTCGAGCAATATGAAAAGCGGTTTTAGCAATTTTTTCATATTAATTCCAATTATAATCAAGTACAATAAAGCATAAATACAGCAATATGAACATAACATGAATATATATGTATTATCTCTCGAAATAAATAAACTATTTAGGTCATTAACATACGACAATATGCTGAATAGTACATAAAAGTAGCCATTGAAAATCTGCATAATGCACACAATAAGAAGTGTGTTTTTGCTCTCAGGTGAAGAGTTACATAAGTTCTAAACTTGGCCTTCTTCCACTCTTGTTGATATATCAATGATGACAATGATAATTCCTTAAAAATTCTGCTAGATTATCCAATTGAATATTACCTTAATGTACTATCAATGTCAAGAGCATTTAGAATCAACAGATTTCGGTAGAAATCAGAAATAAGTAATAGATATGAGTTACTGTAGAACCAACATATATTCGGCAAACCCAAAGGACAACAATAAGCAATACTGAGCAGGACACTAAGGACTAGCTATTGACAACACTTCACAAAAGTATACAACTAGCAAATGTGAATTCAAAATAGCAGAATAATCTTAGATTGTCACTGAGATTTCAATCTTGACAAAATTACTCACTGAGCAATCAAAAACCCACAATCTATCACGCAATAGTTCTCCTAGTGCTAACCGACAATTAGATCTCAGAGATAATGAACAGAAAACTAGCATAGCTAACTAATACATAATCAAATCTGAGAAATCAAGAATATAAAGTAAATCTCATTGCGCAGCTCGGGGAGGCGGTGTGCTTAGGGGAGGCGGCATGCTCGGGGGAGGAGGAGAGTGCTGGGCGCGAGGGAGAAGGGCAGCCGGAGTCGGGGGAGGAGGAGAGCGCTGGGCGCGAGGGAGGAGGGCAGCCGAAGTCGGGGGAGGCAGCGTTGAGCTCCGGGGAGGAGGCGTGCTCGGGGGAGGAGGAGGCACCAGGCGCGGGGGAGGAGGGCCACCGGAGTCATGGAAGGAATCGACAGGCTTGGGGAAGGCGACGGCGTTAAGTGTAGGTTGGGGTGTAACATTAGTACAGTGAAGAAAACCCTATAGTACAATATATAGGTGAATAATCACAAATGGTTCTAATTCAGAACCGTCTGTGATAGTTATCATCATAGACGGTTCTAAATAAAAATCACCTGTAATAATAAAATATCACAGATGGTTTTAATTAGAACCATTTATGATTATAAATATCACAGACGATTTTACTTTAAAACCATCTGTGATAGTCCCTACTCACATCTACATATATATCACATATTTTCAAATACGTAAATGCAAATTCGTATATTACATATATATCACACAATCTCATGTACATAAATGCAAATTCACACACACGTGTGTGTAACTTGTCAACGCAAGTATCTCTTACTCTTTCAATCTCTCTTACAATTAATCAAAAACCAAAAGCCATAACACTTCTAAATAGAACGTAAGCTTGCTACACATATTTTCTGCAACATATATTATGCGTTGCAATATATACTTCCATGCAACACATGATTGATGTGTCGCAAGGAACATGTTGCTATTATTTAGTCCAATGCAGTGAGTATAGAAACAATAGGAAAACGTAAATCTTCTGTAGTTTATGACAGGCAGTACATCACTGTACCTAATACAATACAGTGGAGTGTAGAACATCTAGTGATATATATCGAACTTTAGAGGCATGTATTTTATTCGAAAGAATATGGGGCTGTTTGGTTACTTCTCTAGGTCGCACGCGCCTGGCCGGGATAGCGCCAGGGGTGTGCCGGGTATGCACTTGGTTGCTGCCCTTGCCACTCGACCAGGCGGAACGCTAGGCCTAGGCCACCGGAATCCGACGCCTAAGGGCCAGGCAAATCATCCAACGTCCATGTCAACGATCCAACGTTCTACTTTTTATCCACTAGTCTCGGGCACAGTCTTTCAATAAAACGCTATATCTTCAGACTTGTCTGGCTAGACAAAAATCATCAGAATACCAGGCTATCTTCAGACATCATTTTTTGTTAGGTATGGAGCTGAGGGTACCAACCAAACCCTATATATACATCTCGGCAGTATCTCTTCAAAAGATTGCACACTTTTGAGCCCATTACCAGAGACCTATCAAGTGGGTGTTTACAACGATACCGCAAGCCAAGTGCGACGGCGCAACAGCGCAAGGTAGGAAAAGGCCACGAAATAAGACAATTCGATTTGCTTCCCAGCTTCGACGTACATTTTAATCCATCATTCTCTTGCCCTCCCCTGTTCCACGTCCTGCTCGCGAACGCGACCCGTACTAACGATCCTTAAAACCATTTCTCTCCTATAGAGCGTCATAACTCATTCGTTCTGTCCCATTAATAAGTTTTCCAGGTACGTATAATTTCCTTACACCTTTGCACACATGATTCTTGCAAGCAGCATCGCTTAATTAACTCGCAAACCATTTACACGTGTACGTGAGGTAGGAGATGGCGTGGTTTTCCTTTGAATCTTTGTTCATTTGGTACATTGGTACCAATTCATTTCTGATTGGTCGCTGGGCGAGTCAAGCAATGTCACCTGCAAGAATCCAAGGAGCAAATGTACAGGCAAAACTTATTGAGCACAGCACGATCGAATGGCGCTTCAGAGGGGAGGTACTGTCAGGTACAGAATAACCAAGGATCATTGAGCACGGGTCGCTGATGACAGCGCGCACAGAGGACGGCGAGGGAATGTTGCAGAGGACACACCACTGAAGCACGACGTAGTACTAGAGGACACACGTCACTGGAGCACAACGTAGCAGTAGGGACAGCTAGTACCCCATCCATTGCTGCGGTTAATTAGCCGCACGAAACGGCCGGGAGCAATGGTCGATGGTAAGTACGTATTGTCTTATCCGGCCGATGGAAGACGAAGAACGCAGAGGCAGGCGACATCGAGATGGAACCGTACGTTGCTGTTAATGGTAACGTTATTACCGGTGGGTTCTTGTCACTTGTTGTACTAGTCGTAGTGGTAGTCCCTAATTGTTTGCAAACTAGCCAATCATGGTACGGCCGGCCACAACGTAGCGTTATGATTAACGATTCTAGCCAGGACGTGGTGGTTGTTGTAAGCGACAACGATCGATCAGCGTATGAGGCTGTTGTTTTTATCTTTGGTTAATGGTTTTAAATTATAGTCTATAGCTTTTAGGCTATTTATAAAAGAGAGTAACAGAAATTTATATGTGATTTTGATCGATATAAATAAAGTAGTTACAGTGTGTACTACAATTGACTTGTAGATTTCATTTTAAAAATACTCTATTTAAAAATTAGTTACTATAAAAAATTTAAAAGTAATTTTTAGAAGCTGAAAAAGTCATGTCTCTACGGAGTGCCAGTCGGTAGTCCAATGGTTGCGGGGACGCTTGCATGCTTTCGTTGAGCTAGTTTTGTGGAATCATCATTTAGTACTGCGACTCCGCGAGGCTTGCTGATCTTCTCAGTTTGGTGCTGCTCGTCTCGTCAGATTATATTCTGCCTCTTTGATCTGTGCATGCTTGGTTACAGTTGCAAGTGCAAACGGAAGGGGTGTTCAATTTGACGATAGCATATGTATTTTTTTTACTATAATTTACTTATTTTATACTATATCTAATAGTAACTTATTTGGTGTAACCAAATTTAAAAAAAACAAGTTAGCCCATCATAGACAATACGAAGAATACGGAAAAAAAGAAAAGATAAAAAAAGCCTAAAAACCAAAAAAAAGATGAAATTAATGAATAGTAAATTAAAAGTCAGAAGTTGAAACTGAAACGAGCCTGGCCAAAATCTTCTGTGCAAGTTATTCATGGTGGTTAGGGGGTAGAGTCAACCGAGTCACTGGAAGTGCGTTTTTCTCTTTGCTTTTTTTAGAAGAGGAAGTGTGCTCTCTTATGCTATTGTGTCGTGCATGCATGCATGGGTTACGCCCAGTTTCGGCCCACACATTACACTTAGACGGCACGTCACGGCCCAGTAGCCACTCTGACCCGATGAAGAGCCCTCCTCTTTGACTCTTTCACTCATGGTTTGTGTTGCGAAACCTGGGTATGTGCCTGGCCCATGGTGGATATCTCTCCACCTAGTCTATAAATAGCGGGTCCCAATGATCAGAACTTGTACTTGTGGAAGAGAAAGCAATAAAGAAAAGGAGTTCCCCTATCTCTTTGTGTGTTCAATTCTTGTTTTTTTTTTGTTTTATTTGTGTTTGATCCATCTATCTCGCATAGGAGAAATTGCTCAGACTGGACTCGCCAGCGATGATTCCTCAACATGTTATCAGCATGAATTGCTCCGGTGGATCGAAAGGTATTCGTCAAAGCACGACACTTGTAGATTGAATTGCTATCTAGATTGTGCTTATTCCATACGGTTTTGCATTCTAGATTAATTTTGTTTTCACAGTGCAAATTCTATCTAATCTCCGCGGGCTAACTTGGAGTCACCGGCACAATGCCGATCGGATGTTGGAAAAAGAGGGATTGTTGATTGAATCGTGGAAAAGAAAAAAAATCCTCTCGTGGAGAACCCCGCACGGCGCTTCCCGCACCCAATTGCACCGCATGCGCACCAAGGCCGTACCGCCTGCACGGGGGCTCATCGCCGTGCGTCGCCGCCCGCATGCGCTGCTGAGCCACCACGCCTCGCACATTCCCTAACCACCATGAATAACCTGCACAGTCGTCAGCACCGGTGAAGAACATGGCAAAGTAGCTGCCACAAAGCTAAAACCGAGATCCAACCAAGAGGAGTAAGAGATCGAGGTGGAAGAGGACTCACTGATTTTGGTGCCAAAAAGAGAAGTGGGAGGTCACCTTATATAGGAAAGCGAGGAGGCAGCCGACGGGCTACAGCCAATGGCCAACGCTGAGGCACTTGGGCTAGTGACGCCTCCGGCGCACCGCCATCTCTGCAAGACCCAGCCGCCACAAGAAGTGGTCAAGCTAAGCTCCCCTCTAGGCGCACGCGAGAGAGAGGGCTGAGCCTTATCTCCTCCTCTGTCCCACCGACAGGTGGGACCACCTCTTTCTCTCTCTTTTTTTTCTTTTTTTAACTTGGGAAATTACCCAAATGCCCTTAAGAGTCCAGCAGAGTCAACATCAAATTGTCTGTGAACATATTTCATCAGCAAATGTTAATCGCAAAATACAAACTTGATAATCGTGTCAATTTGTTGACAAGTCATTTGCATATACTTTTGTGAATTAGGTGGGTGGAGTCAACAATGAACTGTCTCTGAACTTATTTCATCAATAGATGTTAATCATAAAATACAAACTTGACACCATGCCAATTTGTCGACAAGTCATTTGCATGTACTTTTGTGAATGGGAAAGTTATAATATACCACTCTAAAGAATGGCATAACTTGGGATACCACTTCGAAGATTTTTCCTCTATGTATACCACTTCAAACACATTTAGATTCGCACAATGCCATTTTCACTATTTTCTTGCATTTTCTGCTTTCTGACCTATGGGAAAAGTCGTTTTTGCCCCTCTGGTTTGAGTTAGAACGAAGCGTGAGTCGCTCCCGCCCCTGCTAATGTGCCCACTGCTGCCCTCCATTACTAAATGTTGTAAGGTGTTGTTGGCTAGTGTGTAATGGCTTATTAGTTCCATGACTTGAATGGAATTCATTATATGAAATTTTGTGTGAGATGACTTGAGGGAAAAATTGTTCAGTTTTCTAGCATAACGATGTAAGATAAGGTATTAGCAAATAAACACAACAGTCCACATAACGACTTAAACAAAGCATGCAAAGTTAGCATTCACTGCACTTTAAGTGCATATCCCTTAAATCAAATGGTCATACAAAAATGAACCAGTACGGAGTATCTTTCACAAGTTTGGAGGGGTCTAGTTTGAACTCAGACCTGTAGGGGAAAAATTAACATTTTGTCACCGTTCAAAAGGTAGGAAAAGCAGAAAAAGGCAAGAAAATAATGGAAATAGCATTGTGCAAATCTAAATATGTTTTGAGTGCACTACTACAGAAAACCGTATTACAGACGGTTCAGAAACGTCATCACAGACAGTTTTCTGAACCGTCTGAATTTATGGGTCAGTGGTGTAAATATCATAGATGGTTTTCAAACCGTCTGTGGTGTAAATATCACAGATGGTTTTTACTTACAAACCATCTGTGCTATTCTCTTCTACCCCTAAATCTATTTCTGTTTATTGGCTAGCCTCAAGAAATGCTAGCCATGCCCTCTGAAACAAGCAGATCAACATATACATGTATACATCCAATTCACATCTCAATTTATTTCACAAACATAAAACATCCATTTCGTAAATCAATTAATTGAAATGAAAACAAGCAAATATAGTATGAAACACAGTACACATTTTATTTTTATTAAGATTAGAGCCTACCATTACAATATCCCAAAACAACAAACAGATTGCCCATCTAGCTAACACAACAAGAACAGAGAAAAGCAAATATCCTCTATGCCTGGCCTTCTCGCCCCTGATGCAGCGCACGAGCTGGATGTCTTTGACGCCTACCATCATCGGCGTTGATTGAGTGCTGCCTTGTGCATCGTCTGCTTCGTGGGGCTATTATGGTATGGGTCAAGGAGGAGGAGGAGTACAACAAAGAGTAGGAGAACAGCAAGGAGGAGGAGAACAGCAAAGAGGAGGAGACCAACAAGGAGGAGAACAGCAAAGAGGAGGAGAACAACAAGGAGGAGAACAGATAGGAGGCTAGATTCTGATGATTATTTATAGGGGAGTGTGTGCAAAATTTTTTGGCGCGGGGACGGAAAGACGGAGCTACGATCCGTGGGGTGAGGATTGGTGGATTTCTATTGGCTAGGATTGGGTTGATGAGGATCGACGGGCCCAGCGGTCAGATTATCACAGACGGTTGGTAGCTAGAACCATCTGTGATGAATGAATATCACAGATGGTTCTATATGCCAACCGTCTGTGAATTAGAGCACAAAATTTTATATACCGATGCAATATAAACAAACTAGTTTGAAAAGATAAAATAACAAGTTTTATATGGCTTATATATACTCATTTGAAATGTTTTGATGAGATCTACAACTTTTCAGTTGAAGCAAAATCCAAATTCCGAAAGGAAGACCAAGAAAAAGGGCAAAAACAGAAACCAAAAACTTGCGACGCAGGTTTAAGTCTAAAGATGACCGATTTTAGGGTCTTGGAGGGCGCTAGCACAAGCTGATCATTTTATTTTGGATCGGGCTCGTCGTTAGCTTTCCAACGAGTACAAGAACGTTGAAAACGGACACCGTATGCAAAAGTTGTGCCCGTTTTACTGAAGGTGTCTCAAAACTAAATCCTACTCGGACTCAGGCAGGAAATTATGAAATTTTGGGGAATTGCACGGCGGGAAACATATCACAAACGGTTTTTAATACGAACCATCTGTGATAACTTCATTATCACAGACGGTTTTTTTTATTAAAAACCGTCTGTGATAATTCCAGATTATCACAGACGGTTTTAAATAAAAACCGTCTGTGATACTGGAATATCATAGACGGTTCAATCGGTAAGAACCGTCTGTGATACTTGTTTTTCTCTGACGTCATCAACACAGACGGTGTCCAAATTAAAACCGTCTGTGTTAGTGTCGGTCATAGACGGTTTTGTCAAACCGTCTATAATTTTGGCGTCTAGTATTAGGCTTTCTGTAGTAGTTATGGTACATCATAAAAGAAAATCTTTGAAGTTGTATCCTAAGCTATGTATAGTATGAATTTTCCCTTTGTGAACTACGTGGGGTGGAGTCAACAGCTAACTGCCCGTCAATACATTTCATCAGCAAATGTTACTTGCAAAAACACAGTATGACAGTCATGCCAATTGTAGGCAGTCAGTTATGTGTTCTTTTGTGAATACAGGTCGGTAGAGAATGTGTAAATAAGATAAAGATATACGGAAATAAATCTTCCAAAAAGAATTTAGTTGAGATGACACGGTACAAGTTGTTGCCTTTGTGGAAAAAAAAACGGGTTTGGCGAGTAAAACCATCGTTTTGTGTATAGCTTAAAACTACTTCTAGGATAGTATGACACTTGGATAAAAGCAATATCCAATTAGCAAAGAGGCTAGCGAATTATGGTTCAATTTAGAGGCACTACTTGCTTCCACTTGGAACAACCTTGCTCTTCAATCCAATTTGCCAAGGTAGATTGAGTTCAGCGCATTCTATATCCAAGAATTATGTGATATAATTTATTGTTATAGCACCTCATTGCTATACACAATGCCATAAATCCAATTCACACCGAGCTGGACTGAATTCAATGAATTTTTACATATAAGTGTTGCATACATTAGCAGTTCTAGCACTTCAGCGATAGGATGCCACAAATCCAAACATCCAATTAACACCTAGGCAGATCGGGTTTAGGGGCGGAACTGGGCCTCGGGCTGGGTAGGCTATAGCCCGAGGCCCAGCAATACTACTAATACTATCCCTCTCTAATATATAACCTAAAAATTATTAGCATAGCAGCCCAGTCCGAGGCCTCAATTTATCAGCCTAGCATCCCAAACAACAACTCAGCCCATAGCAGACAAATTAGCCCATAGCAGCCCATACATGAGTCATCCACCAAGCCCATCAGAACTAGAGAAGAAAACCCTAATCCCCAATACCCCAACCCTCAGCCCCCAGCCGCCCAAATCAGATCTGAGCCAGTCCTCTCCTACACGAGCCCCTCACTGCCGGCTGCGCCTTGCCTGCGCCGCTGCGCGTTCCTACATCGCTGGCCGCCGCCCTCGCCCCTCGCTCCCGACGCGGACGCAGGCACGCAGCGACGCCCGGTCCACGCGCCCCCACCGCCAGCCACTGCCCTAGCCTGCGTCGCTGCTCATGGAGTCGTGGTCATGGACCTGCGCGGCTGCACCTCTGCCCCTCGCCTCGTGGACCCGCAGGCCGCAGCCGAGCCCCGAGCATGGAAAACGCCAGGCGAGCGGCGACGCCGACGAGCACAGCAGGGAGCACTGGATCTGAGGAGCGGAGAGTGAGACGAGATGGGAGACTGGAGACGCCGAGACGGGCTGGGGAGTGGGGAACTGAGGAGTGAGGATGAAATGCTGAATGGATAAAGGCACAGAGCGGAATGGCCAAGGGCCCGAGGCGACGCGTTTAATAATTGAGTAAGTGACCGACAGACCGAGCCGGCAATCGATTCAACAATTCAGTGATTCACGGAGGCTCCAGAGTAGGTAAAACAGTAAAAAATTATTTTTATGTTTTGAAATTAGTATAAATGATTAGGTGAAATGATATATATTTAATGTTTTACATTTGCTATTTAGGATTTTATATACTTTTTCATTGTGATTGTGTGGAAAACTTGAACTCTTCAAATATTGAGCATTAAGCAAATTTCATATCAATGATGCATTTGTGATGTGTTTTTGTTATATCATAATATAGTTCTAGATTTGTGATATACTAGATTGCTACTTAGTTTAAATTTAGCCCGAGGCATGCTTAAATCCTGGATCCGCCACTGATCGGGTTCAACGAATTTCTCAAAGAAAATTAATTCCAGCTGTGAGCTTGCGTAAAACGAGTTGTGCTAAAGGGTCATTTGTATTAGTTTTTATTGGTGGGCTTTTAGTTATGTTTTATAGCTTTAACTGAAAATAATTAGTAATGGTTACAATAAATACCTTTTAGAATGAGGGGGTAAGCAGTGGAAAAAATAAAAGAGAGATGCATACAAGTGATGAGAGTAAGAGATGTAGAAAAACAAAGTGTTTATATTAGTTTTTTTAAATAGAAGCAAAAACAGAAACTCAAGTTAAAGATGTAATCATTTCAAAGTTGTGGGAAAAAGAAAAAAGAGCAACAGCATGGCCCAAAAACCGGGTGAGATCCTGCTCACGTCCGATGTTTTCCGGCCCGTGCCACGTCGCCCCTGCGGGCTGCGGCACACCATAAAACCCCCGTCTGCTCCTCCCACCTCCACTCCCCTCCCCACCTACTACTCCACCACCACCGCTGCAGCCATGGACGACACCCACGAGGCCGCCTCCCCGACCTCCCCCACTGCCACCGTCCTCGTCGTCGTCGTCCTCCTCCTCCTCCGTTGCCGCGAAGAAGCGGCAGCGCAAGGGACAGCCGCACCCGACGTACCGCGGCGTGCGCATGCGAGCTGGTGGCAAGTGGTGTCCGAGATCAGGGAGCCCCGAAGAAGTCGCGAATCGGCTCGGCACCTTCGCCACCGCGGAGATGGCCGCGCGCGCGCACGACGTGGCCGCGCTCGCCCATCAAGGGCCGCGCCGCGCACCTCACTTCCCGGACCTCGCGCACCTGCTCCCCCGCCCCGCCAGCGCAGCGCCCAAGGACGTCCAGGAGGCCGCGGCCCTCGCCTACCGCCGTCGACTTCCCCTCCGGCGCCAATGCCAAGAGCCCCGACAGCACTTCGACGCCAGCGCCGCCTCGCCGCAACCGCCTCCGCCGCATGCTGAGCCGGACCCGGACGATGCGCTGTTCGACCTCCCCGACCTGCTCCTGACTGAGATACGAGTCGTCCTCGGGCCTCTCGTGCGGGGCGTCGTGGGCCGTCGACGACGACGTGGCCGGCGGCGGTGTGTTCCGCTGGAGGAGCCACTGCTGGGGGAGTACTGATCATGTTTGCTGCGTGAGTTCCTGGAGCAGTCGCCAGTCAGTCAGTTCATGGATCGCTCATACTTCTTCAGTATCAGATCGATCGGAGACTTGTAAATGCTTTCTCTTTTTTCCATCCTTCTTTTGCTCTGTTTTTTTTCCTTTTCTTCTTCTGTAAGTTTTGCTCTGTTTTTCTCCTTGCTGCGTTTCTGGGAGGCGAGCTTGTATAAAGTTAGTTCCTTTTCTTGCTTGATTTGGGGGACAAGAATATGTATAACGAACAAGCATCTTAACTTCTAGTATCCCTTTTGGCTTGTTTTTGTTTAGCGGTAAAAAGGTGATCTAGCAATATTTGGTCCAAATGGACAGTGATACATACGCCTTCGTTTTGCGCCTTTCCGGAACTATACTAACTAGCCATGAGTCAAGGCCGGCCTTCCAAGCCACGGTAAGATTCGGCCGTGCCATTCGATCGGTCAGCTCAGCTACACCTCCGGGCACCGCAGCACAAAACGCACTAATGATTGGTTACGTTCGTCGTGCGCCGGAACAGCGCTTCAAACTTCTTTTTCCCCCCTCGAAATAGAGGTCTTCAGTCTGCAGAGCGCTTCAAACTTGCGCTGCAGCGGTGACGTGTGCCGCGCAGTGTGGGCGCGAAAGCGACGGCTGCCGCGTAAGGAGGAGGCTTCCCGGGTAAAGAGTCCCACGGGCGAGGCCCGCGCCCGGCTCGGGCTCCGGAT
Organism: Dendrocalamus latiflorus; assembly: GCA_017311315.1. Lineage (NCBI taxonomy): Eukaryota > Viridiplantae > Streptophyta > Magnoliopsida > Poales > Poaceae > Dendrocalamus > Dendrocalamus latiflorus. The sequence continues at coordinate 29,231,110 of CM029637.1, read as the reverse complement.
CTCCGTATCCGGCCGCGTCGCCGCCGTCGCGGCCGACGGATTCCGAGCAAAGCGCGAGGGCAGCGCCGCGCGCACGGGAAGCTCCAGGACCTGCACCGGAATTGAGAAACGGCGGAGTGGTCGCGCTGCGCAGGCCGCGCGCGCACGAAACCCACTGCCAGAACCGGACGAACGCGCGCCCCCCCGTGCCCGTCTCCCGTCGAAGCCATCGTGCAGGGCGGTGGCAGCACGCACGCACGCACGCGCGCGCGCGTAGGCACATGAGCGTACGTGACCAGATGGGAGATGAAATGTCAAATGCGTCGGCGCCAATGTGGCCGCTCGCGAAGCCAGCCAGTTGCCGCCGCGACGGTACGTGAGCAGTGCGCGCTGCCGGTTGTCTTTCGTGCAAGAGACCCTGTGCCTGCGAAAACGATCCTTGTAGGGGGGTAGGCTGCTTAGCGCCGTAGACTCAGTTCCTGCTTAAAAGTGTCCTGGGTTTTAGTTTTTTACTGTGGTTTTTGATAGATTGCGCGAGAGAGATTCAAAAAGTAAAGGATATTCACATTGAAAAATTATTCCGTTCGAAACGGCTCCTACAATAACTAATATAAATGGTTTATAAAAGCTATCTTAAAAACTTACTCTATTTAAAAATCGGTTTCTAAAAAATAAAAACTAGAAGTTGTTTAGAATAAGACCTAAAAAGGTTAGCTTGGTCCACCGGGTTAAATGACTAACGAGAACTTGTTCCGGGGTTAACGTAAATCAGAGAGATCGAAGTACACAGCTGTTATTTGTTAACTTGTCCTACTATTGCACCTTTCTTTAATTTCGGTTTTGTTTTGTTTTGTTTCCCTCAAGGATGAGGCTTGCAGATTGATTGCGTGCCCCCTTTGTTTTGGCTAGTGCCGAGTCGTCGTTGCGCAGAGGAATGAAAATAGGTCCTGTACTTGCACCTACTTTAAGAGTGGTACTACTCGTAGTCGTACTATTAAATTACTGCCCGCCAGCTTCGCGATGGCGTATTTATGAGGTATTCGTAATTAGCGACACTGTAATTGCCGTTTCTTCAATCCCAAAAGGCTTTGCTCGAATCGATGAATGGGTCAGTACGTGTGCACCGTGCACGTAAGGTTGGAGATTTTCGAGGTGATTAGTACTCCAGGTTTTCTGTTTATAAACTCGGGGGTCAGGCAGCGGTCGAATTCTCATTACCACGACACTTCCGAGTCAGGACATAGGAAACAAAGAATGATATAGATATATTCTCTATCATCTATAAATAATATTAAAGATAATTTAAATAACTGGTTATCTTTTTATATGTCTTAGACAAATTTTTATGACACAATACAATTTATTTCTCATGTTACAGTTGACTGTTGCATGAGAGATAACCCTATTATCTATGCTCTTTCTTTTTCCTTCATATGATCTCGTGTCCTACGTGACAAGACTTAACAGCTAACGTTATATCATTGTACATGCTCTTAAGCACAAT
>CM029637.1:29169516-29219516 GCA_017311315.1 Dendrocalamus latiflorus | reverse complement strand
ATGATTATGATTCTTTTATTACGTTCACTGATGATTACTCACGTTATGGCTATATCTATCCTATTAAAGAGAGATCCGAAGCACTTGATAAATTTAAGATATTTAAGGCTGAAGTTGAAAATCAGCACAATCTAAAGATTAAAGTAGTGCGCTCAGATCGTGGGGGAGAGTATTATGGACGACACGCAACTTATGGGCAAATTCCTGGTCCTTTTGCTAGGTTCCTACAAGAAAATGGTATAGTCGCCCAGTACTCAATGCCTGGTGATCCCCAGCAAAATGGAGTAGCGGAAAGAAGAAACCACACACTTATGGACATGGTTCGAAGTATGTTGAGTTACTCCACTTTACTAGTAAAGTTATGGATGGAAGCATTAAAGACCGCTGCACATATACTCAATTGGGTTCCCAGTAAATCAGTGCCTAAAACACCTTATGAATTATGGACTGGGAGAAAACCAAGTTTGAACTATCTCCACGTGTGGGGTTGTGCAGCTGAAGCTAAAGTTTTTAACCCACAAATTGAGAAATTAGATCCCAACACTGTGAGTTGCCATTTTATTGGCTACCCTGATAGGTCTAAAGGATACCGATTCTATTGTCCAGATCGTACCACAAAATTTGTAGAGACAAGGCATGCTGTGTTCTTGGAAAATGATGGCATCAGTGGGGACTTGGAGCCTAGAAAAATTGATCTTGAGGAGAAGCGAATTTATGTTGCTTCACCGCTAATCCGACAGACTGATTTTCCTGTGCCCCAAGTGGTTGTGCCCACAGTTGATCCTGTAGTTGCAACTCCTGTTGCGTCTCCAGTTAATTCTGTGGCTACTCCTTCTGTTGAGGGCTCTGAAAATGCAAGTGTGATACCTAATGATGAGCCTTCACACCCCTCTGTGACACTTGATGAACAACCTGATGAACCTGCTAATGAACCTGTCAGGAGATCAGAACGAGTGAGGAGATCTGCTATCCGTAGTGATTATGAGGTTTACTTGAATGAGGATGATCTTGGGAAGGCAGATGGTCCTAGCTCTTATAAGGAAGCTATGAAGAATAAGGATTCATCTAAATGGCTAGATGCCATGAAAGATGAGATTGAGTCTATGGGCGCTAATGGCGTATGGGACTTAGTGGAAATTCCTAATGGAGCCAAAACAGTAGGCTGCAAATGGGTTTACAAAACAAAATGTGACTCCAAAGGGAACATCGAAATGTTTAAGGCGAGACTTGTAGCAAAAGGGTTGACACAAAGAGAAGGCATTGACTATAATGAAACCTTTTCTCCTGTCTCAACTAAAGATTCATTTAGAATCATAATGGCGCTCACAACACATTTTGATTTAGAGTTGCACCAAATGGATGTTAAGACTGCATTCCTGAATGGAGACTTGTATGCGGACGTTTACATGACACAACCGGAAGGTTTTGTTGTGGAATGCGAGGAGCATTTGGGATGCAAACTAAAGAAATCCATATATGGCCTAAAGCAAGCTTCTAGGCAATGGTACCTTAAGTTCGATGAAGTCATAAGGAAATTTGGATTTAAGGAGAATGATGTTGATTATTGTACTTATGTTAAGTTCAGGGGGAGTAATTACACCTTCTTAATTCTTTATGTGGACGATATATTATTGGCCAGCAGCAGTGTGGACATGCTACGGGAAACTAAAAGTTTTCTCTCATCCAATTTTGACATGAAGGATCTTGGTGAAGCATTTTATGTTCTTGGTATTGAAATTCACCGAGATAGGTCCAAAGGAACATTAGGTTTATCACAAAAGGCATACATTGACAGAGTACTAAAGAGATACAATATGCATAAATGCTCTGCCTCGCCTGCTCCTATTGTTAAGGGCGATAAGTTTGGGAAATTTCAATGCCCAAAGAATGATTATGAATCTGATCAGATGAAGGCTATACCTTACGCTTCTGCTGTCGGAAGTATTATGTATGCTCAAGTATGTACGCGCCCTGATTTAGCTTTTGTTACCGGGATGCTTGGCAGATATCAGTCAAATCCAGGACCGGACCACTGGAAAGCCGTTAAGAAAGTCCTGCGCTATATGAAAGGCACTAAAGGTCACATGCTCACATACAGAAAATGCGATAACCTTGAGGTTGTCGGTTACTCTGATGCTGATTTTGCGGGGTGTAAAGACACTAAGAAGTCCACATCAGGTTATATTTTCACCCTCGCAGGAGCAGCGATTTCGTGGAAAAGTGTAAAGCAAACACTTACTGCATCGTCGACAATGCAGGCTGAATTTGTGGCATGTTATGAGGCTACCGGGCAGGCTGTATGGCTTAAGAACTTTATCCCGGGATTGAGAGTGGTAGACAGCATCTCTAGACCACTCGTTTTGTACTGCGATAATCAACCCGCAGTTTTCTATTCGAGTAACAACAAGTCGAGTGCAGCTGCCAAGCACATTGACATAAAGTATAATGTTGTGAAAGATAGAGTCCAGAATCAAACAATTAAGGTTGAGCATATTGAAACTAAATTTATGCTTGCGGATCCGCTCACAAAAGGCTTACCACCCAATATTTTTCGTGATCATGTTGCCGGCATGGGTTTATTGGAGAGTCTGTGATCCTGGAATAAGAGGACCATATAAAGTAACCAACTCCCATGAAATATTATGTTATTCGATCGATATAGAAGGGAGCACTATAAGTACTGATGTCCAGCGGTACTTAATTGACTGTTGTGAAGCATTACTTTGGTGTGAACTTTTATTGAGAAAGGGCTTATGATGTTTAGCCTTACGATCAAGGGGGAGAATGTTGGATATTGATCTCAGGCCAAACGACCGAGACGAGGGAGACGTGGGGAAACCCACGTCCCTGTTTTTCAGCGCCCTGATCGGGGGTACCTAACCAACTCATGGTTACGGTCCCCCGTTGCAACAGCGCAATATAAAGGAAGGGTTCCAGCCTCTCCCGTACGACGACGTTCTCGTGAGAGTTCAACACCCCGAACAAACCCTAAGTGCTAGTCGATCTACTGTGCGCTGTTAGCAACGGGAAGGCCGTCGTCGCCACCTCTGCAGGACTCCGCCCGCGACTCCCCGTACACCGGCGACACTGCGGTCTTCACCGACTCGTCCTCACGCCTGCATCACGCAGGCACGGGTCTTCGCTCAATGGCGTTCATCGGCGACCGTAAGTCTTGCTGCCCCAAACCCTAGGTGTTCTAATGTTAGGCTAGCAGATTATGTGACATGCGTGATGTTTAAGGCTCCTAACAGCAGCCTAATGCAGTAACAGGAGATATAGTTTTTATCTTGCAAGTTAAAGACCATCCAAGATTTAAGAGGAAATATGATGACCTGTTCATTGAGCACACAATCTCTCTAATTGAGGCTTTGTGCGGGTTCCAATTCATTCTGGCCCATCTCGACAGTAGGCAGCTTCTAATCAAGTCCAATCCTGGCGAAGTTATTAAACCTGGTATGTCTCCCCTTTTAAATTCTGATGTTTTTGGTTTTCCACTTCATAAGTCTGTTTTACTGTCTAGTAAATTCTAATCAGTTGCAGACTTTTTTTTTAAAATGTAGTGACTTGTATCTTTTGTTCAAATAGGTCAACACAAGGTCATAAACGATAAAGGTATGCCGCACCACGGCCGGCCTTTCTTCTAGCATCTCCAACAGTATTAGCTAGTTACTAGCTCTAAGACAACTTCTCCAATAGTACTAACTTTTAGCACATAGCTTATAACATAAATAGCCTCACAAGACACTCTCACATAATCTTGGAATGTGTGTATGAGACTAGCTCTTGATCAAGAGATAGCTTTTCTCTCTCTTCTATTAAAATATGAAATAATATGTTTAGAGCTAACTTATAAGTCACTATTGGAGATGCTCGACGGGCCGTCTCTTTGTGGAATTCAATGTTGAGTTCCCTGAATCTGGTGTACTCTCCCCTGACCAATGCCGTGCCCTTGAGAAGATCCTACCACTGAGGCCTGGGAACCAATTGTCAGACATGGAGCTGGATCAGTGTGAGGAGATCATCATGCATGATGTCAACATAGAAGAGGAGATGAGGCGCAGGCAGTACCAAAGGCGGCAGAAAGCGTATGATGAAGATGAGGAGGATGCTGCTCCAAGAGTGCAGTGTGCTCAGCAGTAAGAAGTAAACGTTTCACGCATGCCGTAAGTGATAATACCCCACGCAGACTACAGTAGTTTACAATACCTTTCTGTTATTCGTTTTGATGTACTACTTCCAAAAGTGAACGTGTAAGTTTTGTCGTCTGATATCTACGTTTGTAAACATGACTTTCTTGGCCTTAATACGAGCAGCTGGGCATATATTGGTATAGATAGTTTCACAGGGATGAACGTTTCCTGTGGTTGCTGTTATTGCTGTTGTTTTGGTGACGAAACCTCTGTTAATTTTACATGTTTATGCTTCTTCGCTGAAATGGTATGGTGGTGGGACTTCCAACTTATCTGTTTGAGAAGCTGAACCAGAGTATTGAATTGCGGTGAAACAGTCAATAGAGTCACTGAGCAACAAGCTCTTTATGCAAAAAGCTGATTTATGATTCTTAGCCGATGAGTCTAAAGGTTGGTCAGAATTCCAGAAACTAGTTGGCCTCTGTTGACCACACAGCAGAAATCAGTGGACCAATTCTTTCTGCAAATGTGTCAACAGTTCTAGAATTTTGCGGATGAGCAGATCATAAAGTAAATGTTTTTAGGCAAGTGTGACTTCACTGTCTGCCATTGTAGTAGTGAATTAGCTGAAAACTCAAATCGCACTACTTCCAGGCAACCTGTTCATGTTCTGCATTAGTGGAAACAAATTCTAGTAGTACAATTTGTAATCCTGCTGCTTGCTGCTAGTGTATCTTTTTGTCACCATTGACCCGTTCTCTTGTCAGGCACATGTCCCTGAAATCCTCCCAACCTTTTCACTTCCAATCAATCTACCATAATCTCTGCTTGTTGACGGCGCCGCAGCTTCGGTGTAGCTATGGCCTACGACCGTGTGCCGATCATCTGGTGATCTGAATACAGATGGCGTGTGGTCTACCGAAGCATACGAAAACAGAGCCGCCACGTAAAGTGGTAAGCCATTGCTGCACCGAAACTGCGCCGTACAGATGGTACCAAAGAGTTTGGTGCTTAAGCGTGGCCTTTTTCAGTGTCCAACTCGAGCGTTCAAACCTGTAACGTGGATCGAAAATGCAAGCCATTTTTGCGTGTGGTGTGGACATGGTTAATTGCAGAAGGCCTCGCTCAAAACAACTTAGACTTATGATTTTTAACTTATTTTTTACTATTTAATAATTTTGTTTTATCTAATTTTTGGTTTTTTAGCTTTTTTGGCGGTTCTTTTTTCCTCGTATTTGTTTGTTCTGTTTGTGGTGGGCTAACATATTTTTTATTTTTAAAAATTTTAAATTTAATTATGTTAAATAAGCCACTATTAGCTACAGTACAATTTCGACTAACTATAGTACTTTTTAGCCATAAATTACTAAAAAACCCTTTCGAGCACCCTTAAACTACGGCCGTTAATACAGCCTGTTGCGTTGTACTCAGCTGGACGTTGGAGATGGTTGATGGCATCGGGAGTCGGGTGCAGTGTCGAACGAACGCATTTATAGTTATACTAGGGACTGTAGGAGCGTATGTGGTTACTTTGTTTATTAACGCGATGGAGGATTAACCAATGCTGTTAGAACGGGGTTCTTAGCATTGATGACCTGCCGTTGGCATCTAGGGCAGTTCGTACCAAATGTACTGTAACTCCATATTTTTAACTTGCCTTAAGCAGGGGTAACAACTCCAAGCTCTTGGTACGTACGTACTACGAGTCATCTGTTTGTGAGCTCGCATTTAAGCTGGAGAGACCATGCTTGAAGTTTCGGCGTCAGATTATGGCACTAATACTATATGTGAGTATTACTAATCCTACATATAAGCTGGAGTAGTACTTACATCTTGCAATATTAGCGCATGACTGCAAGACTTTTCCGGTTGCTGCTCTGGCCTGATGATGTTCAATCTCGAAGACGTACTCTCACTCGAACTGATACGGAAGAGGTTGGATACACCGGCCAGCTTTGACGGCGAATTGTTACTTGCAAGTAGGAGTAAGACACCTTTAGGTTATCTACCTTACCTTACGTACGCGCCGGGTTCGTCGTAGAGAATATAAATGCGTTGGGCAAGCAGACAAGCTCTATAACTTGCAAGTAATGCGTGTCGTGCCAGTACGTGTACCAGGCTACCGTCTACTAAGATCAACAGCTCGTTTATCAAAAAAAAAAAAAAAGATCAACAGCTCGTTCTTGTTGGTACGTAAAGCGTAGTCGACCGGCCGGCGCGTTTGATTGGGCTAAGGTTGGTTACAGGTTAGGCTCGCAAATTTTGACCTGACGATGGATGGGTGGATTCTCTACTCTACATCACAGCCGTCCGGTCACCGATTGAACGATCGGGATCACCCACCTCGATGGAAGAACCATCACATCTGTAGCGCATGCGTGTGCGCCTTGCCATGCACGGCACCACACATGCCTTATCTCTTGTGATTAGATTGATTCGGTTTCCGACTAATCAACCACATTACTCATTAGATTTTCACCTTTTTAGCTTTTAGTTTTGGGTTTCTATTCTTAATTTCATCTTTTTCTAACTTTTTTAGGATTTTTTTGTCTTTTCTTTTTTTCTTTATTCCTTTACATTATCTATGATGATGTAACTTTTTTATTTTTTAAAATTTAATTACGCTGAGAAATCTAACAACAGTTACAACAAAAAAACCTCTACAGTGCCAAATAAACCCACAGCTAGAGCTTATAAGCTCTATTGAGCACCCTCATATGAATGAATGCCACCAGTGTGGCTTCTCCCAAACTTATATGTCTCAGACGTGGATTCGATCCCCTGAATCCATCCACCTTCCTCTACGTGGCACGTCCCTTCCGCACCGTGCGTCTTCTCCGTGTGTGTCTCCCTTCTACCTGCACGCACCACCTCCCTCCTTACCGATGGACAAAGCAACATTGCCGCCATCGTCGCCAAGGCAGCCGTTGACGCTAAAGCTCAACTTTGGGCTCAAGTCATTAGTGTCGCCAACAACAAGACTCCTGTGCCGATCACCCTTGACCTCTCTGCTTCCAATTATGCCAAGTGGCACACCCTATTCGAGGTCGCCATCGGCAAGTTTGCCCTAGAGCACCATCTTGCCACCACCGCCACCTCCAACCGTTGGGCGACTATAGGATTATCGTTCAACCGTTGGGCGACTATAGGATTATCGTTCAACCGTTGGGCGACTATAGGATTATCATCCAACCGTTGGGTGACTTGGGGTCTTGTCGCTTCATGGTTGGGCGACTAGCCTAAGTCACCCAACCGTGGAGTGACATATGGTCAAAACTGCAAAAAAAGTAGGCATAATACTGTCATTCAGAATTAAAATTCATTATTTTTTAAAAAACCTCAAGTGCCAAATAGCTCAATTAATAGATGTAATGCACTTAAAATCTCTCAACTACCTCAACAATGTGAGGTAAAAGCTCAAGAGGTGAAAGAGAGGAGGCAAAGGCTCAAGAGTATTCAATAAAGTTCCAAGAGTATGCCCTTACTGTAGGTGAGGATGTAGGATCGGTATGGTGAGTCAGAGGGTGAATGACTTCTTTAAAATATCGCCCTAGTTTTATCAACCCAATGCAGCAGAAACACAAACTCATGCTCACCAAAACCAAAAGCGAAAAAACACAAATCAATAGAGACTTCCCTGTCTCACTGATCTGATCACCAGCCAAAGTGCGGTTAGACCACTCGGGTCACCGGTCTGACTGGGATCGTAGATCATACTGCTCGGCTCTCAACGGTATGACCACTCGCCAAAGCATAGTGCAGTCAAGCACTGCACACGATTCAAGAAAAGTGCTAACTCTTAAATCACTGATCCAAATACAATGAAACTTGGCACAAGTTCTCCCTAGGATGTCATAAACTTATTTCAATCATGGATCATGAAGATCAATGATAAAGTTTTGATCTTTATCCAAAATAAGAAATGTTGCACTAAAACTAGGCAAAAGAGGGAAACTTTGATATATTCTTGCTCATGAGTCTTTGATGATCTAGATAACATCAGATATATTCTCATATGTCATAGAAAGTTAGATCATAGCATAAACTTAAGCTAAAACACCCTCAAGATCAAAACCCCAAATCGCCTTTCTTTTGAGGAAAGCTGGTAAACATAAGAACTCTCCATAGGAAATGGCTAGATAGATGGGATGTGATCTTCAAGAAATGTTTCCACCTCTTACATATCCTTGGCGCCCAAAGAGATTAAGAGGAGATGAAATCCAAATCAATCAAAAGCACAAGGAAGAATCGATGGCAAAACTCACTTGGACGAAGTTTGAATGTTTATTTCACTTAGGGGGGAATATTTTATAGCCACCCCCTCATGGAGGATAGAACTGTAAGTCTAGAGGACACACACAAAAAACCCTAATCTCTATTCTAGAATCCTAGAGAGCTCCCTCACACACACATAAGGCCTTAAATAGTGGAGTCTCCTCATCTACCACCAAACCCTAGCAACCAGCACACACTTAGTGGATACAATTACTTACATATGGGAAACCTGATAACCCACACATAAATGGATTTTAACTACACACACTTGCATATTTTTCAAAGCGCAACTTTCACGTGACTTTGAAAGGCTGATGAGACGCTTCCTGCCGCTGCCGTGCCTTCCCCCTCCGGCACCATCTCACCCATACACTACTCATCTTAGTATTGGTCATCAAATTAAACCCCATGAAAAACTTAACCTCCTAGCCTCTGTTTCTCCCTCCATGTCTCGTATTCCCAAGTTCGTTCATGGTACTCTCAAGGATTCTCATTGGCATGCTGCCATGGTCAATGAGTTCCACGCTCTTCAGTCCAACAACACCTGGGAATTGGTTCCCCTCCCACCAATGCCTAGCAAATGGATCTTTCATCAGAAGCTTAAACCCGATGACTCTCTTGATAGATGCAAAGCCTGCTAGGTTTTTCCTAGCTTTTCTCACAAAGCTGGTGTTGATTTTGATGAGATATTTAGTCTTGTCATCAAACCAACTACCATTGTCTCTTGCCCTCTCCTTTAGCTGGCCTATACACCAACTCGATGTTAAGAATGCTTTCCTCAATGGCACTCCTTTTGATGTTGTGTATTGCCACCAGCACATTGGGTTCATTGATCCTTCCTATCTCCACCATGTGTACCATCTAAATTGCTCTCTCTATGATCTCAAACAAGCACCACATGTTTGGTACCATTGGTTTCCTACTTTATTATCCTCCCTTGGTTTTTCTTGTTCCACGTTAGATACTTTGTTCATTTACACCCATGGTGTTAGCACAACATATCTTCTCTTGTATGTCAATGACATTATTCTCACGACATCGTTACATGCCCTATTTCAATGCCTCATAGCCTCTCTCTGCTCTAAGTTTGCCATGGCTAATCTCGGGGATCTTTACTATTTCTTTGGAATTTCAATCACACACACCTCTTCTGGTCTCTTTTTGTCGCAAGCCAAATATGACGCCAAATTACTTGATCGTGCCGGCATGATGTCTTGCAAACCGGTGCCAACTCCCATTGACACTTCTCCAAAACTGCCTGCTTCCGCCGGTGCTCCTATCTTAGACCCAACATCCTACGTAGTCTTGCTGGTGCACTTCGGTACCATACGTTCACCAGGCCGGACATTGCATACACTGTGCAGCAGGTTTGCCACCATATGCATGATCCCTGGGAGTCTCATCTTCTCCTAGCCAAGCGAGTTTTCGGTAGGACACTCTCGACTACTGCCTCCAACTCACTCGGTCCCCGACTACTGACCTGGTCGCATGTACTGATGCAGACTAGGCTAGCTGCCTTGACACTAGGTGATCCGGCTACTACTTATTCCTCGGTGGGAACTTGGTATCTTGGTCATCCAAATACCAAAGTACCATCTTCTGTTCTAGCACCAAAGCTGAGTACAGGGCCGTCGCCAATGCAATTGTCGAAGCGTCTTGGCTCCAGCAACTTCTTTAGGAGCTCCATCTCTTCCTCACTAAGGTCGCCGTGGTTTTTTGCGACAATGTCAATGCCATCTATATGTCCAGCAATTTGGTTTATCATCAACAGACCAAATACAATGAGATCAATCTTCACTTAATTCATGATCGTGTTGCTATGGGCCATATGAGGGTTCTTCATGTTCCATCCACTTCGTAGTTCACCGACATCTTTACCAAAGTGCTGCCATCGTTGCTGTTTCTTGACTTTTGTGCCAGCCTCAACGTTCAAGATTCTACCGTTGCGATTATGGGGGAGCGTCGGCGAGCACATGCGTGTGTCTTGCCATGCATGGCACCACACCTCCCTTATCTCTTGTGATTAGGGCACCGCTTGTTTCGGCTTCAGTTTCTAGTTTTTGGCTTCTAGTTCACCATTCTTTAATTTTGTCTTTTTTAGGCTTTTTAGTTTTTTTGCTTTTCTTTGTTTCTCCCATGTTCCTTTGCATTGTCTGTAATGGAATAACATATTTTTTCTATTTTTAAATTTGATTACGACAAAAAAGTTAGCAGCTATTATAGTGCAAAATAAACCAGGTACAGTGAAAAAAAGCCAAATACCAATATATGTATGTATATATGTATGTATGTATGTATGTATGTATGTATGTCAGTCACTTATGAATGAATGCCATCGGTGTGGCTTCTCCCAAACAACATCCTTACTCAGTTAAGGTAACCAGAAGGATGCTTAAGATTGCAAGGCTCACAACCGTGAGTACGCAGGCAACCGCGCGCGCGGTTCGGCTAGATCGCAGCCCCGTTGGTCGCCGATGCTTGCGATCTACGTGCTCAGCGCGCGCTAGCGGGACGCGCCGGCGCTTGATTGGACTCTGCAATTTGGCGGGGTTTTGCGTGCGAAACCACTGCCACTTGCTTGAAAAGAGCGACGTTTTTAGTAGAGAACTAGAGATAGTTGGGTCCTCTCGGCGTGGGCGCCGCAAGCAGCGGCGACCTCACGTTAGTTCTGGCCTTCTCGCACAGCTCGATTGGTAGCCCATGGGGAACTGCACATTTTTTTCGTCCCACAGGTCAAAGGGTCAAGAACGTGTTGCATGAAGAACACTGTAGCACAGGTCAACGTGTTGCACGAAGAACACCGTAGCTTACCCAGAAGAGTAATGCCAGTTTGACCTGGATTGCGTTAATTACACGGCTCGGAGCTCTAGTTCAGGCCCTGATCTCTGAAGGCTGAAGCAGGAAGACTTCGTGCAGGAAATATTTTTTCGCAACACAGCTAAGCTAGTATATATGACCTTCGATGCACTATCAGCCGGTGTGTGTGGGCTGTGTGCCAGTGGTCAAAGTGTCAGGAACTTGTTGCACGAAGAACACCGTAGCTTACCCAGAAGAGTGATGCCCGTTTGACCTGGATTGCGTTAATTACACGGCTCGGAGCTCTAGTTCAGGCCCTGATCTCTGAAGGCTGAAGCAGGAAGGCTTCGTGCAGGAAATATTTTTTTGCTACACAGCTAAGCTAGTATGACCTTCGATGCACTATCAGCCGGTGTGTGGGTGTGTGCCAGTGAAAGTACAGTGCGATCCTGTTGCTCCTATGGATAGATTACAGTACTCTCTCTGAAGCTCGTGAAACCATTAACTGTGCAGTAGCGCGCGAGCGCTGCACAAGGACAGGGCGTGCCAGGTGCATCGCTTTGGATGCCAACCACAGCTGATGCATGCGTCGAGGGAATCGTGTAGGTTCTTTCCCTGGTACTGACGGCGTTTAATTCCTCTCCATTCGATTCGCACGACGATGTGCAGTGGGGGTATCTTGTGCGATTTGCACTTAATTCCTTTTCGACGGAGTTTATTGAACCGTACGATCCAACTTTGAGGTTTGATGGAGTCTTTGGAGAGGACAACGGATCACACTGCAATCCGGATGCTATGCTACGTGCATGTATGCGCTTCCAATCAATCAGAGCTACAGTACCTAACTTTTAAACGGAGTATTTTCTCAAGACGGGGTCTACAAGTTAAACGATGTACATGTTAAAAGCCCAACATCTGTACCATCCAAAATCGCAAGTGAGTATCTATCTCTCCATAATCTGTACCGTAAATAGTCAAAATTCAAAAAATTCAGCCAAAAATCATAAGCCACAGCCGTTGTCAAACAGGCCCAGAACTAGAATTTCGCAAGGATGTGCGTGGTGTGCCATGGCCTAACATTACCCTTTCTTTTCCCCCGTGTGTGGGGGCTGGATATGAGTAGAAGAAACTCATGGGAAGCCAAAGGCAAAACCTGGCAAAACGAGGCCAAGTTTGGCTCTTGAATTGCGCGCGGAAGTCACGACCGGTTTTCCGGCCAAATGTTCGTCGAGATTTGCCCAAGTCGATCTGCAGCCTTCGGTTGTCGGGACTATGGAGGCTGGGCGCCCGGGCAATATGCCAATCCAATATTTCGACGCCCGGCAGGCATGCGCCCACGTCATTGCCAAACCATTTTGTATGCACTGTGCAAGCAACACCACCACTTGCTCTCCCAATCGGCCGAAAATCTTGTTAATTAATCGGTTTAGAAATAAATAGTTTTATTGGGGATGATTAGTCTGTTAAAAGGTAACCCTGAGCCAATCAGCTAGAGGCATTAACGTATTCTTCTTCTTCATCTTCTTCTGGGAAACTTATTAAACATGTATGCAGGCCAAATCCTTTAGGCTAGAGCGGCAAAGGTGCTTAATATTTCCCTCCATCGCTAAACATAAGTTTCCCTTGTTTCGGGATCTTACCTTTCTCAAGTCCAATCTCGAAAGGTGCTTATAGGGTCCGCCCATCTCGCCGACAGGTTTGTATAGACGAAGTTACACCCCGAATTCAGAATCTCCTATTGCAGCTACTATGAGACAAACTTTTATGATATAATATTTTTAAAATAAAATTATATATTATGAAAGTATTTTCTAAACTAAATTCAAAATTATTTTCATGTTATTAGTCTATATACTTTTACGTATGTTAATTTTTGAAGTTTTAAAAGCTTTATTGTACAGATATTACGGCAACTTATATTTAGCAGTGGAACAAGTATATTGTTTAGACCCGTTATGATATGAACCAATTGATTAATAGCATGATTTAAATACAGTTCAATAACCTTTCTTTTTAAATGACCACAGCATGCACATGAGTAATACCTGCTCTTATACGTTCAACTGTAATTAACAGGACACTAGATTTTTGCTTTGTTTTGGACCGACCTACTACTAACAAATTATGTACATCCTCTATCATTTCCAAGTTTTTCTAGCATGTATACTTTCTTCCTCAAAATAAAAACCGGAGTATTATATGTAGTCTCGGTGTACTGAATACTGATCATCCTCATTTCTTTTTTCCCAAAAAAACCCAAATAAAAGAACTCGAAAAAGAAAGGAAAACAGAACGCTTTAACACCCCAGCCCAAATAAGATACGACTATATATATTTAGGGAAGTGCTAAACAGCACTCGAGTGTATTTTAGATTTTTTCTCTTATATATATGCCTCTAAAAAATATGAGTGCTCTGTACTAAAAAACATTCAAATCCTCTTTCTCTCTCTCTCATATATATATATATATATATATATATATATATATATATATATATATATATATATATATATATATATATATATATATATATATATACTCTCCTAAAAAATATAAATACTTTGAATCATTAAAAATACTTAAGTTTTGCCTGGACAACACCGTTTATTTATAGCCGGAGGCACTCTGCTCCCCACACTTCGCTCTGGTAGTCCCTCGTAGCTACATCTCCCTCCTAACTAGAGCCATGGAAGCAGACGCAAGCCATGCACCCACCACCTCTTCCTCCTCCTACTCGTCGTCGTTGTCCTCTTCCTCCTCCTCCTCTTCCCTTGTCAATGCCGCGCAAGAGCTGCCCAAGAACTCCAAGGCGCCGAAGGACCCAAAGAAGCGCAAGAGAGCCGCTTCGCCGCCCACCGGCCAAGAACTGGAAGCCGCGGCCGCCGATGGACAAGGAGAGGAGAGCAGCAGCTGCAGCACCGAAGACAACGTGGCGAGCGGCAAGGCCCAGGCGGCCGGCTCCGGCACCGCCTCGAGGAGCGGCTTCAAGCACCCGTCGTACCGCGGCGTGAGGCGCCGGAGCTGGGGCAAGTGGGTGTCCGAGATCCGGGAGCCCCGCAAGAAGTCGCGCATCTGGCTCGGCACCTTCCCCACCGCGGAGATGGCGGCGCGGGCCCACGACGTGGCCGCGCTCGCCATCAAGGGCCGCGCCGCGCACCTCAACTTCCCGGACCACGCCCACGAGCTGCCCCGCCCGGCCTCCACCGCCCCCGCAGACATCCAGGCCGCCGCCGCCAAGGCCTCCGCGGAAGTGCAGTGCGAGGCATCGTCGTTTCCAGCTGCCGAATCGCCGTCGTCTCCTGCTGCCCCGTCGCCGGAAGCTGCCTGTCCGGCAACGGTGTACGCCGACGGTGGCCAGGACAATGCGTTGTTCGACCTGCCTGACCTTCTTCTCGACCTGAGAGACGGGCTCTGGTGGTTGCCGGTCTGCCCGGCGGCACTGGCGGCCGAGGAGTACGACGGTGGCGACGTCGTGCTCAACGAGCCACTCTTGTGGGCCGAGTAGCTATATTACCGTTCTGGGCTCATGAATAGCTCTACTACTATAGTAAAACTCTCTCAAAAAAAAAAAAACTGCTGCTACTACTACTATTGGCAAAGTTGATCTCGGTTGTTCTTGTTTCGCACATGAAGCTTGTGTTTTTTCTGTATCAAGAAAAGATACGTTTACTGATAGCAATCAATTAATCTGATGCATTTGCAATTGTTTTTAGATGCATGGTTGCATTATTGATATGTTCATATGTGGTGGTCTGCCGGCCGTTTGGAAGTCGTTTTAATGGTCAGGTGAAACAGTGGACGATCGGCAAATCAAAAAATGAACCGCGCTTGTTTCCCTCACAATGATCTCGCAATGAGTTTGGCAGCAAGTGAAAAGGATCCTTGTGTGTGTTACCACTTCACTCTCCGGCAGATCGTGTGCATTTTCACAAATTCTCTCTAGCTAGAGCGGTCCGGTTCACAAAGTTCTCATATCTTGCTGCTGCTACGTCGTTATTATGAAAGGTTCTTTAGAAGACGGGGAAAAAACTTTAAAATGCCAACTGGGCTCTTACCTGCAGCTTATTTAACAATGCATTTAACTACTAATAACAATATCTTGCTTGGTTTGTTACAAACTGCACATTATCCTAGGTCACAGTATAAGTTCCAGAGAGGGAAAGATATGGGGCTAAGGAAGAAAAACAAAGGATAATTCATCATATACTACTCGAAAAAGCGATGTAGCTTAAAATGTCACTTAAAAGATTGACTTCTACCATATATCATTCCAAATATATTTAAATTCAAGACATACCATTACATCGACTTTATTGTGAATTAAAGCCTTCCCCATTTTTGGCCATGTGAAATGACCATTTTGCCCATGGATAGCACTGCTAGGATGGCTGACAACTATAGATGGTTAGATGTTGTGTTTTGTGCATAAAATGGCAGAGGACTTTGGTGTCCTTTATGTAAAAACTTATATGATGGTACGACAGTATGATGTTTAGTACTTCATTATTATTGTTATTTGCCTTCTTGAACTGTTATTGTTATGACTGGGAAAAATTTAGCAGAGTTTTGCCTATGATAATGTAGTAATAGATAATAAGAGTTGTTATTGCAAATGACATGTCAAGTTAATTAGACCACCATTCATTGCAGAAGCATTGATTCATAACATGTTAACTAGATAACCATGGTAACCATCCATGACAGTACGTTCCTAAAGCTAACATATTACATAATACATAAACAATGGTTCATTACAACAATAAACAGTTGTCAAAATGAAATTCCCTTTCACGTTCTAGCACAAATCTCACATAAGTAATGGTTCATAACACATAAGTAGTGGTATTTCCTGAAAGTGTGAAAACATGGAATATAAGGGCAAAACAATCATTTCCTATGGCCAAAAGGGGGAGTTTACTTCATAATAAAATCGAGGTAATAGTATATCCTAAATTTAAATATCTTTAAAGTGGCATGTAGTAGAAGTTAATCTTTCGGCTGGCATTTTAAACTACGTCACTTTTTCAAGTGGTATACCATAAATTATCCAAAAACAAAATAGAGGGGAGGAGCACAGAAAGTTCCACCCTGAGCACATAATGTTCTCTTGTCTCCTTTTGCTCGTAACAAGTTAAAAACAAGCCAATGGCTACCATTTTTTTTTGAGTCGCAAGCCAATGACTACTAGGTTAGGTACAGAACAATGGCACGCCAATTACCGGTTCCCATACGAGTCCAATTGGTGTTCCACCAGCAACACCAAGTTGGTCACTTCCCCATCGCGCATGAACCTTTCCCTAATTAATCATCCCATTCCATCCAAGAAATAATTAATCATCCCATTAGTCGCAAATAGAGGATCTTAGGTACAGGTAACCAATTAAGGCCTGAGAGGCTGAAACGACCGTCTCACATGCCCAACACATGGCCAGCCCCATAGGAGCATGCAGCGACGCAAGCTAGCAGAGCCAGCCAGCCAGCCGGGCGGGCTGGCTGATTGGCTCTCTCCTGCGTCTAATTAACAATTAAAGCACCATCAGTTGAGCGGCATTAATCAAATCGGCCAATTCGTGCGATGCTCCGCGAGGATCCTATGCCGCGGGATCTTGTCGCCGCCGGCCGGAGCCGCGGGCCCGGCCGGCAGTGTGCCGAATTGAGGCGCCGCTCGTTTGAACTTAGACTTCTATCTTCCGGGTTATGTTTTGTTATTTCTAAATTTTATTTTTTTTCTAAGTTTTTAGATTTTTTGAGCTTTTTTACAGGTTATTTTTTCCGTATTTGTTTGCATTATACGTACTAAGCTAATTCTTTTTATTTTTAAATTTAATTATATCAAATAAGTTATTGTCACTTCCAGTATAATGTTAGAGCTCAACGGAGCACCACCTGGTTCCGGCGATCGATCGACGTCGCTCGGGTGAGCGGCTGGGCGTTCACGGTAAGTGAGTGGTACGGAGTTCATTGATTGCCGGTTCAATTGCTCGTGGACCTCGCAGAGCGCGATCGGTGGGGTCGGATTTGGACCGGCCAATGAGGCACCTAATCGGTTAGCAAGCACTCACACAGAGTGCTGGTGCAACCAGCTGATCGAGATTAGCTCTATTTAATGCTTGATTTATGATGTGTACGTATCCTGTTCATGTAGTGGTATGTGATATTCTGATTGAGATTTGCAGCATACTGTACACGAATAATGACGCTAGTTTGTAAGCAGAACTAAATGTAGTACGTATGTGGCAGTGTAAAATTTTTCTTAGAACAAATTGTCCACATTCAGGGTTATGACGCTGAACTGCTAATTATCTTACTTAGTTCTTGTAAGTAAACCTCTCATACTTGTGGGTTCGCAGGACTGTGCGTTCGGTTAGTTCGGTAAAATCGGTTCGGTAAATACGGTAAATACGGTATTGTTAGTTCGGTAGTATACGGTATTTTTGAAAATACGGTTCGGTATCGGTAAATCCCAATTTATATCGGTGTGGTATCGGTTAATACCATATTTACCAAAGTTAACGCAAATTGCAAACAATATAGTGACTAGCGAGACGAGTAGACGACAGTATATATACTACGAGCCGTCACCACGGAAGCAGACAAACTTGGCTATGTTCAGTTACTCCTAATCTCCTAATCATTTTTTTTCAGAAAGAAAAACCAAAGTGGTATGAGCAGTACGCCAAAAGGAAGATAAAGATTGCAAAGGACGTTGGATTGATTTCCCACTGCTTAGTCCGGCAATTCCATCCATTGGGCCCAGCTATATAGGAAATTAGCTCACTGAGTCCACTGCGTCCCAGTTTCCCACTACTGCACTGCTGGATCGGTTTGTTCGGTTTTTCCCGAAAAAACTGAACACCAAAAAAATCCTAAAATATAAAAACCGAACCGAATACTGAAAACCGGTCAAACCGAGTTGACCGGTTCGGTTCGGTTTTTTTTGGCTCGGTTTTTTTCGGTTCGGTTTTTTTGCACAGCCCTAGGTTTGCTCTAAACAATTTTAGCTTCTGCTTCTGATACTACTTAGAACCCGTTGTCGGCTTATAATTTTGGTTTATTTTGTCTTTTTTGTCATTTCTTTTCTCTTATTTCTTTGTATTGTTTATGATGATATAACTTTTTATTTATTTTTTCTTATTTTTATTTTTAACTGAATGACTTAGAAAAATCTAACAATCGCTACAATATAATTTCAGCTAAACTTAAGTTTTTTGGAATAGGCTGGAAACCGTATATATGAGAAGAACGAGATACCGCCATAATTGGTCAAGAGTCGTTTTCTATTAGAATCAAATAGCCAAAAATACATGTAACTAGTTATACAATAGAGATCGCGGTCGCCTCTTGTACTTATTCCTGCATGTGACAATAATGCCTCGCAGATCCGTCAAGGTGTTAGTTTCACTGGGAACTGTCGCATGTGACCTCTCGGCTAATTAATCACATTATTTTGTCTGTCAATTTGATGCATCGTATCGATCGGTAGAAGCGTAGCTTTCGGGACACTGAGCGCCACCAATTATTTTTGCCAGCCGTCTCCATAGAACATCATGTTGTTCTTGCCGGAAAATGACCGCTTATATGGAAGTTAACAAGTTATGGACGTAGTAACCACTCTATACCTCGCCTGTGGAGGGTTATGGACGTACTAACCACTTTTTACTTGGCTATATTTGTGCACGTCATGCTCACATACTATGGGTCTTTGTGATACGTATTCTAGAATGCTTTGGTTTCTCCTGTGATTCTGTCTTAGTCTCCCATTGTCTCTACTGTTCAGATCAACGGGTGACCAAGCTCTGCGTGTCTTGCTAGTCGTCGTCATAGCTTAAGCAGAAATATGCCTGGGACAGGGCAGGAAGGTCAAGTTAGAACTGAAGCAAGGCCCATATATACGAAGCTAGCGCCGTTGTTAACAAAAGCGCTTGTGATACTACAAGAACAGAAAATTTTCTTCTTTGTTCCTATATGTATAATGTGTTTTCAGTTTTTAATCGCCGTCCATTGGAATGAATCGTCCTGCATGTACTTTCTCATCTTTTTTTCCCACTTTTGTTTGACAGTCATCAACCTCGCGTTGCACATTAGGGTACTCAACCGATCATCTCGGCTTTCGTGCAAAGTTTCTGTCGATGGCATGTGCTTTTGACCAGGTTAGCGTGTTAAATTCCAATCACAGGTGATACTTAATTAAGATTCAGATTTGCCTTGAACGTATTAAAGGCAAAAAAGGGAGTAAATTAATTTGCATGTATTAGGTTTCAATTAGGGCCCTTTTTCTTTTCTAGATATATACCTTTTTCCTCGACATAACTCTGGAGAATTTTGCAGGAAACTAGCTAGTACGGTTCAAACTTCGGTAATTCTATTGCACCATTTTATGCGAAATTCCAGCATTCCTTGCTCTTTTTATTCGTCAAGTCAGCTCGCCTGTTCTGCTTCGCTCTTTTTTTTTGTCACATGCTAGCTATCTCAGGCACAAATCAAGTCATATATGCCCAGGTAAACTTCACATGAGTCAATGTATACTCATTCGGGGTCCGTCTCAATAGTATGACCAAGTAGAAAGCATTAGTGCCATGTTTAGGGTGTTCTTTAGGTTGTCTATATTAGACAACCACCATTCAAGTTTTAGATAAATTCTGGTTATGTAAAATCATGTAGAGGTCACCTTATGGCTTGTGATGAGTATTTGACTTTGTTGTAAAAGTGTGTCGAAGTTTGAATTGTGTTTTTTGATGAGTGCAATTTGTAAGTCAAAAGGTCTGGGTCAAGTTGGACCATGAAAACGGACCATGGTCAGGGAATTGAAATCTTGATGTGTTTGTAAGTCAGAAGGTTCATGTCGAATCAGACCATCAAGTCAAAAATCATGGTGTATGCATAGTCGGAAGGTCCGAGTTAAAAAGGACCATCGAATCAGACTTCGGCCAGAGAGTGTTTGTTTTAGAGATAGGCAAATTGAAAGGTCCGGATTCAAATTGGAAGGGCCAATTGTGCTATGTGAGATGTATTTGAGCGAATCGTGTTGGGTTTTGTTAGAAATGAGTTCATGGTTAGGTTTGGGAGCCTAGGGATGGTTGAGTTGAGTTGCATGATGTATGCTTTGACTAACATGAGTAAAGTGCATTGGACTATTGAAATAGTTGCTTAGTCTTTGGATGTACAGATGTCTTGGAGAATGTTAGCGGTCAGCGGCAATTGACTAGGACTAGGCGGGGGAGCTAAGGATCATGTGGTCGGATAAGTCCTGGTGAGCCTGTGTGGCTCAAGCAGAAAGCACAGAAAAGATAAAGATCATATAGTGGCAAATTGGTGTGTATAGTGTGTCAAGTGACTTAGGCCGGTATAAGTAGAAACGACCTTGGGGAGACAGGATGCATGAAGACTTGACGACAAGTCATTGCGCACCACGAGCTACATGTCAAAACACATAGAGATACTTTGATTAGCTTTGGGATGCTTCGAGGACACAATAAACTTAATCGAGCTATTGAAAACAAGTGGATGCTATTCTTTGAGAAGCATGTGTGTGTAAGTGAAAACCCTGTTATGTGTTGGGCTATCAGGTTTTCCCATATGTTGGTGGATGAAATCTACTTGTATTCAAATCTAGGGTTTTAATGTAAAGTGGTTGGCTTGGCCACCATTATAAAAAGAGAGGTAGAGGTGGCTTGGATATTAAGCCTTATTAAGTCAAGTAGAGAATAATTAGGGGTTTTGGAGAGAACTTTTGAGAGATAGAGTGTGACTCTTGTGTGTGAGCCTTTTGTCATCCTTAGACTTATAGGTGACTAAGGAGTAGATGCAAACATTCATCTCTAAGTATCAATATATATCCAAAATTCATCCAAATCTTTCTCCTCTTTGCTCAATTGTTAAAATAGTGATCTTGCTCTTAGTTTTTTGTGTTTCTTATTCTCACCCTTGATCTTGCTTTGTGCCAAGGACGTGCAAGTGATGGAGATATTTCTTGTAGACCAGATCCCATTCATAGGCACCTTGGTTTGCAAGTTCTTAGATCTGCATGGTTTTGGCTGAAGAAGGGGGGTGATTTTAGTGATTTTGACATTGAGGGATTTTGGATTAGTTCTTGCCATGGTTTAAGGATGTTAGGATGTGTGGGAAACCATTCTTAGCCACCTTAGCTTCATTCTTCCCGTGAGCTCTTCTCAATAATTGTTTCTTAGTTTTGCTCAGTTTTGGTGCCTCTTGTGCTCAAGTGAGAAAAGGGCATAATTTTGGCAAGAACTTGGAGAAAATCTTGTTGGAATAGCTTCTTGAGGTCTTGATGTTAGTGTGTATCAAGTTTTATTTTGTTTGGAGCTCTTGTTTGAAAGTTGGATCGTTTTGTGGCTTGAAACCGGTTTTGGTGCAGCAGCATTTTAAGAGCCAAAAGATTCAAACTTTCTTATGTTCTTACAAGATATCTTTTTGTTTTAGGTTCCTAAGATTGTAGTATTGGTTTGTTCTAAGTTTCAAGTCATCTAGAGCTTTCATGTGAAAGTTATGCCTTTTTAGTTTCACTTGGGCTGATTTTTTAAGTCTATCCTGAGGGAGAGATCAGACTGCCAACTAAAGAGAGGTTAGTCTACCCACCTGAAGCATGTAGGTTCCTAAAAATTATTTTGGTATTTAATGACCACTATGTTTAAGGGGCTAACATGTTTGTTAAGATGATTGAAAGGTTTACTTTCATATTTGGAAGATATCACAGAGAAGCATGCAAAGATGGTTATTGGTTGACATGGCTGAAAGCAAAGGTATAAAATAAGCTAAGGACCTCTTTCTAGATTTTACCAGTATCGGTATTTGCTGAATAATGACTGAATTGTTAGGTGATGATGTACTATTACGAGGGATTCTTAGCTAGTAGCTGGATAGTGCTTTTGACAGAGAAGCATGATGTACTATAAAGAGGGGGTTCTTGGAATTGTATTTTAGTCCTCCCTGTTCTAAACTCTCTAAAACTAGTATGCCGGCCACTGTAGTAGTGATAGTATCGCTACATCGGTACTACCAAACTTTTCACGCTGGTAGCCTTTTTCAGGGAGATCCAGTTTTCTGATTTTTCAGGCGCGGTACTACCACCATGTTTGCAATGGTATTACCGCTCGTCCGATACTCCCAAAATTTGCTCGTCCGATACTCCCAAAATTTGATTGGTGGTAGCCTTATAGCAGAAAGCTTCTTTTAGCACCCTGCCTGATTTCCTTGAGCGGTACTACTACAGAGGTATGATCGTGCATCTTAGCCAGCATGACCGCACCTATGGTATGACCACATGTTTGTTGCCAATTGAATTTTTCCAGAGAACCACCTTTTGGCTTTTTCTCCTCTTGGCAGCATGATACTACTGTGGTGTGAAATGCGATACTAACATTTTAGCCGTTATCATAGCTGTTATGGTCAGGCTGTGTGCGGGCGGTACTACCGGGAGCTCTAATAATGACTAGTTTTAGTGCATTAAATGCCCAATAAATAACTAATAATCTTGGATCTGGTTGTTGAGAGCATTCAAGTATATAGGCTCCATTGATTGAGCTTTGTGGCACTTGAGGACCTTAAGCAATTGTCATCAACTTGTTACTCTTAGAGATTGCTGACTCCTAAACGATTTGGAGGTGTGAAAACCGGTGATCTCTTCAAGAAGATTGTAAAGAGGTCTGGTGTTAGTGTGAATGTTGGAGTTCACCTCCGCATAGTGGAAAAGAGCTATCTCTAGTGGATTAAGAAAATGCTCATTTTCTCACGGAGCTAACTTGATTCTTTTAAGCTCCCTCAATGTGGATTAGGGAAGTATCGGCAAGTCTTTGAGACTGTGAAAAACTCTCTTTGTTCATCTTCTGATTTACTTTCTTGCTCTTTACTTTGTATATTTATATTTCTAGTGATTATTTGCTTATTTGTCTACTTACAATTATAACTTGCTTAGACGTAGGTTGTTGGTGCACATAGTGAGACCTAGACTCTTTAGGCCTTAATTGTGAAAAATCATTTGGACCTAAAGTCAAGCCTCCAACCAAAAAACTTGGAGCCAAGCCTCCAACGCCTCTCCAACTACCTATTAAGTATTTAAGCACTTTTTTTGGTACCCAAACTCGGCTGAGTCCATAAATATTAGTCACAAATGATTTGGGCACCCAAATGGCTATAGCAATGGTTTTAGATAAACTAATACATATAACAATCACCCTACTATCTCTAGCCTAAGCAAATAATGATCATCATAGAGGATAGGCTTAGGAGTATTACCTATTGGACAATTTTTACCATGTGTATATTGTCCCTACAATTGTAGCAAGTTGAAGCTTTTGCTCCCATGCCTTATCTTTTTGCCTTGCTCCTTGCTAGTTTGCCTCTTTCTGGATGATTTTGACTTGTCATCCACTTGGTTATGGCACACCGAAGCAAAGTGTCCATTCTCATTACATCCAAAATATTTGATGTTCTTCATTTGTCTTGCATTGTGCCTTGTTTTGCTATTCTCATTCTTCTTCTTGGGGGATGAAGATATGTGCATTTGAAATCATGTTGAGGAGGAAAGGCATTGTCAAAGTGGTTCTTCAATCATATAAAGACTTGGCATACAAGCTCCAAAAAAATGAGATAAATCATAAAGCTAGTACAAAAAACACGTACAAGTTTTGTTATGGGAGGCTCACAAAAATCGCAACCATTTTGATGTTACGAAAATTACGAAGTTTTATAAAACTAAAAGTTTTAGGTTTTCAGATTTTTGACATTCTGTTTGAGCTTCCAAAGAAGGATGAAGAACTTGTCAATCAAAGTCCAAAAAATCTGATAAATTTTGGAATCAAAGATCAACTATAGAGCATAAAATATCATAATTATTTATTCCTCAAATTATGATCCCATTTGAAGATACAAAAATCACAAATTAACTCAAAACATGCAAACTCTAAATTTTGAGCATGTTGAACAAGGTGAGAAAAAGTCATAACTTTTCAAATCAAGTTGAGATGCATTTTTTTCAGAAACAAACTTTGGACGCATAATAAACTTTTCCAAAAATATTTTTTGAAAAATGAGTCTCTATTTAATAGTTATGCCAAAATTTGCTTTGTAGGTACGATGTTTGCTCAAGGAGAAGAAAAGTCAATCCTTTTCAAAACCAATCTCAACGTGGACTAATGGAGACCTGCAGGTCTCCAAACACAGTGATAAAAAGATCATGTGCCATCTTATGCTTCACTATCTTGTGCTTTACATTGTTGCAATTTATATTCTTAGAATTAAATTGATTACTTATCACCTTAGGATTACAAACCTTGATATAGACTTAGGTTGTTGGTGTAAATAGTTGAGGCTAGACATTTTAGATCATAATTTTACAAAACTGATTTAATTTACACTTCTGCATATGAAACTCGGTTTTGGCCTAAGAGAATTTTAAAACCGCCTATTCACCCCCTGTATTCGGCCTCATCAACCTTACAACTAGTCATACTGCTCTTTAGTTGGAGGTCAGACCGCCTGTGCACATAAAGGCTTGTTTTGCTTGGAATTTTTGGAGCTTTCTTTGTGAGCGGTTAGCTGTTCTTTGTAACTCCTTACAGCTATTAGAGTACAAGAACTGTGATCTTCTTAAGGAAAAAGATTTTGAAAAATGGTTCATTTATAAATTATAATGCATCAATTCAACCACCTCTAATCACCTTCTCGGTCTTACAAGTTGTTTGATCGCAACTTAATAGACCTGATAAAGCATTTTAAAGGCCTATTTATAATTCATCAATTCAACCCCTCTAATCACCTTCTCGGTCCTACAAGTTGTTTGATCGCAACTTAATAAACCTGATAAAGCCTTTTAAAGTGTGATCTTAGGAAACATCCGTATCTCGAAAGCATGCCACGAGTTCCTCCCATGAGGGTTTATTTATGTTCCCTCGCTGGAATCTCGCAGCGTTTATAATGATTATTTCCTCAGATGACATTATACACGGAGAGCTGCAATAT
Source organism: Dendrocalamus latiflorus (assembly GCA_017311315.1). Classification (NCBI taxonomy): domain Eukaryota; kingdom Viridiplantae; phylum Streptophyta; class Magnoliopsida; order Poales; family Poaceae; genus Dendrocalamus; species Dendrocalamus latiflorus. The sequence continues at coordinate 29,194,337 of CM029637.1, read as the reverse complement.
TTTAGATAGAAATTATGAAACAAGACAGAAACACAGCCTGCTTTGCTTTGCTTTCCTTTGAATTATATATGTGTCCTTCAATCTTTACATCCTTTCCCCAACAAACCCCAATTTTCTCAGCCCTTTGCTGGTTGACACGGCCAGCATTTCCCTCGTTCGCATTATTGAACTGTACTAATTGCAATATACTAGTCGTACTAAGTAAGCACAGATCCAAATCTTTTGGATCTATGAATAACGATTCCATTCATTTTAATACTACTACTTTATTAATTTGCACGAGGTCATATTGGTACGGATGGAGGTGCATGTGCCTGGAATTTTACCTTAATCATCGCTCGTCCAATCAAAGAAACGAGCACACATTTTGCGCGAAGCCATTCTAGGTGATCATTTGGTTTAAAAATTGAGGCTCATGCCTTTTTTTTGCTATAATCACTGAAAATACGTTATAATTGTTGGTAGATTATTCAGCGTAATTAAATTTTAAAAAATAAAAATAAACAAAAAGTTATAATTCAACGGATAATATAAAAAATAAGAAAAAAACTCAAAAACAAAAAAAACTAAATTAAAAAGTTAAAAGCTAGAAGCAGAAACTCAAATGAGCGAGGTCATGCATGTCAAGGATAAAATAGTGAAACCAACAGTGTGATCGTACGTACTGTAGTCCCTATTGGCCATGAACAGAGAAGAAGCGCGTACGTACGCATCATGCATGCGATGCCCTCCAGTTAAGTTTGCCTTTCTCGTTCTCTATTTGCATGTCATTCACATTTCTTTTCTGAGGAGAAAAGAAATGTGCCACTTTAATCGATGTTTCCACATTGACTTTGGGAGATCACTATGTGTGGCCACAATATATAGATACGAATGGCGCCTCGCATCGCATTCAATTCATCTCCCCAAGTGCGCACAACTCAACTCACTTCTAAGTCGTACTAGCAACAAGTTGCAGCAAGAAACGTACTGTACTAGCTCGTGATCACTAGCGAGCCAGCTTGGTCGTCGTCGCTTGCCACATCAAATGGAGCAAGAGCGGGTGCTAACGTCCCAGGTGTCGAACAGCTGCACTTGTAGCAGTCACTCGAGCTCCAGCTCCCTCAAGGCGTCGTCACCGAGCTCCGACGACTCCGGGAGCGGCAGCGTCGTCGGGAAGAAGCGGCCGCGCAGGGACCTGAAGCACCCGACGTACCGCGGCGTGCGCATGCGGGCCTGGGGCAAGTGGGTGTCCGAGATCAGGGAGCCGCGCAAGAAGTCGCGCATCTGGCTCGGCACGTTCGACACCCCCGAGATGGCCGGGCGCGCGCACGACGTCGCCGCGCTCGCCATCAAGGGCCGCGCCGCGCGCCTCAACTTCCCGGAGCTCGCGCACGAGCTGCCCCGCGCGGCATCGGCCGCGCCCAAGGACGTGCAGGCCGCGGCCGCTCTCGCCGCGGCCACGGCCTCGCCAGTCGCGCCCTCCTACGACGCTGCCGTTGCCGAGGAGGACGAGGAACCGGCGGGGCCTGAGCAGGCAACGCGGGATTGCGTTGTCATCGAGAATGCAGCGCTACAGGGTGATGACATTGGACTAGACTACACATTTTTTGACGTGCCGGATGCTCTCCTGGAGTTCGGGCTCACGTTGCCGCCGCCGCCGCCGTCTTATTGTGGTTCGCCGTGGGATGACGTCGCCGACGATCTCTTCTTCGGGGAACCTTTGCTGCTCTGGGAACATTGACCAGGACGCCAACCCAGCGCATGCACGAGATTCTCTCTTTTTTTTGGGGTCAATTTTGGTCAATATGCTCCGGTTACTAACCCTTGTCTCCTCCACTGCGATGCTAACATCATAGCTAAAGATTGAACCAATATGTTGATTCCTTTACAGGTCAATAAAATTCATATCGCTTTACGCGATATCGTATAGTATGCCATTTGCAGCCAAGATTACAAGACTCTATTGCACGATGGTTTTTTTCCTCTGCCATTAAGTTTACGTGTTGCTCTTAGCAGAATCGAAGACAGCTGGGTCTGTATTCTGTAATGTCCTGAAAAGACAAAAACAAATAGAGGGAAATGTTTTTTTGGGCCGAGCCGTGTTCCGTCTAGCCTTGGCCCAATCGGACGCCCTGGCTATAAGAGGGGAGCGACGCAGGGGGAGAGGCCATCCTTGCCCTCAAGGCGCCGCCCATGCCATCGTCGCACCCCCTACCCACTCCATCGTCTAAGTCACTGCCAGACCAAACCCCCAAGCCACCACCTCATGTCGTCGCCCCCAAGTAGTCACCTCAAGCCGACGCCACTAGCCGTGCTTGCGCGTTGCCGCCCCGCACTAGCTGCGCCTCCCGCACCTCCACCTGGTTGCGCCGCCACTCCGTCTACGCCTGCCGCCCTGTCCCCCTTTGCCCAGCGGCTCGTTGCCATCTAGGGCAGCCACGGACAAGGGAGAGAGGGGAGGCGGGGAAAGGAAAAGGGTGAGAGTCCGGTCAACAAGTAGAGAGGGGAAGGAGACCGATTGAGCGAGAGAAGTAGAAGAGGGGGCCTAGCCGATGTCAGATCCGACCAAGAAGAGGAGAAAAAAAAGTAGAGAAGTAAGGAGGGGAAGAGGAGAGGAGGCCAAGCCAAGTGGAGCTGCCGCTGTAAGAGGGGGAAGGGGGAGAAAGGGGGGGATTCTGTCGTCATTCCTCACCTAATTTTCATCATCCAATTTGGGGTAATGACTCCAATCCTTCTTCTATAAGATGAATATTGAGTTTCAGATGGTTTTGGCTTGCGATGTGGGGGAGTACTTAGCTTGTATTTCATCTCAATTTATGTGATTAGTGACTTTAGGGTATCTGGTTTGTGTGGTTTGGATCTATCAAATGTTTGGGGGTATCTAGAGACTGAATCCTGGAAGGTAATGTTCTAGAGAGTTGTATATAACTTTCCAATCTTTCCACCAAGATCAATAGCATTGAGATCTATTGGGTAGATTGCAAGTTATGCCCTTTGGAAATCTGCTGTCTCGCAGTTGTCACAGTCGGGTGATGCCACGGTATTTGGTGGATTAAACCATGTAGACCACTGAATTAGGTCTTGGGAGTAACTATAATTGTGTAGGTAATTTTCTAAGATTTCCATAGGGTGCTTAATCATCCAATTTGGTTGAGGTATGAATTTTGTATGAGATTTCAAATTTAGTTGTTCTATACTCCTGTGCTAGTTGCAGCATTGTGATGTGCTTTAATCTTAGTAGATGGTATAACCATTTTTTGGTGTTAAATGAAATGTTGTAGAGAATTTGGTGTAGATATTCATGATGTCTTCTTTTACTACTATATGTGGTGGATAAAAATGGTTATAAAATTGTGGAGCCGTTGTCTCGGGAGAACAAAGGAGTGATGCTTTGTTGTTTTTGATATATTAATTAGCTTGGTGCTTAAAGGATGCCCAACTGATAAAGATTGACTTTGAATATAGTTTCTAAATATAAGATTTTATTTTATGTTTATGCCTCTAAAGTGTAAATTACCGAGATAGCGAAGCAAATAAGCTTGGGGAAATGGGAGAGCAATGTTTTAAAGTGAATGACCATGTGTTTTACTTTTCCTATGTACTTGGATGAGTATTGAGGTATTGCAATGTGATCATTATCATGTCGTAATGCTTCTCACCATGGTTGGTGTCATCTACACTTCATCCTCATGGTTAAAAAGCAGGTGCATGATAAACTAGTAAATTGGGTTGATGGTTGTAGCATACTTTATTTCTATATTTACTGACATTTCCATGATGATTAAATGATGATGATAATGGTTAAATGATAAAGAAAGAGAATGGTAAATAATGATGAAATTCATGCATTGCATTAAGTGTCTATTTATGGTATAAAAGAGGCCCACTTCGGTGGACATTAAAGATCTACTTTGGCAGGCACCTCCATGGGATGGAGGCATCTCTAAGGAATGAAGAGAATGAGAGAGTAGTATATCGACGGGTGTCCACTCAACTATATCGATTTGAGTAAAGAAAAGACAAGTTAAGACATATGCATGAGCATTGCATTGCATCAATAGAGATAAATAAATGTTCAAAAATGATTAATGTTATATGGTTAATGTGAGTGACATAGGGGGATTACTGTTGGGATATGTGTTTGCCATACTTAGGATCATCTACATGGCTTCAATGATAAGAATAAGTTAATGAAATATGAATTAAGATATAATTATGTGTATGTTAATGTTCACTGTTTTGCTATATATTTGCTGAGTTTTGTACACATGTTTGTTTTATTGTTGTTTTTAGATGACCATTGAGAATGTTATGCATCGGGAATGGGAGTAGCACCTCTGAACCATATCTAATGATAATGATTTAAAGCATCACCCCTACTCACTTGAATATTACCCTAGTAAACTGGCTTGTTGATCTGGAACTTGACCAATAAAGCTCTTGTAAACTGAGGATGAACTTTAAATTGCTTTTATGGTAATATATGTTTTCTTAGTGAATATCTATTTGCAAGTTTAAGGCCCTGTTTGGCACAGCTTCACCAACAGCTTCATGAGCTGTTGTGAGCTGTTTTTTTTGCCAAACACCCTTTTTGCAAACAGCTTCATGCGTGAAGCTCCTTTTTTCTGCTCTCACAGAGGAATGGGGAGAGGTGAAGCTGAAAAAAGTAGCTTTTCACAGCTCTCTCCCTCAGGCCCGCAGTCCTAGGAACCCACTGCCCCTTTGGTTCACCAAAATTACACGCATTTGCCACTAGCCCATCCCGTTCACCTCTCCTGTTCACCAAAATTTCACTGCTCCTAATGATTTGACTACGAAACATAAACAAGGCACTAATATTGCTTCCTAATGATTTTAATTTTTTATTATTTTTTATTTTAATTTTTTAATTCATACTCCTTCAAATATATTATTTTTCAATTCATATGACAATATACAAACATACAACTCCAAATGTTAGAACAAGTCAGGTAGACAGGGGCATCTTGGACAATTGCCCTCTCTCAGCCATGCATGAAGCTGTTGGTGAAGCTGTTTTACCAAACAGTTTTTCAAAACAGATTTAGCTTCATCGGTGAAGCTGCTCGTGAAGCTGAAACAAAAAAAAAAACAACTTCACTAGTGAAGCTGAGCTGTGCCAAACGGGGCCTAATTATACTTTTAGGTGTATGGTTCCAGACGTTCTCGGACACGAGGTCCCAAGCTTCAGTTGTGATGTATTCTTGTTCATAGTACTAGTTGTTTTAATGCATATTGCTAAATGCGGGTTATGCACTGTTTCATAGTAGTTTAACTAGAGGTAGTGTTGCCTAAATCTAGTAGTGATAGGTGTAATTTAAAGTGATATAAAATAATGATAACATTCTAGGTTCAGATATCGGGCCGAGCAACGTCTTGCATTGTCTCCACACACACAACTTACCGATCATCAGTAACAGCACGATACGCACAACTGCGTTGCTCCAACTTGCAGTGGACGCAATCATGCATGCAACGCATGAGGAATATTCTAGAACGAGCTAACCACCGTTCTGTCTCATGTTGTCCTCAGCCGTTTACCCTTTTCCTGGGCAAATGACCCCCGTCCATATGTGAAGCAGCAGGAATCCTAACAACAATATTATACCGCCCAAGATTGTAGCCATCCACAGAGATCAGTCATAACATATAGATTAGACGCTAAGCTGTAGTAGTGAGTGGCAAAAGGTTTAGCATATGGTTGGTGACTGGTGAGCCTGTGCATGTGGAGCGCCTCTACCTCAGCAAAAGCACATTCAACACAAATCTACACGCCGGCGCACTCCGCGGTTAGGTATATATGGCCGATCGGGCCGTGCGTGCATGCCGTTTCGCGAAGAGGTTAGTTGAGTCGAGTCATGAAATTATTATGGCCTCGCTTTTTGTTAGTTTCTTATGAAGTTTCGTCGATATTTGGTAGTGATTATTTGGGCTTTTTTTGTGGTTTATGACTGAAAAGCACTGTAGCTGACTGAAAAAACACTGTAACTGACAGAGACTTATTTAGCATAATTAAATTTAAAAATTAAAAAATATAAAAAATATGTTAGTCCATTACGTATAATATAAACAAATACGGGAAAAAAAGAACCGGCAAAAAAGCTCAACAAAAAAACCAAAAGTTCAGAAAAAAAAACGAAATTTATGAATAGTGAAAAATAAACCGGAAGCTAAAAACTGAAGCCAAAACGATCACAGCCTAAAGAATCGATCGGCACGCAAGGTAGGGACCAAATTAAAAACGGCGTGTTGCGCGATAGTTCGGGAGCATGTGGAGGTTTCCAACCGGTTTTCTAATGCATGCTCGAGAGCTAGAGCTGCTGTTGTTCACTGTTTTGTTGCCGTCCGGGGAGTGTCGTTTCGTACAGACCTGCAGCACGCCATGGCAATGGCAGCTTCTGGGCTCGTGTGGGTATATTATTGACATACCATGATTGATGCACACCTTAATTAATTTGGTCAATTATTGGCCAATTCAGCTTCACTGGGATAATAAGCAACGGGTTTGCTATTTGTAAGCTGTGTTTTTGTTAACTCTCTAAGTCGATTTTATTGACCTCCGTATTAGCTTTGAGATGCGTGCGTTTGATTCCAAGTTGATCCAATGGTCTCAGAAGGTGACATGCTTAAGAAAACATAAGTCACATTAGAAAATAGACACACCCAATAAACAAACACATGGGTAACTGATCAACGTATTCCGGACCAGTGAAAATAAGCTGTTTAATTTGAGCTTAGGGGAGTACTGGCTCTCCGCATGAACACATTCAGAATCCTAACTATTTATGTGTGAATTTGGCATTGGAGACTTGCAGAACAATGTCTCAGCGTTACTGGAAAGCGTGGGTTTGTGATAAGTTGGGGACCTGGAGGGAAGTGTAGTACTCCGCAATTTACAAAGGAGAGTGTGGGGACAGTGGAGCTTGACAGTAAAGGGGAAGCAGCTTCAATTATGGATCCCTGTTTATTGGTGTACTCCAACATTATTGTTAAGCAAGGTAAATTCAGAACAATGTCATAAAAGCAACCAGGGAATCCTTCTGCTGATCAAGTAAACGAGCTGGAAGAATTAGTGATAGGTCCTACAACTGTTTACAATACTGAGCAATGTCCAAATGAATCTTGCCAACTTATTGCACAAATAATTTGGCCCAAACTCACTTGTTCCGGCGTCAACTACCTACGCTGCATACAGGCTGAGCCTAGTCACTACAACAGTAATAGCAACACATATACTATAGCCCAATAGAAGTGTTGCAGGGACTGAAGCAACACATTCTCTAGGTAATGAATAGAATCAAAAGCACCTCATCAAGCTTCAGTTTTTCTTTTAAAATAGAGTAATTGCAGGATACATGTAAATTAGTGCTAAATTAAAACAAAAGAATAGATCGTACCAGACAAACTTTACTTTGACAACAACAATTGGATTGCAAAGCAGGATGATTGCAATTGCATCACTTCCAGACAACAACTGATTTAGCACTAACTCACCTTGCGAAGATGAGAAGGGATTTTTTTTTTTGGCTGCAATCAAACCTCCGCAGCCACTGGGTCTGGCCGATGAGATGCTGCCACCACTGCCTCGATGCCACCTGCATGGAACTGACATGTAGGTAGTAGAATTTGTACAGACAAATGGTTTTGATTAGAAACTCAAACTAGAAATATGTATGTAAACACTCAAAAAGGGTTTAGTGCTTCTTAGTGACTCTGTGTAATTAGCATATCCAGTGGACAGGTGGCCCCGCTCATTTCGACTTGGACTTCTGACTTATTTTTCACTATTCAATAATTTCGTCTTTTCTGGTTTTTTTGGCTTTTTTTAGCTTTTTGTCGGTTCTATTTTTCCATATTCGTTTGTATTATCCGTGACAGGCTAACCTGTTTTTTCTATTTTTAATTTTTTAAATTTAATTACACCAAATAAGCCATCGTCAGTTACAATGTTTTTTCAGCCTGCTACAGTGATTTTCAGCCAAAAAGCCACTCAAAATAAGCCCTTTTGAACAGGGAAGCCTTTTCTATAATCTTTAGAAGCTTTTCAATCAGCCGCTGAGCTCTTTTTTGTGATCTGAATCTCAATCGACCTGAAGAGGAAAAGGTTCTGTTTGAATAATTCTGTGTTAGCTACTTAGCTCTTCTTGAGTAATTTAATATTCAAACGAGTTACTCAAAGGAAAAGGTTCTGTGTGATTGATTGGAAAAATAGGGAATTACAATGCAAAAAAGAAAACCCCAGAAATTTGCAATAGCAAAAACAATTTGTTGCGACCAAGATCCATTACCTTGTAGCACCTCGATTCGTTGCCCCATATACGGAAGTTCCAATGTCCTTAAATCAAATAACGTCTAGGGCTCTAGGCCGCACAAAAAAAATCGCAAAAACAGTATTCCTATCTACGAAGCGTAACATCAAACAGGTAGAGGGCATGAAAACTCACAGTCGGAACACACAACTGTTTGGCGATTTGCACAAACTTCTCTACATCTAACAAGACATTGAAATCAGGGAGATCGTAGGATGAATTCCCATGGGCGATGGAAAATCTGTTGCTACCAGACTATGAATTCCCATCGCCGCCGGTTCGCGGTCGCCCTCTTCCTTCCTACGCAATCACTGCTTGCCTTGCCGCAGCCACCTGGAGGTCCTGGACCCACCGTAGAGCCGGATCGAGCTTGCCATCACGGGACTGAGGGCGCCGTTGGCAGACCGAGTTCGGAGTCGCTGGATCAGGGACGCCATCGGCGGAACCTTCGCCAAGGCCAGATCGAGCCCGCTGCGTGCCAGATTGAGGTTGCCGTGATGACGAAGTGAACGGCGGCGAAGGGGAAGAGAGTAGCGCCGGCAATGGGAGTTAGTGGTGCCGGCGGTGGGTGCTAGCGGCGATGACGAGCGCTGCCAGAATGGATGGAAATAGCGGCGGCGGCGGCTTCGTCTGGTAACGAGGGGAGGGAGAGAGGCGTAGGAGACTAGGAGTTGAGTAAGGAAGGAGAAAGCTGCTGTTGTGTTTACTGGCCGATGGATCGGCTGTGCAAAATATTCCTACGGAAATTACTCGTCCCAAAAGAATATCATTTTAGACAACAATGCAGTTTTCGATACATACTTTCCGCTAATTTATATTAAATAGATTAATAAAACTTAAATAAGCTTATACTATTTTGAAAGTTCGTTTCAAGGTAAATTTATACCATTACTGCAAAAAAAAAGTTATCACAGACAGTTCAAAAACGTCATCACAAACGGATGAGCCGTCTGAATTTATTGATCAGTAATGACATGAGGTCATCACAAACAGCTTTTGAACCATCTATGATACAGTCTATTACATACGGTTATTAACTTGTAACCGCCTGTGATAATATACTATCACAGACGATTTTTAATAGAAATTATCTATGATCAATGATGTATCACAGACGGTTTTAACTAAAAACCGTCTGTAATAGTTAACTATATGAATCTCAATTTGTTAAACGTTATTATTCCATGACTCCTATTTCAAAATATATCCTTTAAGGGAAAAATGAAAATAAAAGTAACTCCTCGAGCAATATGAAAAGCGGTTTTAGCAATTTTTTCATATTAATTCCAATTATAATCAAGTACAATAAAGCATAAATACAGCAATATGAACATAACATGAATATATATGTATTATCTCTCGAAATAAATAAACTATTTAGGTCATTAACATACGACAATATGCTGAATAGTACATAAAAGTAGCCATTGAAAATCTGCATAATGCACACAATAAGAAGTGTGTTTTTGCTCTCAGGTGAAGAGTTACATAAGTTCTAAACTTGGCCTTCTTCCACTCTTGTTGATATATCAATGATGACAATGATAATTCCTTAAAAATTCTGCTAGATTATCCAATTGAATATTACCTTAATGTACTATCAATGTCAAGAGCATTTAGAATCAACAGATTTCGGTAGAAATCAGAAATAAGTAATAGATATGAGTTACTGTAGAACCAACATATATTCGGCAAACCCAAAGGACAACAATAAGCAATACTGAGCAGGACACTAAGGACTAGCTATTGACAACACTTCACAAAAGTATACAACTAGCAAATGTGAATTCAAAATAGCAGAATAATCTTAGATTGTCACTGAGATTTCAATCTTGACAAAATTACTCACTGAGCAATCAAAAACCCACAATCTATCACGCAATAGTTCTCCTAGTGCTAACCGACAATTAGATCTCAGAGATAATGAACAGAAAACTAGCATAGCTAACTAATACATAATCAAATCTGAGAAATCAAGAATATAAAGTAAATCTCATTGCGCAGCTCGGGGAGGCGGTGTGCTTAGGGGAGGCGGCATGCTCGGGGGAGGAGGAGAGTGCTGGGCGCGAGGGAGAAGGGCAGCCGGAGTCGGGGGAGGAGGAGAGCGCTGGGCGCGAGGGAGGAGGGCAGCCGAAGTCGGGGGAGGCAGCGTTGAGCTCCGGGGAGGAGGCGTGCTCGGGGGAGGAGGAGGCACCAGGCGCGGGGGAGGAGGGCCACCGGAGTCATGGAAGGAATCGACAGGCTTGGGGAAGGCGACGGCGTTAAGTGTAGGTTGGGGTGTAACATTAGTACAGTGAAGAAAACCCTATAGTACAATATATAGGTGAATAATCACAAATGGTTCTAATTCAGAACCGTCTGTGATAGTTATCATCATAGACGGTTCTAAATAAAAATCACCTGTAATAATAAAATATCACAGATGGTTTTAATTAGAACCATTTATGATTATAAATATCACAGACGATTTTACTTTAAAACCATCTGTGATAGTCCCTACTCACATCTACATATATATCACATATTTTCAAATACGTAAATGCAAATTCGTATATTACATATATATCACACAATCTCATGTACATAAATGCAAATTCACACACACGTGTGTGTAACTTGTCAACGCAAGTATCTCTTACTCTTTCAATCTCTCTTACAATTAATCAAAAACCAAAAGCCATAACACTTCTAAATAGAACGTAAGCTTGCTACACATATTTTCTGCAACATATATTATGCGTTGCAATATATACTTCCATGCAACACATGATTGATGTGTCGCAAGGAACATGTTGCTATTATTTAGTCCAATGCAGTGAGTATAGAAACAATAGGAAAACGTAAATCTTCTGTAGTTTATGACAGGCAGTACATCACTGTACCTAATACAATACAGTGGAGTGTAGAACATCTAGTGATATATATCGAACTTTAGAGGCATGTATTTTATTCGAAAGAATATGGGGCTGTTTGGTTACTTCTCTAGGTCGCACGCGCCTGGCCGGGATAGCGCCAGGGGTGTGCCGGGTATGCACTTGGTTGCTGCCCTTGCCACTCGACCAGGCGGAACGCTAGGCCTAGGCCACCGGAATCCGACGCCTAAGGGCCAGGCAAATCATCCAACGTCCATGTCAACGATCCAACGTTCTACTTTTTATCCACTAGTCTCGGGCACAGTCTTTCAATAAAACGCTATATCTTCAGACTTGTCTGGCTAGACAAAAATCATCAGAATACCAGGCTATCTTCAGACATCATTTTTTGTTAGGTATGGAGCTGAGGGTACCAACCAAACCCTATATATACATCTCGGCAGTATCTCTTCAAAAGATTGCACACTTTTGAGCCCATTACCAGAGACCTATCAAGTGGGTGTTTACAACGATACCGCAAGCCAAGTGCGACGGCGCAACAGCGCAAGGTAGGAAAAGGCCACGAAATAAGACAATTCGATTTGCTTCCCAGCTTCGACGTACATTTTAATCCATCATTCTCTTGCCCTCCCCTGTTCCACGTCCTGCTCGCGAACGCGACCCGTACTAACGATCCTTAAAACCATTTCTCTCCTATAGAGCGTCATAACTCATTCGTTCTGTCCCATTAATAAGTTTTCCAGGTACGTATAATTTCCTTACACCTTTGCACACATGATTCTTGCAAGCAGCATCGCTTAATTAACTCGCAAACCATTTACACGTGTACGTGAGGTAGGAGATGGCGTGGTTTTCCTTTGAATCTTTGTTCATTTGGTACATTGGTACCAATTCATTTCTGATTGGTCGCTGGGCGAGTCAAGCAATGTCACCTGCAAGAATCCAAGGAGCAAATGTACAGGCAAAACTTATTGAGCACAGCACGATCGAATGGCGCTTCAGAGGGGAGGTACTGTCAGGTACAGAATAACCAAGGATCATTGAGCACGGGTCGCTGATGACAGCGCGCACAGAGGACGGCGAGGGAATGTTGCAGAGGACACACCACTGAAGCACGACGTAGTACTAGAGGACACACGTCACTGGAGCACAACGTAGCAGTAGGGACAGCTAGTACCCCATCCATTGCTGCGGTTAATTAGCCGCACGAAACGGCCGGGAGCAATGGTCGATGGTAAGTACGTATTGTCTTATCCGGCCGATGGAAGACGAAGAACGCAGAGGCAGGCGACATCGAGATGGAACCGTACGTTGCTGTTAATGGTAACGTTATTACCGGTGGGTTCTTGTCACTTGTTGTACTAGTCGTAGTGGTAGTCCCTAATTGTTTGCAAACTAGCCAATCATGGTACGGCCGGCCACAACGTAGCGTTATGATTAACGATTCTAGCCAGGACGTGGTGGTTGTTGTAAGCGACAACGATCGATCAGCGTATGAGGCTGTTGTTTTTATCTTTGGTTAATGGTTTTAAATTATAGTCTATAGCTTTTAGGCTATTTATAAAAGAGAGTAACAGAAATTTATATGTGATTTTGATCGATATAAATAAAGTAGTTACAGTGTGTACTACAATTGACTTGTAGATTTCATTTTAAAAATACTCTATTTAAAAATTAGTTACTATAAAAAATTTAAAAGTAATTTTTAGAAGCTGAAAAAGTCATGTCTCTACGGAGTGCCAGTCGGTAGTCCAATGGTTGCGGGGACGCTTGCATGCTTTCGTTGAGCTAGTTTTGTGGAATCATCATTTAGTACTGCGACTCCGCGAGGCTTGCTGATCTTCTCAGTTTGGTGCTGCTCGTCTCGTCAGATTATATTCTGCCTCTTTGATCTGTGCATGCTTGGTTACAGTTGCAAGTGCAAACGGAAGGGGTGTTCAATTTGACGATAGCATATGTATTTTTTTTACTATAATTTACTTATTTTATACTATATCTAATAGTAACTTATTTGGTGTAACCAAATTTAAAAAAAACAAGTTAGCCCATCATAGACAATACGAAGAATACGGAAAAAAAGAAAAGATAAAAAAAGCCTAAAAACCAAAAAAAAGATGAAATTAATGAATAGTAAATTAAAAGTCAGAAGTTGAAACTGAAACGAGCCTGGCCAAAATCTTCTGTGCAAGTTATTCATGGTGGTTAGGGGGTAGAGTCAACCGAGTCACTGGAAGTGCGTTTTTCTCTTTGCTTTTTTTAGAAGAGGAAGTGTGCTCTCTTATGCTATTGTGTCGTGCATGCATGCATGGGTTACGCCCAGTTTCGGCCCACACATTACACTTAGACGGCACGTCACGGCCCAGTAGCCACTCTGACCCGATGAAGAGCCCTCCTCTTTGACTCTTTCACTCATGGTTTGTGTTGCGAAACCTGGGTATGTGCCTGGCCCATGGTGGATATCTCTCCACCTAGTCTATAAATAGCGGGTCCCAATGATCAGAACTTGTACTTGTGGAAGAGAAAGCAATAAAGAAAAGGAGTTCCCCTATCTCTTTGTGTGTTCAATTCTTGTTTTTTTTTTGTTTTATTTGTGTTTGATCCATCTATCTCGCATAGGAGAAATTGCTCAGACTGGACTCGCCAGCGATGATTCCTCAACATGTTATCAGCATGAATTGCTCCGGTGGATCGAAAGGTATTCGTCAAAGCACGACACTTGTAGATTGAATTGCTATCTAGATTGTGCTTATTCCATACGGTTTTGCATTCTAGATTAATTTTGTTTTCACAGTGCAAATTCTATCTAATCTCCGCGGGCTAACTTGGAGTCACCGGCACAATGCCGATCGGATGTTGGAAAAAGAGGGATTGTTGATTGAATCGTGGAAAAGAAAAAAAATCCTCTCGTGGAGAACCCCGCACGGCGCTTCCCGCACCCAATTGCACCGCATGCGCACCAAGGCCGTACCGCCTGCACGGGGGCTCATCGCCGTGCGTCGCCGCCCGCATGCGCTGCTGAGCCACCACGCCTCGCACATTCCCTAACCACCATGAATAACCTGCACAGTCGTCAGCACCGGTGAAGAACATGGCAAAGTAGCTGCCACAAAGCTAAAACCGAGATCCAACCAAGAGGAGTAAGAGATCGAGGTGGAAGAGGACTCACTGATTTTGGTGCCAAAAAGAGAAGTGGGAGGTCACCTTATATAGGAAAGCGAGGAGGCAGCCGACGGGCTACAGCCAATGGCCAACGCTGAGGCACTTGGGCTAGTGACGCCTCCGGCGCACCGCCATCTCTGCAAGACCCAGCCGCCACAAGAAGTGGTCAAGCTAAGCTCCCCTCTAGGCGCACGCGAGAGAGAGGGCTGAGCCTTATCTCCTCCTCTGTCCCACCGACAGGTGGGACCACCTCTTTCTCTCTCTTTTTTTTCTTTTTTTAACTTGGGAAATTACCCAAATGCCCTTAAGAGTCCAGCAGAGTCAACATCAAATTGTCTGTGAACATATTTCATCAGCAAATGTTAATCGCAAAATACAAACTTGATAATCGTGTCAATTTGTTGACAAGTCATTTGCATATACTTTTGTGAATTAGGTGGGTGGAGTCAACAATGAACTGTCTCTGAACTTATTTCATCAATAGATGTTAATCATAAAATACAAACTTGACACCATGCCAATTTGTCGACAAGTCATTTGCATGTACTTTTGTGAATGGGAAAGTTATAATATACCACTCTAAAGAATGGCATAACTTGGGATACCACTTCGAAGATTTTTCCTCTATGTATACCACTTCAAACACATTTAGATTCGCACAATGCCATTTTCACTATTTTCTTGCATTTTCTGCTTTCTGACCTATGGGAAAAGTCGTTTTTGCCCCTCTGGTTTGAGTTAGAACGAAGCGTGAGTCGCTCCCGCCCCTGCTAATGTGCCCACTGCTGCCCTCCATTACTAAATGTTGTAAGGTGTTGTTGGCTAGTGTGTAATGGCTTATTAGTTCCATGACTTGAATGGAATTCATTATATGAAATTTTGTGTGAGATGACTTGAGGGAAAAATTGTTCAGTTTTCTAGCATAACGATGTAAGATAAGGTATTAGCAAATAAACACAACAGTCCACATAACGACTTAAACAAAGCATGCAAAGTTAGCATTCACTGCACTTTAAGTGCATATCCCTTAAATCAAATGGTCATACAAAAATGAACCAGTACGGAGTATCTTTCACAAGTTTGGAGGGGTCTAGTTTGAACTCAGACCTGTAGGGGAAAAATTAACATTTTGTCACCGTTCAAAAGGTAGGAAAAGCAGAAAAAGGCAAGAAAATAATGGAAATAGCATTGTGCAAATCTAAATATGTTTTGAGTGCACTACTACAGAAAACCGTATTACAGACGGTTCAGAAACGTCATCACAGACAGTTTTCTGAACCGTCTGAATTTATGGGTCAGTGGTGTAAATATCATAGATGGTTTTCAAACCGTCTGTGGTGTAAATATCACAGATGGTTTTTACTTACAAACCATCTGTGCTATTCTCTTCTACCCCTAAATCTATTTCTGTTTATTGGCTAGCCTCAAGAAATGCTAGCCATGCCCTCTGAAACAAGCAGATCAACATATACATGTATACATCCAATTCACATCTCAATTTATTTCACAAACATAAAACATCCATTTCGTAAATCAATTAATTGAAATGAAAACAAGCAAATATAGTATGAAACACAGTACACATTTTATTTTTATTAAGATTAGAGCCTACCATTACAATATCCCAAAACAACAAACAGATTGCCCATCTAGCTAACACAACAAGAACAGAGAAAAGCAAATATCCTCTATGCCTGGCCTTCTCGCCCCTGATGCAGCGCACGAGCTGGATGTCTTTGACGCCTACCATCATCGGCGTTGATTGAGTGCTGCCTTGTGCATCGTCTGCTTCGTGGGGCTATTATGGTATGGGTCAAGGAGGAGGAGGAGTACAACAAAGAGTAGGAGAACAGCAAGGAGGAGGAGAACAGCAAAGAGGAGGAGACCAACAAGGAGGAGAACAGCAAAGAGGAGGAGAACAACAAGGAGGAGAACAGATAGGAGGCTAGATTCTGATGATTATTTATAGGGGAGTGTGTGCAAAATTTTTTGGCGCGGGGACGGAAAGACGGAGCTACGATCCGTGGGGTGAGGATTGGTGGATTTCTATTGGCTAGGATTGGGTTGATGAGGATCGACGGGCCCAGCGGTCAGATTATCACAGACGGTTGGTAGCTAGAACCATCTGTGATGAATGAATATCACAGATGGTTCTATATGCCAACCGTCTGTGAATTAGAGCACAAAATTTTATATACCGATGCAATATAAACAACTAGTTTGAAAAGATAAAATAACAAAGTTTTATATGGCTTATATATACTCATTTGAAATGTTTTGATGAGATCTACAACTTTTCAGTTGAAGCAAAATCCAAATTCCGAAAGGAAGACCAAGAAAAAGGGCAAAAACAGAAACCAAAAACTTGCGACGCAGGTTTAAGTCTAAAGATGACCGATTTTTAGGGTCTTGGAGGGCGCTAGCACAAGCTGATCATTTTATTTTGGATCGGGCTCGTCGTTAGCTTTCCAACGAGTACAAGAACGTTGAAAACGGACACCGTATGCAAAAGTTGTGCCCGTTTTACTGAAGGTGTCTCAAAACTAAATCCTACTCGGACTCAGGCAGGAAATTATGAAATTTTGGGGAATTGCACGGCGGGAAACATATCACAAACGGTTTTTAATACGAACCATCTGTGATAACTTCATTATCACAGACGGTTTTTTTATTAAAAACCGTCTGTGATAATTCCAGATTATCACAGACGGTTTTAAATAAAAACCGTCTGTGATACTGGAATATCATAGACGGTTCATCGGTAAGAACCGTCTGTGATACTTGTTTTCTCTGACGTCATCAACACAGACGGTGTCCAAATTAAAACCGTCTGTGTTAGTGTCGGTCATAGACGGTTTTGTCAAACCGTCTATAATTTGGCGTCTAGTATTAGGCTTTCTGTAGTAGTTATGGTACATCATAAAAGAAAATCTTTGAAGTTGTATCCTAAGCTATGTATAGTATGAATTTTCCCTTTGTGAACTACGTGGGTGGAGTCAACAGCTAACTGCCCGTCAATACATTTCATCAGCAAATGTTACTTGCAAAAAACACAAGTATGACAGTCATGCCAATTTGTAGGCAAGTCAGTTATGTGTTCTTTTGTGAATACAGGTCGGTAGAGAATGTGTAAATAAGATAAAGATATACGGAAATAAATCTTCCAAAAAGAATTTAGTTGAGATGACACGGTACAAGTTGTTGCCTTTGTGGAAAAAAAACGGGTTTGGCGAGTAAAACCATCGTTTTGTGTATAGCTTAAAACTTCTAGGATAGTATGACACTTGGATAAAAGCAATATCCAATTAGCAAAGAGGCTAGCGAATTATGGTTCAATTTAGAGGCACTACTTGCTTCCACTTGGAACAACCTTGCTCTTCAATCCAATTTGCCAAGGTAGATTGAGTTCAGCGCATTCTATATCCAAGAATTATGTGATATAATTTATTGTTATAGCACCTCATTGCTATACACAATGCCATAAATCCAATTCACACCGAGCTGGACTGAATTCAATGAATTTTTACATATAAGTGTTGCATACATTAGCAGTTCTAGCACTTCAGCGATAGGATGCCACAAATCCAAACATCCAATTAACACCTAGGCAGATCGGGTTTAGGGGCGGAACTGGGCCTCGGGCTGGGTAGGCTATAGCCCGAGGCCCAGCAATACTACTAATACTATCCCTCTCTAATATATAACCTAAAAATTATTAGCATAGCAGCCCAGTCCGAGGCCTCAAATTTATCAGCCTAGCATCCCAAACAACAACTCAGCCCATAGCAGACAAATTAGCCCATAGCAGCCCATACATGAGTCATCCACCAAGCCCATCAGAACTAGAGAAGAAAACCCTAATCCCCAATACCCCAACCCTCAGCCCCCAGCCGCCCAAATCAGATCTGAGCCAGTCCTCTCCTACACGAGCCCCTCACTGCCGGCTGCCGCCTTGCCTGCGCCGCTGCGCGTTCCTACATCGCTGGCCGCCGCCCTCGCCCCTCGCTCCCGACGCGGACGCAGGCACGCAGCGACGCCCGGTCCACGCGCCCCCACCGCCAGCCACTGCCCTAGCCTGCGTCGCTGCTCATGGAGTCGTGGTCATGGACCTGCGCGGCTGCACCTCTGCCCCTCGCCTCGTGGACCCGCAGGCCGCAGCCGAGCCCCGAGCATGGAAAACGCCAGGCGAGCGGCGACGCCGACGAGCACAGCAGGGAGCACTGGATCTGAGGAGCGGAGAGTGAGACGAGATGGGGAGACTGGAGACGCCGAGACGGGCTGGGGAGTGGGGAACTGAGGAGTGAGGATGAAATGCTGAATGGATAAAGGCACAGAGCGGAATGGCCAAGGGCCCGAGGCGACGCGTTTAATAATTGAGTAAGTGACCGACAGACCGAGCCGGCAATCGATTCAACAATTCAGTGATTCACGGAGGCTCCAGAGTAGGTAAAACAGTAAAAAATTATTTTTATGTTTTGAAATTAGTATAAATGATTAGGTGAAATGATATATATTTAATGTTTTACATTTGCTATTTAGGATTTTATATACTTTTTTCATTGTGATTTGTGTGGAAAACTTGAACTCTTCAAATATTGAGCATTAAGCAAAATTTTCATATCAATGATGCATTTGTGATGTGTTTTTTGTTATATCATAATATAGTTCTAGATTTGTGATATACTAGATTGCTACTTAGTTTAAATTTAGCCCGAGGCATGCTTAAATCCTGGATCCGCCACTGATCGGGTTCAACGAATTTCTCAAAGAAAATTAATTCCAGCTGTGAGCTTGCGTAAAACGAGTTGTGCTAAAGGGTCATTTGTATTAGTTTTTATTGGTGGCTTTTAGTTATGTTTTATAGCTTTTAACTGAAAATAATTAGTAATGGTTACAATAAATACCTTTTAGAATGAGGGGGTAAGCAGTGGAAAAAATAAAAGAGAGATGCATACAAGTGATGAGAGTAAGAGATGTAGAAAAACAAAGTGTTTATATTAGTTTTTTTAAATAGAAGCAAAAACAGAAACTCAAGTTAAAGATGTAATCATTTCAAAGTGTGGGAAAAAGAAAAAAGAGCAACAGCATGGCCCCAAAAACCGGGTGAGATCCTGCTCACGTCCGATGTTTTCCGGCCCGTGCCACGTCGCCCCTGCGGGCTGCGGCACACCATAAAACCCCCGTCTGCTCCTCCCACCTCCACTCCCCTCCCCACCTACTACTCCACCACCACCGCTGCAGCCATGGACGACACCCACGAGGCCGCCTCCCCGACCTCCCCCACTGCCACCTCCTCGTCGTCGTCGTCCTCCTCCTCCTCCGTTGCCGCGAAGAAGCGGCAGCGCAAGGACAGCCGGCACCCGACGTACCGCGGCGTGCGCATGCGGAGCTGGGGCAAGTGGGTGTCCGAGATCAGGGAGCCCCGAAAGAAGTCGCGAATCTGGCTCGGCACCTTCGCCACCGCGGAGATGGCCGCGCGCGCGCACGACGTGGCCGCGCTCGCCATCAAGGGCCGCGCCGCGCACCTCAACTTCCCGGACCTCGCGCACCTGCTCCCCCGCCCCGCCAGCGCAGCGCCCAAGGACGTCCAGGAGGCCGCGGCCCTCGCCTCCGCCGTCGACTTCCCCTCCGGCGCCAATGCCAAGAGCCCCGACAGCAACTTCGACGCCAGCGCCGCCTCGCCGCAACCGCCTCCGCCGCATGCTGAGCCGGACCCGGACGATGCGCTGTTCGACCTCCCCGACCTGCTCCTGGACCTGAGATACGAGTCGTCCTCGGGCCTCTCGTGCGGGGCGTCGTGGGCCGTCGACGACGACGTGGCCGGCGGCGGTGTGTTCCGCCTGGAGGAGCCACTGCTGTGGGAGTACTGATCAATGTTGCTGCGTGAGTTCCTGGAGCAGTCGCCAGTCAGTCAGTTCATGGATCGCTCATACTTCTTCAGTATCAGATCGATCGGAGACTTGTAAATGCTTTCTCTTTTTTTCCATCCTTCTTTTGCTCTGTTTTTTTCCTTTTCTTCTTCTGTAAGTTTTGCTCTGTTTTTCTCCTTGCTGCGTTTTCTGGGAGGCGAGCTTGTATAAAGTTAGTTCCTTTTCTTGCTTGATTTGGGGGACAAGAATATGTATAACGAACAAGCATCTTAACTTCTAGTATCCCTTTTGGCTTGTTTTTGTTTAGCGGTAAAAAGGTGATCTAGCAATATTTGGTCCAAATGGACAGTGATACATACGCCTTCGTTTTGCGCCTTTCCGGAACTATACTAACTAGCCATGAGTCAAGGCCGGCCTTCCAAGCCACGGTAAGATTCGGCCGTGCCATTCGATCGGTCAGCTCAGCTACACCTCCGGGCACCGCAGCACAAAACGCACTAATGATTGGTTACGTTCGTCGTGCGCCGGAACAGCGCTTCAAACTTCTTTTTTCCCCCCTCGAAATAGAGGTCTTCAGTCTGCAGAGCGCTTCAAACTTGCGCTGCAGCGGTGACGTGTGCCGCGCAGTGTGGGCGCGAAAGCGACGGCTGCCGCGTAAGGAGGAGGCTTCCCGGGTAAAGAGTCCCACGGGCGAGGCCCGCGCCCGGCTCGGGCTCCGGATCTCCGTATCCGGCCGCGTCGCCGCCGTCGCGGCCGACGGATTCCGAGCAAAGCGCGAGGGCAGCGCCGCGCGCACGGGAAGCTCCAGGACCTGCACCGGAATTGAGAAACGGCGGAGTGGTCGCGCTGCGCAGGCCGCGCGCGCACGAAACCCACTGCCAGAACCGGACGAACGCGCGCCCCCCCGTGCCCGTCTCCCGTCGAAGCCATCGTGCAGGGCGGTGGCAGCACGCACGCACGCACGCGCGCGCGCGTAGGCACATGAGCGTACGTGACCAGATGGGAGATGAAATGTCAAATGCGTCGGCGCCAATGTGGCCGCTCGCGAAGCCAGCCAGTTGCCGCCGCGACGGTACGTGAGCAGTGCGCGCTGCCGGTTGTCTTTCGTGCAAGAGACCCTGTGCCTGCGAAAACGATCCTTGTAGGGGGGTAGGCTGCTTAGCGCCGTAGACTCAGTTCCTGCTTAAAAGTGTCCTGGGTTTTAGTTTTTTACTGTGGTTTTTGATAGATTGCGCGAGAGAGATTCAAAAAGTAAAGGATATTCACATTGAAAAATTATTCCGTTCGAAACGGCTCCTACAATAACTAATATAAATGGTTTATAAAAGCTATCTTAAAAACTTACTCTATTTAAAAATCGGTTTCTAAAAAATAAAAACTAGAAGTTGTTTAGAATAAGACCTAAAAAGGTTAGCTTGGTCCACCGGGTTAAATGACTAACGAGAACTTGTTCCGGGGTTAACGTAAATCAGAGAGATCGAAGTACACAGCTGTTATTTGTTAACTTGTCCTACTATTGCACCTTTCTTTAATTTCGGTTTTGTTTTGTTTTGTTTCCCTCAAGGATGAGGCTTGCAGATTGATTGCGTGCCCCCTTTGTTTTGGCTAGTGCCGAGTCGTCGTTGCGCAGAGGAATGAAAATAGGTCCTGTACTTGCACCTACTTTAAGAGTGGTACTACTCGTAGTCGTACTATTAAATTACTGCCCGCCAGCTTCGCGATGGCGTATTTATGAGGTATTCGTAATTAGCGACACTGTAATTGCCGTTTCTTCAATCCCAAAAGGCTTTGCTCGAATCGATGAATGGGTCAGTACGTGTGCACCGTGCACGTAAGGTTGGAGATTTTCGAGGTGATTAGTACTCCAGGTTTTCTGTTTATAAACTCGGGGGTCAGGCAGCGGTCGAATTCTCATTACCACGACACTTCCGAGTCAGGACATAGGAAACAAAGAATGATATAGATATATTCTCTATCATCTATAAATAATATTAAAGATAATTTAAATAACTGGTTATCTTTTTATATGTCTTAGACAAATTTTTATGACACAATACAATTTATTTCTCATGTTACAGTTGACTGTTGCATGAGAGATAACCCTATTATCTATGCTCTTTCTTTTTCCTTCATATGATCTCGTGTCCTACGTGACAAGACTTAACAGCTAACGTTATATCATTGTACATGCTCTTAAGCACAAATCTATTGTCTTGCCTACACAAAATGTAGCAACTACTACCAGAGGCGGATGGACTAAGGACTATGCGGGGGCACAGGCCTCTGTGCCTATTTTAATTTTTCTTACTCAAAGCCTAAATTTAAACAACGTGCCCTACATAACTAAAACTAGTGCTCCATAATTTGTAGCCAGGCGGCCAAGGTCAGCACACGGGTCAAAACTTCTCCCATGCCCTCTAGGGCCAAGCCAGCATGCGGCTTAGCCAGCGTGCGGCCTAGCCGCCCAGGCTAGGGCATAGCCACACACTAGCGTGGCCTAGCCGCCAACAAGTGGCTCTTCACCACTTTCGTTCGCCAACGCCCTAGTCCCAGACGCCTTACCTTCCCAGCTTCGTTTCCTATGCAATCTCCTTTCCTCTACAGCGGCCAGCGGGCGATGGCCAACGACAGTTCGTCTTGGGTTCCTGCCTCCTAATCTTCATTCCCTAGTGATTCTATAATAAACCACTTCTAGAACTTGAGAACTCGTCGAAATCAACTATAAAATGTAATTTGCTTCACTTTATTGATTATTATGTAATTCTTTTACTTGAAATTTTACTCGCTATTATTTTTGTTATCTATTTTATAGGCAATAGGGCCAGATGTTTTTTTTCCAATGCTAACCATCTTTTGTTCTCGGAGTCACCCTAAATCCTTCACGAATAGTGGGTTTCCTGATTTTTAGTAAATTGTCTGACAAATAGTTATAGTTATGAACCATTGAACTTTGTTATGAAGCTAGCAAGTGTTGTAAAATTTAGAATATATTACTATCTACAATGTTGTTGATATATGCCCGCATCATTTTTGTTCTGATCTGCCGATGACTACTACTCCGTACTTTACAGAATCAACTAGAGTACATGCAATCTGGTCATCAATTAGAGTACTTTCCCAAATCAACTACGGAGTACTATTTAATACAGCAGCAGTGGAGCGTCTAGAGTTAGCTATGTCGATCATCAGATCTATGGACAGTACATATATACACCTTGTATCAACTCTTTAGATGTATATATATTTTTTAAAAAAAGTTCTTTTGATGTATGAAAAAAGAAGATTCTGTGAAGCACGGCGGCACGACGGCCCCCAACATGGATTGATGCTTCTCTACTGATCTGCTCTTCAAGCAATAGTTATGACAAAATCACAAGCCATCGCGAAAAGGGTAGAATAATATCATGCATGTCCAAGGCTGATCGGCCAGTGCTGCCAGTTACCTTGAGTCTTGGACACGTTACGCACAGGGCCTAATCTTTCCTTGCCCTAGCATCTTATTTCTTTTCTTGTCCCCAACATATCGCTCCTTGCATACTTCGATGTTTCAGTGTTTCACAATTCACAGTCCCTGACGTAGGATTTCGACGGAAATTAAAATGTAATGGCATAGGTGATTAGGTTTAACAAATTTTGCAGGGTGCGTTTGCTTAATTGCTTCATTTGTCTTCCCGTTCTACTGCTACATGTTGATTCGCGGTACACATCTCCAGGTCCGTACGGTTCTCGACGCAGTATTCTGATGCTTGCTGCGACAAGGCGTAACCGGGCGGCAGGTGTCCCATATCATGACAAGTTCGTCGCGGCGAGTAACGAGGTCCAACTGGCAAGCGACCAGCAGACGCACGCTTGGGGGTACAGGCTGGCGAGTATAGCGTAGCTAGCTCTCATCCGGAGGTAATACTAGTCACGCAGTACGGCAGCCATGTGGCCGCTTGAAACGGGAGACCTGGGGGAGCTTTTTGGGGTGGGGTGGGGTGGGGTGGGGGGAGATTTGTACACAGGCCTTGTTTGGTAGAGTTCTAGCTCTAGAAAATCTGTAGATTTTCTAGAGCTGGTCATCTGTAGCTCTAGGAAATCCTGGATCTAGAGTTGCAGGCATGTTAAGTGCATTTACATGACTCATTTCATTTATATTATATATTAAATAAAAATATTTAAATCACTTTAATTTAGTCAACAAACTACAGATCCAGCATAGATCTCAGAGCTAGAGCTGTGCCAAACGGGGCCACAGCTGCCTCTAGCCTAGCCCTCCTCGCCGTGCCACCACCGTCACGCACTCCACCATGTGCCGATGGCACCATCACGAGCTTCATCTTCATCATGGTTTGAACGTCCTTCTCCCTCGCTATCGTCCTCTTCTGTGCCAGCCTCTCGCACCAGATAAGGTGGTCTTCACACTGGATCTAGTGAGAGCGAGGCTGGATCTATCGTCCCCGGCGACTGTTGAGGCCATGGAGAGCACGTACCAGTGGCAATAACAGTGATATCTATTGTGATTTTTTTATTTCTTGTTGCAAATTGTTGCATTTGAAGATGAAAAACGGAAAATGCAATAAAATAAAGTTATGGCGCTTTTCTTGCATTTCCCACAACATGAAATCCAT